>CM035166.1:57301820-57533810 GCA_020205615.1 Panax quinquefolius | reverse complement strand
ATGGCTTTGGGAGACGTGAGTGGGCGATTCATGACTCTCCACGAGTTTGAGGTGCAGTGGTGCGGATTTGGTGACATCGGCCATATGATCTCTCGGCGTTTTTACGTATGGCCATGATTTGGTGCGGAGGATAGCTACTCACGACATTAAAGGATTTCACCGGTGTCGGAGGATCATTGGTGTTTGGCCAGAGTTGATGTACTGATGCTATGTGTACTGTCATACGTGTATATGCCGTGGTATATGGATGAGATAGATATAGGCGTTATCATGGCGGTGAGAGCTCTAAGGGAGGGTCGTACCATTGTACCTATGATCGCGGCAGAGACCCTGCGATCAACATCCTACTGCAGTGATTTTTTACCGCTGTGTGTGTTTACTAGGGAGTTGGCCATCGTCATGTGTGGTTTATGTCACATTTACAACTGGTTGGTACCCTTAGACGGCACAGGTATTGTTTCTCCCATGAGATGGCTATGTCATATTCCTTTCAGCCATCGGAGTGTACAGATGCTCAGTCCTGGTCCGTATTTTTAGCAGATATCAGAGATCCATTTAGCATATTGTTGTGCTTGGGGCTTTTCTCACCATACATCTTCATTACTCATGCTCCGGGCTTGGATTTACTCCCTTTGGCTGTCTTGAGGGGCGTGACTACTTATCACCCATTGGCCGTGATGTCGCAGTCGACCGACCTGTGATTTTCATCCTTTTGAGGGGCGGCAGTCAGTCGTCACTTTTCTCGATACTTCTCACCGAGGACCGATCTCGTATACGCCATCGGGATCGGCGTGAGCTAGATGCTTTTCCTGCCAGTCATCCCGGTTATTCCGCAGAGTACTCCACATGGATGGAGACGGAGATTTTATCTACCGCAGATATTTACAAAGATCGAGATCGAAAGTTAGATTTATGTAGAGCCTACGGAGGACATTGATACCTACATCGAGGAGGGTACCGCTGCTGGGTTACCATCATTTCTTCCAGATTCTCCTAGTACCAGTACTTTTGTGATTCAGCACTCGGCACAGTACTTAGAGCAGAGTCTTTATCTGATGACCTTTAAGAGAGATCATATTCGATCTATGATGTCGACTGCTCTTGATGTGAGGGACGCCGCCCTATTAAAGAGAGACAAGGCATTGGCTCGCAGAGATGCCGTCGTCGATGAGCGTGATGAGGCCAGGTCAGCCATGGACGCAGCGATAGTTGAGCGGGATATCGCCATATCTGCCCGGGATGTAGCCGTCATAGATAGTACTACAGCGAGGTCCCTTACCACTGGTATAATCACATAGATGAGTGCTTATATCGATGAGCATATCATCATCATGCAGATGGCTACAGATCTGTTGGGTCGTGTGGATATTCTTATCCAGGAGACTACAGCTTTACCTCCTTCATCTGAGAGGGATGCCATGTTGGTCTTGATAGCTCGCATGTACCCTGATTCGTAGATGAGCTTGTCATATACAGTTTACATTGTATATATATCAAACAGCATTATATATGACAGGGAAATATATTTTTGGATCACTTCCCTTTTAGACATGCCTTGCTATTTGCTTGTTATTTTGTCTGCTGCTTCAGGGCTTGTGATCTTGATGGATTCTGAATTCTTCCTTGGTGGATGGACATTGAGCTGTCTCTGGATAGTTCAGAATGGATCATCGATCTATGTATCCCTACCATCTTTGGTGTCTTGGGACTTGTCTCTGCATGGAGATGTGAAGAGGAGTGTGGCTTTCCTCTCTGAGATTGACCGCACCACAGATGGTCACCAGTACTTCTATTTAGGAGAAGCCTAGTTAATTCCACCTCGTATAGTTTAGTGTTGCTCTTCGAGGTATGACCGCAACTTAGATGGTCACTGAATCTCCTATTTGGGAGGAGTTCAGGTAATTCCATCCCTTTGGTCTGAAGCCAAATGAAATGTAGTGGATTGAAAGAGAATCCCAATACCCGTTGACAATGGTTTGTGTTTTGGTAGGGGTGAGACCGCACCATGAATGGCTGCCTATGTACTCCTATTGAAGAGGAGATCAGTCAAGTAGTTCAACCTCGTGTAAGAGGTTCGGACATCAGATATGGGCCGACATGGTGTAGGAATGTTTTTTAGTTGTTTTTGTTTTATGTAAAGGCAGAAATGTTTTTGTTGTTTTTGTTTTATTGCGACCGGGCCATATGAAATTGTTTTCTACGTACTCCTATTGAAGAGGAGATCAGGTCGACGTAGTTGGCCCCTCAGGGCGAGAAGAAAAGCATAATCCCATGTGCAGGTCGGAGTGCGGGGAGGGAAAAGTTTAATCCTAGGTTGAGGATAAACTGTAGGTACGAGAAGTTTGATCCCAGGTAAGGGTAGCCAAACTGCAAACGCAAGAGGTTCAATCCGCGGTGGGATGACCTAAGTTGTATGAGTGCAAAGGAGAAAGCCAGGCTGCTGGCTTGAAGAGAACGTTTCCCTGAAGGGCAAAGTGTAGAAAAGTTGTATGTGGTAAAGGGTTAAAGAACCAGAATGATTGGTGACCTGATGATGATGCACCAGGGTGTTTGCTGGTTACATCAAACATAATACCATTTCACGGCGTCCGAGTTGATGAGTTGTGGGAATTCATCGTCGTCCATTTCATGCAATTTGAGAGCGCCTCCTGTCAATACTTCTTTGACAATAAATGGGCCTTCCCAGTTAGGAGCAAATTTTCCTTTAGCCTGATCTTGGTTGTCAAGGATCTTTTTCAAAACCAAGTCATGTTGTTTAAACTGCCATAGCCGGACTTTTTTGTTGTAGGATCTGGCGATCCTTTGCTGATATAACTGACCATGGAAGATAGCCGCGGTTCGCCTTTCGTCTATTAGAGACAATTGGTGATACCTGTCTTTTACCCATTAGTCTTCATCTAGGAAGGCCCACGATCAATACTCTGAGAGATTCCATCTCAACTTCTATGGGGAGCACTACCTCCATCCCATAGGTTAAAGTGTAAGGGGTTGCCCCAGTTGAAGTGCACATGGAGGTTCTGTAGGCTAACAAAGTAAGAGGCAATAGGTCCGACCAATCTTTATGGTTGGCGGACATCTTTTGCATAATCTTCTTGATATTTTTGTTAGCCGCTTCAACAGCACCGTTCATCTTTGGACGATAGATGACAGAGTTAAGATGTTTGATGTGGAATTTACTGCATAATTCCTCCATCATTTTGTTGTTGAGGTTTTTGGCATTATCTGAAACAATCACCTCTGGTTGTCCATATCGACAAACGACATTGTTTCTGATGAAAGCAATGATTACTTCTTTAGTAACCCTGGGGAAGGAGGCTGCTTCTACCCACTTGGTGAAGTAGTCGATTATGGTGAAGATAAATCGGTGACCATTACTGGCTTTAGGCTCAATGGGTCCGATAACGTCCATTCCCCACATTGAGAAGGGCCAAGGCGAACTCATATTATGGAGCTCCCGTGGAGGGGCGTGTATAGCATTCCCATGAATCTGGCACTGATAGCATCTTTTGACGTGATCGTTGCAATCAGCTTTGAGAGATAGCTAATAATGACCCGTCCTGAGGACTTTCTGAATAAGGAGGGGGCCACTCATGTGGGGGCCACAGACTCCACCATGGATTTCATCCATAAGCCTTTGGGCTTGATCTTTGTCTAGACACCTGAGGAGACCTAGTCCTGCATCTCTTTTGTAAAGCGCATCTCCACTCAGGTAGAACTTCATAGCAAGTCGATGGATCCGCCTTTTCTCAGTCAGGCTCGCCTCAGTGGGTGTAGATCAATCTCAAATATATTCCTTGATATGCTGATACCAAGGAGGTTGGATGGGAGGTAGCTCATCCGATACTTCTCCAATGTAATTCCCATAATTTGGGGCCTTGTTTAGGGAAATTGTGACGCTTGGCAAGTGTTCCTTGTCTGATATGCGAATCAAGGAGGCCAAATTTGCTAACACATCCGCGAAATCATTCCTATTACGAGGAACATGTATAAAGGAGATTTCTTCGAACTCCAAAGCCATCTTCAAAACCTGCCGATGGTAAGGAAGCAAATGTAGTTCCTTGGTTTGATAGATTCCGGTGGATTGTCTGATTATCAACTCCGAATCTCCAAGGACAGTTAACCGCCTGATGCCCATTGAACGGGCAAGTTTTAGCCCCATGAGACAGCCTTCATACTCAGTCGTATTGTTGGTGCTGACAAACTGTAATTTGACGGCAACGGGATACTGCTCCCCCATATCAGATATTAGAACTGCTCCAACTCCAGAACCTTCCATATTAACAACTCCATCAAAATATATCTTCCATGATTGGCGCGTATCGTATTGATGGTGTTGTTGTATTGTCATTACTACTTCATGGGGGAAATATGTCTCCAAGGGTTTGAAATCCCCTGAAGGTGCGGCGGCCAGTTGATCCGTGATTCCTTGACCTTTGATGGACTTTTGAGTCACATATACGATGTCAAATTATTGTAGGATCAACTGCCATCTGGATAGCCGACAATTTAAAATGGGTTTGTTGAACACGTACTTGAGAGGATCCACGCGGGATATGAGATGGGTTGTGTGACCATGGAGGTAATGTTGTAACCTCATAGAAGCCCGTGCTAAAGCACAAAACGTCTTTTCGATCAGAGTGTACTTGTGTTCACTGCTGCTGAACCTTTTGCTAAGGTAATAGATAGCTCGTTCTTGGCCTCTATCGTCTTTCTGTCCCAGCATACAGCCCATGGCATTGTCACTTACGGACAGGTACATAAACAGGGGAACATCATCCCTGGGTGGTACCAAGACGGGAGCTTTGACTAGTTGTTTCTTGATTGTAAGGAAGGCATTCTGGCACTCATCATTCCATTTCATGGAGGAGTTCTTCCTTAATAGCTTGAAGATTGGCTCACAGGTTATTGTGAGTTGGGAGATAAACCTGCTGATGAAGTTGATTCTTCCCAAAAATCCCCGTATTTCCTTCTCTGTCTGAGGAATGGGAATTTCAGTGATGGCTTGGATTTTGGCAGGATCCAGCTCAAACCCTTTGTGGCTGACTAGAAATCCTAGCAACTTGCCTGATTTGACGCCAAAGGCGCACTTAGCTGGATTCAACTTCAAGTTGTACTTACACAACCTGTTGAACAACTTTCTGAGATGGTCTAGATGGTCATCCTCCTTTCGGGACTTGACAATGATGTCATCCACGTAGATCTCAATCTCTTTATGGATTAAGTCATGGAAAAGAGCCATCATAGCTCTTTGATAGGTAGCTCCGGCATTTATGAGGCCGAATGACAACCGTCTATAGCAAAAAGTTCCCCAAGGAGTGATGAAAGCAGTCTTCTCACGATCTTCCTTGGCAACCATGATCTGATGGTACCCCGCAAAGCAATCAGCAAAGGAGTACATGTCGTACTGCGCAGTATTGTCAATGAGAATGTGGATAAATGGCACGGGAAAGCTATCTTTTAAGCAAGCTTTATTCAAGTCTCGGTAATCCACGCAAACTTGCACCTTCCCTCCCATTTTAGGTACAGGCACGATGTTGGATATCCACTCAGGATATGTAGACACCATGATGATGCCAGCTTGAAATTGTTTCACAATTTCTTCTTTCACCTTTAAACTCCACTCAGGTTTCAATCGCCTGAGTTTCTACTTGACTAGCTTAAATCCCTCTTTAATGGGAAGGCGATGAAGGACAATGTCAGTGGATAAACCCACCATATCTTCATGAGACCATGCAAACACATCCTGAAATTGGGTTAATAGCATAACCATGTCATTCCGTTGGTTTGGGGTAAGGTCTGAACCAATCTGGATTAACTTAGGGCTTTCTAAGGTTTCGAGATTGAAAGAAGTGGTTTGATCAAGGTTGGGTTTGGGTTTGTCTTTGACCCATTCCTGAATTTCTGGAGGCACCTCAATGTCATCCTAGAGATCCATCAAGGCTGAATTCATCTCTACATCAAAGGTACAATCCTTGTGTAGGAGAGGCATCGTATCCGCAAGTACAAGCACATCTAAATTCAGAGTCCTGAAACAAAATATGCTTTCACTTAGTATATATGAAATGTGTTGATCATACACGTTGTTAACATATCTTGGCAAAATAAACCGCTAATCATCGCAAAAAAAAGCAAGTTATTATATCTCTGAGGCGTAAAGAATTTACTCGCTTTTCCCTCGTTGACCAAAGCAAGGAATGTTTGTCCCCATTGGCAAGGTAAAGTCCGGGTGGACCGCAGTGATGGAGGGATTGTCATCATCCTCCTTGTCCCGAATGATGGCCATTACGTCAGGGCAATCATCGTCTGGGGTGTATCTGTTAGTATGTTCATCATGGACGATGATGCGTATACCGGACATCATCCATATAACATCTTGCTTAATTCTTCGTTCCTCTTCTTCCACTACGGGATTTGGAACAACGATTTCTTTCTCCTTCACCGGTAACG
This sequence comes from Panax quinquefolius, assembly GCA_020205615.1. Taxonomy (NCBI): domain Eukaryota; kingdom Viridiplantae; phylum Streptophyta; class Magnoliopsida; order Apiales; family Araliaceae; genus Panax; species Panax quinquefolius. Next base: position 57,527,363 of record CM035166.1, on the reverse strand, counting down.
GCTTGGGGAATAACATAGCCTTTACATTGGCTGGCACCTTTACTGGAGGTTGTGCGGACTCAGAGTTTGAAGGCGAAGCCAAATGCCACATGGTTGAAGCTGAAGGAATCTGCTGATGCTTATGAGGCTTCCTGCGACTAGAGCTGGCAGAATAGCCTAGTCCAGCTATTCCAACTTGCTTGGTTAATCGAATGGGGTACTTGATACCCTGGCCATCTTTACCCAACCCTTGTCCCAGTTTATGACCCAACGACATCATTTCTTGAGTAAATGGACATTACCTCGGTGAGAAATTTTGGGTTGAAAGGCAATGGTGCTCCAATAGCATGGTATTGGGTGTTGCTTATTTCCAAAGCATGAAAACTTACTGGTTCCACATCCTCATTGGCATTGATGAACGGTATGTCCCCACTTTGAGGAATCTACTTGCTCGGCGTTATGATCGTGACCGAAAGTATTGTTGATGATGTATTTCAACTGTTGGTGAAGAGTGGAGGGGACTGCCCCAGCCATATGAATCCATGGTCGTCCCAATAGCAGGTTGTATACCGAATCTATCTTGAGCACATGGAAAGATACGTAGAATGTGTGAGGATAAATTTCGATTTGCAGCTCAATTACTCCAACTGAATTACGGCGGGCTCCATCAAAAGCTTTGATGATAGTATGGCTACTCCGAATTCTATTGAGATTGATATTCATCTTCACCAAGGTATCATATGGGCAGATATTCAGAGAGGAACCTCCATCTATTAAGACTCCTGCTACCATGTATTTGCAGGATAAGACCGCAATATGTAACGGTTTGCAATGACCGGTCCCTTCGGATGGTATGTCATCATCAGTGAAGGATATCACATTGTTGTTGAAAATTTGATCAACCATATGTTGAAACTTTTCCGTATCCACTAATGTCGGGAGATAGGCTTCTTCTAGAACCTTTAGCAAGACCTTCCGGTGATTCTTAGAGGTTAGGACCAAGTCCAAAATTGATATTTGTTGTGGAGCTTCTTTCAAGCTTAAAACCACCGTAGCTTCATTATGACCCACAGCGCGGAGGAATTTCTCAACCTTCTCCATGGGTATTTTTCCCTTTGATTTGGTGGTGGGGTTCATCACCCGATGGGGAAGATACAGTGGATTTTCCTTCGACACTACAGCAGTGGTATGTGAGGTGGATCCTTCACCTTTTCCATAATTCCACAAAACCTTGCGCAAGCTAACAATAGGATATTGTGCTCTGCATGGCAAGTTGATTGGCTCGGGAGCGGCCACTTTCAAAGGATTGTTTCCTCCTTTGAGCTGAATTATCGGTGTTGTGAGTAAAGTATTAATCCTTCACTTGAAAGTGGATATAATCTGCTACCACACTTTTCCACTTAGTAGGGCCTGCATTCTCACTTGCACGTAACACAGTGTCGTTATCTGCCAAGCGCATTACACCACTGTCGATTAGATTTTGAATAAGGTGGCGGAGTGCCCAGCATTCTTCTGTGCTGTGACCACGAGACTGGGAGTGGTATTAACATACTCCATCAGAGTTGTACCATCCCAAACGAGGGTTGATTGAAGGTAGAAGGGAACTGATCCTTCCTTCATTGATTAACATGTGAAGGATTTCCTCAATGGGTTGGCCCAAATAGGTGAATTCTCGTTTGTTGGCGAAATCCCGACGGGCTTTGGCATTTGCTCTCTTTGTCACTTTGTCCTCCAGCATTTCATTTTCTTAACGTGACGATGGAATATTCATGACAATAGGTAGGAGACTGGCGTGCTCCTGGATGATTAATTGCCGAGTCACTTGATGTTGATAAGTCACCAGTTCCGCCAATTGCTCAATTTGTTTGCCGAGAGCTTTGATCTTTCGTTCCATTGTGAACTGGAATTTAGCATAATCCCATCTGTCATCACTGTCTTTGATGGTCTGGGAGGAATCACAGCTGAAGTTGGACTCTGTCCACTGCTCCAATTAATCATGTTGACCTCTTCTTCTTTGTGTTGAGGAAGAGGGTTGTCTTGTACATGAGGTTGATCGGGTTTGGTGACTACGATCTCCCCATTGCCTATTAGGTCCTGAATCTTGTGTTTCAAGGCCCAACAATCCTGAGTATCATGTCTAGGTGCCACGGCATGATAAGCACATTTCCTAGCAGCATTGAAACCCCGTCCATTAGGGCTGGCTGGTGGAAGAAGATGCGTAATTTTCTTCTGTGTTGTCAGAAGATTAAGAATGTTCTCGAGGGTATCCCCTAAGGGTGTAAACACTCGATGGCATTTGACTTCTCCACCTTTTGGTACTAGAGGGTTTGCAGACTGTGCTGGAAAGGGAGTGTAGTTTCTCCTTTGAATGGGCATATTTTGATTGCCTTTTTTCCCCTGTAGTATCAGGGAAACATCTTCCTCTTTCTTTTTATGGACCCTCCGGGGGTTGTTCCCATAATTTCCAGATTGGATGTGATCAGCAACAACTTTGAGTGCGGCTAGGTCTTAAATCTTTCCTAACTTCAACCCCATTTCAGCCATCTCCCCATGCTTGACCATTTCAAAAAATGGTTTGCCGATGCCGGCTAAAACTCTCTAATAGAAGGGAGCTTCTTGTATGTCTATGAAAGTCATGACCATTTCTGATTCTGCCATAGAAGGAATAACTTGGGCAGCCAGGCGTCTCCACCTTTGAGCATACTCTCTGAATGACTCATTAGCCTATTTTTGATCTTGGTAATAGGATACCGATCAGGAGCCATCTGAGTTTAAAAACTGTATTGAGTGAGGAAGGCATGTGCTAGCTCTTCCCAGCTGTGGATTTTGGAGTTGTCTAATCTTGTGTACCACGAACGGGCTTCTCCAATTAGACTCTTTTGGAATAATTGCATTCTGAGCTTTTCATCCTCTGCATAGGATCCAAGTTCTTCAATAAATACTTTTAGATGTGTGTAAGGATCCCCTAACCCATCATATTTTTCAAAGTCAGGAGTTTTAAATTTTTCTGGATAGTGAACACCAGGAAAAATACATAGATCAACATATGAAACACTCCCGTGTGTTCCAATTCCTTTGATAATGCGAATGGTCTCTTCCATTTGGAGGACTTTCTTTTTGATGTCACCATTGTCTGGATCTCCAGTGGGATGGGCAGCATCATGAGTTTTGTTGGTCATATCCAACTGTGGTTCTGGTATGGTAATGACCGGATCTCCCCCTTATGTGGAGGATTCAGCATGTACGGGTATTTTCTGACCCTGTGTAGACTGGTGTAACTCTTTGAGTAGAACAGCCAACTGTGATTTGTTTGCTTAATCCGTCGAATTCTTTGTGAGAAACTAGATTAAGTTCAATCTGGTCGGATGACGACATGATTGACTGTAGGCCTGTTGCCTTTTTGGACTTTGACCGGGTAGTAGGTCCAATTGATTCCCTGCGAAAGACTGGCATAGTTTAGTCCTTAGGGACGGTGTATAATAACATGCTATGTGATGTGTCCATTTTAGGAATTTTATCCTGCCAAATGGGTGTCAGCTGTTTGTAGCATGTATGTGGACACATTGTTTCATATTTCTCATTACATGGAGACAGATAGGGAATGAAATTACAAGTAATTGTGTTTACAAGTAATTGAAATGAGAGCATGAAGAGACTTTCCTCCATTTTGGGTTTATCAGAGGCTGACCTATCTTAGGTTACTCTCGCGGCTTTTTGGCATAAAGGTTCCCAAATCATCACAATCTACTAAACGGAAGTTAATCCTGGTCTTTCAACCGGAGCGAATTTGGGTGGTGCCTTTCTAGCCTCGGAGAATTAGTCTTCTCACGAGTCCAAAAATCAAACACCAACGGATAGCCTTACGGTGGAGGGACCACACAACATACATTCACATACATCGCGTCTCACCGTATGAAATGATGATATGTGCAAAGCACTAATATCATAAGCAGTTTATAGTGTGAAGCACTAACATCACACGCAGATATGATGCGAAGCACTAAGTTCAAACAAGACATGCATTCGTACACATTCATCCAATGTAAATGCAACATCCACACACAAGCAGATAAAAGTTTTGAAAAGATTGAAATAGCGGCTTAAGTCCTCTTACTGGACTCCCCAGCAAAGTCATCACCTGTCGACGTCAGGATTTTTGGGTGTCTCTTTCCGTTACTTGTTCTTTGGTGTTCTCATTTTAGGTGAGATTTGTTTGAAAAAACAAGTGAAAAAGGTCAGACATGTATAATGTCGACGATGGACTGTTAAGAGTTGCCAGTTGGTTTTTTAAATGGTTGTACCAACACAACCGAGAAAAGATTTGCACATTGACCCAGTGATGTGACACTGATATACGGGTCGGCAAAACCGAGATTCGTTTAGGATCCGGGGACTTGGTTATCTTGGGGAAGGTGTTAGGCACCCTCCGACATCCGTGTTACCACTACGACCACCTCTTTTCAAGAAACTATTATCTGAGTGTGTGTGTGTGTGTGTCAATGTGCTGTTATATGAAAGTTGTGCGAGGCCTCGTTCGAACCTATATACACAGGGTTTGAATTTATGTAGAAAATTCAGTTTTTAGCAAGATATGACAGTGATGTTTTATAAAAGAGGTTTTTTTCAAACCCTGATGCTCAATAGGAATTGAGACCTTTTACACTCCCATTTTTGATAAGTGATCGGCTGGATTGATTTTATTTGACGGATGTGAGGCATCCGTATGAAAAATAATATACAAAAATAATGTCGACTTCCTCGTGGGTATGGAAACCATCTGAGGAAATTCAAACATCGCAGAATAATTTACAAACTGCTTACAGCTAAAAAATGTCCATCACGGGAACCAAATCTAGATTCAATGGGATGAATTTGTGATCACATGATTCCTAGGCGCACAGAATGTTGCAATATGTATAAAAGCAATAAGCATGTATATATATAAAAGCGATAAATATATATATACAGACATGATCACCAACCACGAAGCACCTCCATGGGGGATCAGAAATGTAAATAAAGTTGTTAAAAGCTATCAACCGCCACAGAGGAAACTCTAGGCGGGACAAAACGTAAATAAAGCTATAAAGCGATCAACTGCCACAAAAAAGAACTCCAGGCAGGACGAAATATATATATATATATATATAAGTATATATATATAAAAGCAGTAAATGCACCGGATGTAAAATCCAAGCTCATCGAACAGAGTTCGACCACAGTTCATATATATAAGTATATATATATATAAAAGCAAGTAAACGCACCGGATATAAAATCCAGGCTCATCGAGCAGTCGACACACGATTAATATATATATATATATATATATATATATATTAAAGCAATAAACGCTTGCATCAAGTTCAGGCTCATCGAACAAAGTTCGACACACAATTCATATATATAAATATATATATATATAAAAAGCAAGTAAACGCCCGCATCAAAAGTCTAGGCTCAATCGAGGCATAACTCGATAATGTTAGTCAATATATATATATATATATATATATATATATATAAATATATATATATATATATATATGATGGAATGAAACCACTAATCAAGTCCGAGAAAAAACAAGCAACACGACTCTCAACGTGTAAAAGGGTGTGTGCAAAGATGAAGAGAAAGACTCTAAAATGTGTGAGAAGGCTTACAGTTGACTGATAAATAAGGCTTCTATATCTTTAGAGTGGGTAAACACTGGCTTGTGTGGGTACAAAAGAGGCTATATATGAGCTCACGGGTGTTTAAAAGTGGGAAAATACACTGTATGACGAGTGCTGAGCAAATTGTGCAGGGTTTCCCCGTCTTTTTTCTCTTAAAAATCATCACCCCAAGCCCTCTATTTATAGGCAATATGAGCTGCAGGTGTACCAGAGGCGGGTCGGGTCGGCCCGATTTTGTCGGGTCGGGTGGTCTCAAATTACGTGCACTCAGGCACTGTAATGTCCACTCAGATTTTGAAAAGTGCAATCCGGGCATCCGTTTTGAGGTATTCAGGAACTATTTCAGACCGCCATTGTCGAGAGTTGTACGATGGCATGGGATTAGAGTTTGTACGAAGTTATTGAAGATGGGACAATGCCCTCCGGTCTTCAAGCTTCAACTTTCATCCGTTACCCCGCACAATAGTCACTCGGGATTGGTTAGCCTTGTGGGACATTGTTGCGTAGAGACGAGACATGGCATCGTTTTAGATGAGATGACAATGTTGCCCCTCACCGGTGTTATCGCCGGATTGGGCCGATAAAGCTGGCGTTGCTCAGACTTCGCTGAGATTGGACTGCTGCATTTGTTAAAGGTCCTCATTGTCATCTTTGAGGTGTGCTTATCTTCCCGATGTTATTGTCGGGTTGGCACAGTGTATCTCGTTGTGAGTGCCGAGATTGAAGTTGATGGCATTTAAAACAAGCATTTCCAGGGTTATCTCTGAAACTGCATTCCTTGGGGTTATCACCAAGGTTGGTGACTATTCCCATGGTTGGGACAGAGACTGGATACCTCGGGATTATTTCCGAGATTGATCGGTCTTCTCCGGTGTGTGTTCCGGTATTGTATCTGCAGGTCTCGGGGTTAGATTCGAGGTTGAAATCGTTACTCCCAGATTGTGATTCGGGGTTGATGATGCACTTCTGGTAGTATCCGGTATGGATTTGGATTGTCTTTCAGGATTCTCTCTTAAAAGACGAATCTGCCCTCCTGCAATGTTAGTAACAGTAGTACAGAAAATTTTGAGTGTCTACACCCACATCATGGATTGCCCAAATGGTTGCAACTAAACACCTTTTACAACAGACTAAATGGGAATGTCAGAACCAGTATTGATGCGGCGTCGGGCGGTGCATTCATGGCTAAGAGTTACGAGGAAGCCTACAAATTGATCGAAATCATGTCGACAAATTACTACCAGTGGCCCACTGCAAGGATGACACAGGCAAAGGTGGCTGGGATTTTGGAATTAGATGGGGTGACAGCCATACAAGCACAGATTTCCGCACTTCTTCAAGAAGTTTGATACTATGAATGATAAGGTTGATACTATGACAGGGGCTCAAGTTCAGCAGGTTGCGGTAGTATGTGAATTGTGTGCGGGTGATCATCCTTCAGATCAGTGCACAATTAATCCAGCATCCATCAAGTTCATCGGTAACTACAATAGAATTCCGCAAAATACATACCAAAATACCTACAACCAGGGGAATAAGAACCACCCAAACCTTTCATGGAGCAATAACCAGCAAACTCAAGCTCCACGACCATCATATCCCCCTGGTTTTCAGAGTCATCAACAACCGGTTCAACATCAGAAAAGGAAATCAGATTTCGAGGAAATGGTGTTAAAGTTCATAACCAGCGCTGAGGCATCAATAAAAAATTAAGCAATGGTGATGAAAAGTCAAGAGATGTCAATCAAGAATTTGAAAATCAGATTGGACAGATGGCGTTAGCATTAAATAATAGACCACAAGGAACATTACCTAGCGACACTGAGAGAAATATAAAGGGTAGTCATGAGAAATGTCAAGCAGTTATGTTGAGAAGTGGAAAACATCTCGGGGGTAATAATGCGTTGATGACACCGGCACCGGAGGAAAAAGTTGATGACAGTAACGTGGTTGAAGGTAACAAGAAAAAGGGAATAAAGTTAAACAATAAGCCAATTGTTTATCCTCCACCACCGTTTCAGCAGAGGGTTCAAAAACAGAAGTCAGATAAGCAGTTCGCAAGGTTTTTAGACGTGTTAAAGAAACTCTAGATTAACATCCCATTCGTGGAGGCCCTAGAGCAAAAGCCGAGTTATGCGAAGTTTATGAAAGGAATTCTGTCAAGGAAAAAGAAATGGGAAGAATTTGAAAAAGTGGCACTAACAGAGGAGTGTACTGCAGTGTTACAGAAAAAGCTACCACCAAAACTTAAAGACCCGGGAAGCTTTACTATCCCATGCACGATCGGGAAAATGTCGTTCAACAAATGTCTATGTGATTTGGGGGCGAGTGTGAATCTCATGCCATTGTCGGTATACATAGGATTGGGTTTGCCCTCGCCAAAGCCTATGAATATTTCATTGCAGTTGGCGGATAGGTTAGTCACATATCCGAGAGGCATATTAGAGGATATTCTGGTGAAAGTGGATAAGTTTATATTCCCGACAGACTTTATCATTCTAGATTTCGAGGAGGATAAGAACATACCGATTATCTTACGGAGACCTTTCTTGGCTATGGGAAGGACACTCATAGACGTGCAAAAAGGAGAACTTACTATGAGAGTCCAAGATCAAGAAATCAAATTTAATGTGTTCAAGGCCATGAAATTCCCTACGGATGAGGAATAATGTTTTAGGATGGATTTAATTGAATAAATCATCAGTGAAGATATGAGCAAGAGTTTGGTCATTGATCCATTAGAAATAACCTTATTGGGGGATGAAGAAAAGGACGACCCAGAATTTGTGGACCTCTTACAGATGCTAGACTCATTGCAACGATTCAGCCGCTTCAGAGCACCGTTTGAACCTTTTCACACGGAGGAAAAAGCTGTAGAAAAACTGAAACCGTCATTGGAGGAGCCACCAACATTGGAACATAAGCCAATCCCTAAACATCTCAGGTATGCGTACTTAGGCAATTCAAATTCTTTACCTGTAATTATTTCTGCTGCACTTAACGAATTGTAGGAAGAAAAGTTGCTGAGGGTGTTTAGGGATCACAAATCAGCGATTGGATGGACGATTGCGGATATAAAGGGAATTAGCCCGTCATTCTGCATGCACAAGATTCTGATGGAGGATGATGCAAGACCTTCGGTGGAGCATCAACGTCGATTTAACCCAATTATGAAGGAAGTGGTAAAGAAGGAAATTCTGAAACTATTGGATGCCGGTATCATATATCCAATTTTTGACAGTAAATGAGTTAGTCTGGTTCATTGTGTGCTAAAAAAGGGGGGAATGACAGTGGTATAGAATGAGGACAATGAGTTAATTCCAACAAGAACAGTTAAAGGATGGAGGGTGTGCATCGATTACAGGAGATTGAATAAGGCAACCAGAAAAGATCATTTCCCGCTGCCCTTTATTGATCAAATATTAGACATATTAGCGAGACATGAGTACTACTATTTATTGGATGGATACTCAGGCTATAACCAGATCGCCATCGCTCCTGAGGATTAAGAGAAGACAACATTTACATGCCCTTATGGAACATTTGCATTCACAAGGATGTCATTCGGGTTATGCAAAGCACCTATAACTTTCCAACGGTGTATGATGTCCATTTTTTCAGACATGGTGGAAAAAAATGTTGAAGTCTTCATGGACGATTTCTCGGTCTATGTAGACAACTTTGATACTTGCCTAGGGAATCTGGTCAAGGTATTGCAGCGATGTAAGGATACAAACCTCATACTCAACTGGGAAAAATGCTACTTCATGGTTGAAGAAGGCATAATTTTGGGTCATAAGGTGTCGGCTCAAGGATTGGAGGTGGACAAAGCAAAGCTTGATACGATCGAGAAACTGCCACCACCGAGTTCCGTTAAGGGTATTAGAAGTTTTCTGGGGCATGCTGGGTTTTACAGGAGGTTCATAAAAGACTTCTCTAAAATTGCAAAACCTCTATGCAGTCATTTAGAGAAGGATGACATGTTCAGTTTTACTGCGGAATGCAAGTCAGCGTTTGAATTGTTGAAGAAGAAATTAACTACGACCCCTGTAATAGTCGCACCGGACTGGAATATGCCATTTGAGCTTATGTATGATGCGAGCGACTATGCGGTTGGGGCTAATTTGGGACAAAGATAAGATAAAGTGTTTCACGCCATATACTATGCAAGAAAAACACTCACAGAGACTCAAATGAATTACACTACCACAAAAAAGGAATTGCTTGCAGTGGTGTACGCGTTTGACAAATTCTGGGCATACTTGATCGGGACTAAGGTGATAGTCTACACGAACCATTCGGCGATTCGGTACCTAATAACGATAAAAGATGCTAAGCCACGCCTTATTTGATGGATTCTCCTACTTCAAGAGTTTGACTTAGAAATTAAAGATAGAAAGGGGACGGAGAATCAAGTTGCCGACCATTTATCAAAGCTGGAAAATCCGAAGAAAAAGGATGAAGATAGATACGCAATTAATGAGTCATTCCCAGATGAGCAACTATTTGGGTTAAATGCAGAATTTCCTTGGTATGCAGACTTCACGAATTATCTGGTGAGCAACATGCTTCCCCCTGATCTTACACGACAACAGAAAAAGAAGTTTCTTCATGACGTCAAGTGGTACATGTGGGATGAGCCTTATCTATTCAAACAGTGCGTCGATAAGATGATTTGACAATGTATCCCCTACAGTGAAGTGCACAACATACTGCAGGAATGCCACTCATTGGCATATGGGGGACATTATGGGAGTGAGCGCACCACGGTAAAAGTGCTTCAAGCCGGGTTTTATTGGCCGACATTGTTCAAAGACGTCCACCTATTTGTGAAAACCTGTGATAGATGCCAAAGGGTGAGCAACATCTCTAAACGAAATGAGATGGCCCTACAAACAATTCTTGAAGTGGAAATCTTTGATGTATGGGGCATCGATTTCATGGGACCATTCCCTTCGTCCATGAGCAATCAGTATATTCTACTCGCGGTGGATTACATCTCGAAATGGGTTGAAGCTGTAGAACTACCATCTAACGATGCCAAGGTGGTCCTCAATTTCCTACATAAAAATATTTTCACGAGGTTTGGCACGCCAAGAGCAATAATCAGTGACGAAGGTAGTCACTTCTGCAATAAGTCTTTTACAGCTCTGGTGGCTAAGTATGGGGTTAACCACAAGGTGGCTACAACGTATCACCCTCAAACAAATGGACAGGCTAAGGTACCAAACAGAGAAGTTAAGAAGATTTTGGAAAAAGTCATAAATTTGAGTCGGAAAGATTGGTCACTTTGGTTGGATGACACATTATGGGCTTACCGGACTGCATACAAAACACCAATCGGGATGTCACCATATCAACTCCTGTACGGAAAAGTATATCACTTACCAGTGGAGCTACAGCACAAAGCCTACTGGGCAATACAGAAATTGAATTTTGATCATTCCGCTATGAAATTCCCTAAGGATGAAGAAGAATGTTTTCGGATGGATTAAATTGAGCAAATCATCAGTGAAGATATGAGCAAGAGTTTGGTCAACGATCCATTAGAAATAACCTTACTGGGGGATGAAGAAAAGGATGACCCAGAATTTGTGGAACTCTTACAGATGCTAGACTCATTGCCACGGGTTAGCCGATTTAGAGCACCGTTTGAACCTTTGCACACTGAGGAAATAGCTGCAGAAAAACTAAAACCGTCTTTGGAGGAGCCACCAAAATTGGAACTTAAACCACTCCCTAAACATCTCAGGTATGCGTACCTAGGAAATTCAAATTCTTTACCTGTAATTATTTCTGTTGCACTTAACGAATTGCAGGAAGAAAAGTTGCTACGGGTGCATCGGGATCACAAATCAGCAATTGGATGGACGATTGCGGACATAAAGGGAATTAGCCCGTCATTTTGCATGCACAAGATTCTGATGGAGGATGATGCGAGATCGTTAGCCGAGCATCAACATCGACTTAACCCAATTATGAAGGAAGTGGTAAAGAAGGAAATTCTGAAATTATTGGATGCTGGTATCATATATCCAATTTTCCGACAGTAAATGGGTTAGTCCGGTTCATTGTGTGTCGAAAAAAGGGGGAATGACGGTGATACAAAATGATGACAACGAGTTAATTTCGACAAGGACAGTGACAGGTTGGAGGGTGTGCATCGATTATAGGAGGTTGAATAAGGCAACCCGAAAAGATCACTTCCCGCTACCATTTATCGATCAAATGTTAGACAGATTAGCGGGACATGAGTTTTACTGTTTGTTGGATGGATACTCGGGATATAATCAGATCGCCATCGCTCCTGAGGATCAAGAAAAGACAACATTTACATTCCCTTACGGCACATTTGCATTCAGGAGGATGTCATTCGGGCTATGCAACGCACCAACAACTTTCCAACGGTGTATGATGGCTATTTTTTCAGATATGGTGGAAAAGAATGTTGAAGTCTTTATGGACGATTTCTCGGTCTATGGAGACAATTTTGATACTTGCCTAGAGAATCTGGTCATGGTTTTTCAGCAATGTAAGGATCCAAACCTCATACTCAATTGGGAAAAATGTCACTTCAAGGTTGAAGAGGGAATAATTTTGGGCCATAAGGTGTCGGCTCAAGGATTAGAGGTGCACAAAGCAAAGCTGGATACGATCGAGAAACTGCCTCCACCGAGCTCAGTTAAGGGTATTAGAAGTTTTCTAGGGCATGCTGGGTTCTACAGAAGGTTCATAAAAGATTTCTCTAAGATTGCAAAACCTCTATGCAGTCTTTTATAGAAGGATGCCACTTTCAATTTTACTGCGGAATGCAAGTTCGCGTTTAAATTATTGAAGAAGAAATTAACTACAGCCCCCGTGATAGTCGCACGGGACTGGAATATGCCATTCGAGCTTATGTGTGATGCGAACGACTATGCGATTGGGGCTGTTTTGGGACAAAGATGAGACAAAGTGTTTCACGACATATACTATGCAAGAAAAACACTCACAAAGACTCAAATGAATTACACTACCGTGGAAAAGGAATTGCTTGCAGTGGTGTATGCGTTTGACAAATTCTGGGCTTACTTGATCGGGACCAAGGTGATAGTATACACGGATCATTCGGCGATTCGGTACCTAATAGCAAAAAAAGATGCTAAGCCACGCCTTATCCGATGGATTCTCCTACTTCAAGAGTTTGACTTAGAAATTAAAGATAGAAAGGGGACGAAAAATCAAGTTTCCGACCATTTATCAAGGCTGGAAAATCCGGAGAAAAAGGATGAAGATAGATGCGCAATTAATGAGTCATTCCCGGATGAGCAATTATTTGGGCTAAATGCTGAATTTCCTTGGTATGCTGACTTCGTAAATTATCTGGTGAGCAACATGCTTCCCCCTGATCTTACAAGACAACAAAAAAAGGAGTTTCTTTATGATGTCAAGTGGTACATGTGGGACGAACCTTACCTATTCAAACAGTGCGCCGACAAGATGATTAGAAGGTGTATCCCCTATAGCGAAGTGCACAACATACTGAAGGAATGCCACTCATCGGCATATGGGAGACATTATGGGAGTGAGCGCACCATGGCAAAAGTGCTTCAAGCCGGGTTTTATTGGCCAACATTGTTCAAAGACACCCACCAATTCGTGAAAACATGTGATAGATGCCAAAGGGTGGGCAACATCTCTAAACGGAATGAGATGCCCCTACAGACAATTCTTGAAGTTGAAATCTTTGATGTATGGGGCATCGATTTCATGGGCCCATTCCCTTCATCTTTGAGCAATCAGTATATTCTACTCGCGGTGGATTACGTCTCGAAATGGGTTGAAGCTGCAGAACTACCATCTAATGATGCCAAGGTTGTCCTCAAGTTCCTACAGAAAAACATTTTTATGAGGTTTGGCACGCCAAGAGCAATAATCAGTGATGAAGGTAGTCACTTCTGCAATAAATCTTTTACAGCTCTGTTGGCTAAGTATGGGGTCAACCACAAGGTAGCTACATCGTATCATCCTCAAACAAATGGACAGGCTGAGGTCTCAAACAGAGAAGTTAAGAAGATATTAGAGAAAGTCGTCAATTCGAGTCGGAAAGATTGGTCACTTCGGTTGGATGTCACCATATCAACTCTTATACGGAAAAGCATGTCACTTACTGGTGGAGCTACAGCACAAGGCCTACTGGGCCATACAGAAATTAAATTTTGATCAAGCCACTGTAGGAGAAAAGTGGCTACTCCAATTAAATGAGCTCGACAAATTCTGACTCCAAGCCTACGAGAACGCCAAGCTAGACAAAGAAAAGGTTAAAAGATGGCACGACCAAAAAATTGTGCATCAAACATTCGAGCTAGGTCAATCTGTCCTCTTGTTCAACTCACGACTGCGATTGTTCCTAGGAAAGCTTAAGTCGAGATGGTCGGGATCATTCACTATAAAACAAGTATTTCCTCACGGCGCCGTTGAACTCTACAGTCGTAATCTATTAGAGACGTTCAAGGTCAGTAGTCAACGGATAAAGCATTACAGGGGTGGGGAGTCGAACTGGGACATCGACGACATTACCCTCGCCGATACACAGTAAAACAGGGAGTAGTCAGGCTGATCGACTTAAAATCAAGCGCTATTTGGGAGGCAACCCAACATTTCATTATTTTTCGTAGTTACATATTTAATTGTTAGGATGTAGTTTTATTAAGCATTAGGTAGGTCTTAACAAGTAAAAGTTTTGCTAAAACTCTCAATGACACTCCAAGTCGTCATTAATCTAACATCTTGCTTGTTTATGGGTGCAGGAGGGTTTCAAGGTGCGTAAGAACAATAACGGGCAAGAAAGGGAGGAAAATCGGAGAATTTTGCATCACAAAATTTTGGACCAAAAATCTGATTACAGTGGGCATGCCTGTCGGGGCGGGCATTTTTGGCTTAGCACCCCCCGCCGGGGCGGGGGTCTCAAATCCTGGGCAGACAAAACCGTTACACATGCTGCCTTTTATATCAAACCCATACACCCATACACGCATCTCTTTCTCTCATTCTCCCTCAAGCACACTACCTAGCCTCCATAACAAGAACACTTGCTACCCACGATACTAACTTCCTCCTACCCACTACATAATTCCATTGCACCCACTTTCCACGAATTCCATTAACCCACACAATCAAGCCCACGAATTCCTTTTCCCTCTCTCACCCCTATAAAAACCCTAACCCATACTTCCCATATTCATCACCACTAAAGTTGAATTCTTCAAGAAATTGGAGAACATATAGCACAATTGAAAGTAAGTTGCATTCCCTTTGAGTTTTCATCTTCTCTCCACTGACATTCCATAGAAACAACCTAAGTTTGGGGGAAAAACGGGCTGTACACACAAAGTGTTTTATAAATTGACTGAACCAAGTGTAAGGGGAAGGAAGTGTGTCGTAGCAAGTTGTAACATGTGAATTTCAATGGCTTCACAACCGACATCAAAACGCCAAAGGGGAGAGAGTTCAAGACTCGCTCCACCGCCACGAACATACGATCAACGAAAATTTGTGAGTGCCGCCGCCGCCGACCGATATGACTACATGACAACCAAAGCCCTTACGCCGGAACGTGGATTGGCCCCCGAGGAAAATGATGGGGAGATGATGTCTCAAATATATCAAAAGGGGTGGGTCAAACTCACCGAACATCCGGTACCCACCATTGTCAACATTGTCAAAGAATTTTATGCAAACACCGAAGACAAAGCACCATTCAATGCGTTTGTGCGGGGTCGCATGGTCTCATTCAGTGATGATGCCATTAATGCATATTATCAGTTGCGGGTGCCACTGCAGTGTCAGTATGCACAATTGAGAGATTTTTACCCTGACTACGAGGAGGTTAGTACAAACATGACAAAGCCAGGTACATCTTGGATCAAAGGTCGAAAGGGAGGTACTGTGTTCCATAGCAAGAACCTTAGCTGGTATGGAAAAATATGGTACGCATTCTTATACGTGAAATTTCTTCCATCCTAACACACTTCGGACGTCACCAAAGAGAAGGCATTACTGTTATACTCCATTGTGCAAGATCTCATTATTGACGTCGGGGCCATTATCAATTTCTCCATCCGCCGGTGCTTACGTAGAAATTTTTTGGGCGACTTGCCACACCCGTCACTTATATGTGCGTTGTGTCGCAATGCAGGGGTGAGATATTTTGATGATGAACCCACTCAAATGCCGCTCGCTTTGCTTGATTCCAGAATGATTGCGCGATATTCAGTTTGGGCAGGAGGTGAGTCACATCCACGAGGTATGGGTTTTATTTTTCCATCGGCGTCAAAAGATGAAGTTGATGCAGAGGATACCTCGGAGGATGAGGGTGAAGCTATGGGAGATCAAGGAACCGAGCAGGTACCGCAGACCGAGGCAATATCTAGTCCTTAGTTCCTTGAGTTCCAAAATCAGATTAATGCACACAATAGGGCAGCACGCCGGGAAATGCGGCGATTGGCGATGTGACAAGATCACATGTTTGATGCCATGAATGCATCTTTTGCCTCACTCAACACATCACTCCAAAGTTTCAACCCGGCGGCTCAATATCCATATCAACAAGCCGAACCACTACCTCGATTTCCTCTAAGTGATTCCGATGATGAAGAGCACCAACCATCTCCCCAGACTTAGACGATTCCAGGGAAGTCCTCATGCACTTAATTTTATTTTTATCCAATGAGGGCATTGTGTTACTTAAGTTTGGGGGAATTAGTTGTTTAGTTGCATGCATTTTTGTTATTTTTGTTTTCATATCTAGTTTTGCATAATAGATTAGGCATTTGCATAGTAGTCTAGGATTTTGCATTATTGTCAGTTCCATTATTATCATTAATAAAAAAAAATTGAGTTAAATATTGTGTTTGCATATGTCCAACGGTTTCGCATTTTCATGTTCTTTGTGAGCCAATGATGAGATTGTGAACAAGTTAACCAATATAGTATTGATTATTAGAACTGTGGTACAATTTTTGAAATGAATCGACTCTTGAATTTGTTTGAAACTGTTATAAAAAGGTTAGCACTAATAGCATCTTTGTTGACCGGTCAGTTCAAATTGATACATAAATAGTTTCGAAAGGATAATGCTAGGGTGAACCAGAAAATGACAAGGATAGGCAGTAAAGGCTTGGAGTAGGCAAGAACCTAAGTTTGGGAGAGTATATGTGGGGTATATAAGCTTTGAAAAAAAAAGTGAAACATGTTGAGTCTTGTGGTGGGTTGAGGAGAAACACTCCCCATAAACAAAAGCGTGAGATGGAGCGTAAAATGCACTCACCAACCGTCTATCTAAAAAAAAGGGAATAATGACGGGAAAAGAGCAAAAAGCCCCCGTGTTAAAAAAAAGAAAAGAAAAAGAAGAAAACATAAGTATCATGCATGTACCCTTGAATTTAGTTTTATTTAATTTTAGTTGAGTTGTGCCTATCTTTGAAATTTTTAAGCTTGCACTGTATGATTCCTTCTAAGAAGTTGCTTATGTATTAAATTTGGGTCCGTATCAGTTATCTTAGATGTTGATCACACACGCACGCTATACCAGTGATAATTGTTCAAGATTTGAGAATTAATACGAAAGTGTGGATTGGTTTTGGTAATTCGTATTGTAAAGTTTCTTGTTTTCTCTGAGGCCGATGGATAATTTAGTTTCTGGGATATTGTTGGATTTTTAGGCATTTAGATTTTATTTATTTCATCTCATTGCATTGCATAGCATGTAGTTTGTTTTGTGCTCGAGGACTAGCACGATTTAAGTTTGGGGGATTTTGATAAGTGGATTTTATATACACGAATCAATATTCATTTCAAGTTTAAATTCATAGTTATCTTCGTGTTTTGTGTTCGTTTTCACTCATTTCGTGTTGTTTTATGTCTAGGGTGGTCATGGATGCAAGAGGTGAAGAATGGCGGAGTTTTGGAGAAAAAGTGGAAAAACTCATGAAAATGGAAAAATTGAAGTCGAGAGCCTAGCTCACGGGGGCGGGCTTTTAACCGATTACCCTCACCGCTTAAAGTGGGTCCCGCTTCTACTGATCTCTGTTTGATTTTGATGTCTGCTGGTGCATGGGTTTTGGGACTTTGTTAGGCGCCTGGACTTTATAATAGTAGGTTTCAGCTGGAACATAAAGGAGAGCTGAACATTACGTAGAATACAACTAATCATACAACACAAGGAGCATATTACGAGATAAAATTCCAGGATTTAAGTGAGCTTTGGAGGAGTAATTTTCAGAGATTATCGTGACGGTTGGAAATTGAGGCTACGTGAAGGGGTTTTCATTAATATTCTTCTATTTAGTTCTTTATTTGTAATCGAAAGGATGTTTTCTGTATATTATTTAGTTTTTAATTCATTCGTTATGAACTAATTCACTTATTAGACTTGTGATGGATCTTTGGGCGAAACGATGATTTTATAGCTTTGATTTCTAATTCAATAATATATTCTCAGTTTATCTATGTTAATTCGAGCGTGAACTTATGAATTGCCTGATCAATAATTCTTTGTGCATTTGAATGGAATCGAGAGAGGAGATTCAATTCTAGACCTAGTTAATATAGCATGTGTCATGAATTTTGTCAATAGCAGATTTTTGATTATTGTTAAGGTAGAGATATGCTTAACATCATATGTAATCGAATAGAGAACTTAAGCTTAAACTTTCTTTAATTGTAGTTCACATAGAGATATAATGAGTTGGTTGATTTAGGTGTTTAACGGATTTCTATCTTAATTGTGGATTGACGTTAATACGTTATTAGTGCATCGAGAGGTGGCTAGTATTACTTTCGTGTTCTTGATTAATAAACTGGGATATTAAATTGAGTTGGAATAAAGGTTTGCAAATCAGAGTGAAGCTCAAGGTGAAATCATAAGTCTAATTCTCCATTAATTATTTGAAATTCCGGATGTTGATATTAGCGGTTGTTTTTGTGATAGTTTACTTATTTATTAATTTAGTTTTTATAGTTTTAAAACCATTGAATTGAATAGTTTAATAGAATTAGGATTAATAGAAAATTGATAATTATGAAGTTGAAATTCTTGATAATTTGTCCTCGTGGGAAAGATACTTTATTCACTACTATATTACTTGTTGACCACGTACACTTGCGTGTTTTGCGCGTATTGATTTTGCCCAACAGTAACCTCCCAAAAAGCGAGAAATCCGAATGAGGTGATCACGGGTAAGCTAATCATAAACTATAGCGAAGTCTATACCTTATTTGATACCGGTTCTACACATTCTTTTATTTCTCCTACTTGCGCTCAACGTTTAAATTTAACTCCAGAAAAATTAGACTTTGACTTATCTGTTGAAACTCCGTTGGGAGAAACCTTTATTACATCCACTATTTATAAGTCTTGTTTGGTTCAAATCGGTACCCTCACAATACCTGTCGATCTTATTTCCTTAAAAATACTTGCATTTGATGTGATTTTAAGGATTGATTGGTTAACTACTCATCATGCAAAAATTGATTGCTTTCGTAAGGTTGTTAGCTTTCATGTTCTTAACCAACCTATTATGTGAATTCAAGAAACCAACCCACTAAATTCAATCACTGTCATATCAAGCCATAAAGCTATTCGTTTATTAAAAAATGGATGTCGAGCTTTCTTAGCCCATGTCACAGATTTAAACAAAAATACGTCAGATTTGAATGATATTTCTATTGTTAATAAATTTTCTGACATATTCTCCGAAGAACTTCCTGGTCTACCCCTAGAGCGTGAAATCGAGTTTGGTATCGACCTTGAACCTAGTATAAAACCCATTTCCAAAGCCCCATATCGAATGGCTCCTATTGAACTTCAGGAGTTAAAAACCCAACTACATGAATTTTTAGACATCGGTTTCATTCGACCTAGTACGTCTCCTTGGGGTGCTTCTATTCTATTTGTGAAGAAGAAAGATGGAAGTATGCGACTTAGTATTGATTATCGGGAGTTGAATCATGTCAGCATCAAAAATAGATACATGTTACCTCGTATTGATGACATGTTTGACCAGTTACAAGGCGCCAAATTCTTTTCAAAGACCGATATTCATTATGGATATCATCAGTTGAAGATTAAAACTGATAACATTCTAAAGACTGCTTTTAGAACTTGGTATGGGCATTACGAATTCCTAGTCATGTCTTTTGGATTGACTAATGCTCCTGCTGCCTTCATGGATATGATGAACCGAGTATTCAAGGAATATTTGGATCACTTTGTGGTCATCTTTATTGATGACATCCTCATTTACTCCAAAAACTGTGAAGATCAAGAGCAACACCTGAGGCTGATACTCCAAAAGCTTCGCGAAAATAAGTTATATGCCAAGTTGAAGAAATGCGAGTTCTAGCTTGAGGAAGTAGCATTCCTTGGGCACGTAATATCAAATCACGGAATATCTGTTGACCCGACAAAGATTGAAGCAATTCAAAGCTGGGAGCAACCTAAGTCAGTGACCGAAGTACGTAGCTTTCTTAGCTTAGCTGGTTATTATCGGAGGTTCGTGGAAGGATTTTCTCGAATCGCTACTCCATTAACTCAGCTGACTCAAAAAGATACAAAATTCGGTTGGAGCGAGAAATGTGAGAAGAGTTTTCAAGAACTCAAGAGGAGGCTCATTTCAGCACCTGTTTTGATAATACCAGCTGGTTCGGAGGGATTTGTCATATACAGCGATGCTTCAGGCAAAGGTTTAGGGTGTGTTCTCATGCAACATGGGAAAGTCATAGCCTATGCCTCACGACAACTCAAAGAATATGAGTGGAATTATCCTATTCATGATCTAGAGTTGGCAGCTATCGTTTTTGCGCTTAAGATTTGGAGGCATTACCTGTATGGAGAGAAGGTGGAGATCTATACGAATCATAAAAGCTTCAAATATTTCTTCACTCAAAAGGAACTCAACATGCGGCGACGACGATGGCTTGAGCTATTGAAAGATTATGATTATACCATTCAATACCATCCTGGAAAAACGAAAGTAGTAGCTGACGCATTGAGTAGAAGATCATATGCGGGTACGAGTGCGATATTGTCAATGCAAAAGCCCATTTTGTATGACTTACAAAGGATGGAGATAGAGTTAAAGACTCCAGAGACCCATGTGATGATGGCGAATATACGAGTAGAACTAACTTTAATTGATAAATTTAAAGCTGCTCAAGCTACAGACCTGGAGCTGATGCGTATGAGGAAGAAAGTGCAAGAAGGTGTTATTTCGAAAGCAAGAATCGATGAAGAAGAAATACTTTGAGTCAACTCCAAACTTTGTGTTCCTAACGATTCTGACTTGAAGTATAAAATCATGATGGAGGCGTACAACACACCATTTGCAATCCATCCTGGGAGTACTAAAATGTATCGTGATCTTTGACATACATTTTGGTGGAGCAATATGAAGAGAGAGATATCAGGGTTTATCTCAAGGTGTCTAACTTGTCATCGAGTCAAGGTGGAGCATCAAGTGCCAAAAGGTTCATTGCAACCACTAGAAATTCCAGAATGGAAGTGGGAGCACATTACCATGGATTTCGTTACTGGTCTTCCCAAGGTTTCTCAAGGCATAGATGCGATTTGGGTCATTGTTGATAGATTGACCAAGTTTGCTCATTTCTTACCGATACGAGAAACTTATACACTTGAATGTCTTGCTTGTATGTACATAAATGAGATTGTAAGATTGCATGGTATGCCAGTATCCATAGTTTCTGATCGAGACCTAAGATTCACTTCACAATTTTTGGTTAGTTTGCAAAAAGCTATGGGCACAGATTTACGATTTAGTTCGGCATATCATCTTCAAACAGACGGGCAGTCGGAGAGGACTATTCAAACTCTTGAAGATTTATTAATACTCTGTGTCCTTGACTTCAAAGGAAGTTGGGGCAGGTTCTTACCATTGGTGGAATTTTCGTACAACAACAGTTATCAAGAAAGTATTGGCATGGCTCCATTTG
Organism: Panax quinquefolius; assembly: GCA_020205615.1. NCBI lineage: Eukaryota > Viridiplantae > Streptophyta > Magnoliopsida > Apiales > Araliaceae > Panax > Panax quinquefolius. The sequence continues at coordinate 57,505,718 of CM035166.1, read as the reverse complement.
AGGCGTTGTATGAAAGAAAGTGTCGTTCTCTAATATACTGGGATGAGGTGGGTGAAGCAACGTTGTTGGGACCAGAGTTGGTACGTATGACTAAGAAAAAGATTCAAACGATCCGACAACGTATAAAAACCTCACAAGATCTACAAAAGAGTTATGATGATCTTCAACGAAAGGATGTGGAATTCAATATTGGAGATCATGTGTTGTTACGTGTTGCTCCATGGAAAGGAGTTACGAGATTTTGAAAGAGGGGAAAGTTCAATACTCGATTAATTGGCCCATTTATAATCCTCGATTGAGTAGGAACTGTGGCCTATAAACTCGCCTTACCGCTAAGTATGTCTTATGTTCATAACATTTTTCATATATCTATGTTACATAAATATGTGAAAGACCCAAACCACATTATTGAATTAGAACCGGGCGAGATAGCAGAAGATTTAACGTATGAAGAGGTACCTGTTAAAATCTTGGATAAGAAGGATCATATTCTACGCTCCAAGGTTATACCTCAAGTCAAAGTTTTGTGGAGAAACCATGATGTTGAGAAAATGACCTGGGAGTTAGAATCTGAAATGAAGTCAAGGTATCCTCACCTCTTCGACATACCAGGTACGCACCCTAATTTCGAGGATGAAATTTCATAAGAAGGGGAGGTTGTAAGATCCCCAACTTTTATGAATAAAGATTAATTTTTCTCAAAATATATTTTTGAATATTATGGTGTGGATTTGATATAATGTTATAGTTATGGGTAATATTTACAAATTTTGTAAATTAAGCAATTGGTTATATAATATTCGATTGGTTGGGGAATATTCATTTTAACAGGGAATATTCGTACGACAACACAATCATTGGTGGACCCCACAACGAAAGTATTGTCGTAGTTAGAAAACGAAAGAATTATCTTCTTATAAAAATAATGGCAAAAGTTTTACCATTAAATTGTTGAACTACCCGGTGGTAAAAGTACAGTAATACGCGTGGTTGCATAGTAGCACATGGTATTGATTATTGATGCTTACGTGAGAAGTCACTCAGTTATACTCAATTATTGCTACAGTAATTGTTGCATAATATCTTTCATATTATTGATTCAATTATTGTCACAGTATCATATGCATAATATTTTATATTATTAAATCAATAATTGAGACGACAAAGTTATTCATATTATTATTTATAATATTGATAATGTCTAGAAAGTTCTGTCAAGGAGAGGTTTTGTCACCTAATTGCCCGCCAATATGGAGAAATCCTTATCGAAAATCCCCCTCTTTCTTGGGAATGATCTGGTTGTTAAATATTGTGAGTTATAATATTAATGATGAATAAGTTCGTGTTGATTAAAGATGAAATTGATATTTCCATTATGTTGGGATTATTAGTGTTAGTGGAAATCGACATCTATTTCGATAATAATGGATGTCTGGAGGTTATATTGACCAATCGGGTAATTAATCGGATAAATGAGCAATTAATTGCTATTAATTCACATGCTTATAACTATTTGTTCACATGTGTGTACTATTGATTCACATGCATGTACTATTAGGGGAGGTGGTGTAAGATTGATAATACTTGCATGACTAAATTAAAAATGGAGGTATAGATGAAGGTACTATACTATAATTATTTTTTTCACATGATTGTACTATTGATTCAAATGATTGTACTATTAATTCACAAGATTTACTATTAGGGGAGGTGGTGTAAGTTTGATAATACTTTCAGGACTAAATTAAAAATGAAGGAAACGATAAAGGTATTATAGTGTAATATTTCGAGCCCCAAAACGTGCAATTATCGAAACTATATTTTCCTATAAATAGAAGCTCATTCTTCTTTCATTCTCACCAATTCACTAAGACTCACAAGAGCAATTACAGAGAGAGAAGCTATAGAGAGAAAAAAGAAGAGAAGTCAGCTACTTCACTATTCCAGTATCCAGTCTTCTTCTGAGGTAAGGGATATTATTTTGTTCAGTACTCATAGGAATAATATTTTCTTCAATACTATGTAGTATCGAAGTAATATTATTTCGTCTCGTATTCCTGATTATACCCTCATTTTGTTAAAGTATTGCTTCTATCTCCGTGAAATTAGTAGAATATCCTTGAAATTTGCACTTCATCTAGTATCGTTTCACAAGGATATTTTCTACACATTCTTGTTAAATTTTAAGCTTTTCATGTCGGAGTACTGTCCATGAGTAGTATTCATTTTTACGATACTATTCACAAAGTACTATTCATGGGGTACTATTCACAAAGTACTATTCACGGGGTACTATTCACAAAGTACTATTTACGGGGTACTATTCACTCAGGTACTATTCACCCAGGGAATTATTCATGACAAAAATTGATTTCTTTGATGTCCAAATCATTTTTGATACAATATTATTCTTGAATTTTACTCCACAAAGTAATATCATGTTGATAATTTGGACATTATTGAATACTGGAAAAATTTAGTTATAAATCTTTAAAATTTTATCATTTGCTTTCTTTTAATTGAATTCTTATATCATTGTCATTATCCTCAAGCTTATATTGTGATAAAAGTCATATGTGGCTTACGTGCATAGATGTACTATTGATTGGTATGATTAAGACCAAGGATTATTCGGTATAATCATGACCGTAATGTTACAAATGATGTGGTAAAAATTTTCATTGGCATGTATTGCATTGATGGACAGTTGTTGGTATGATTATGACCATGGATTATTCGGTATAATCATGACCATTGATGATTACATGAATATCCTTGGCCCATCGTGCAGGGATGATTCGATGATGTGGTTCATTTATTAAGCTGAGTCTCAGCGATAAAATTGATGATAAACTTTTTAAATCATAGAAGATAGTAGATATCATGCTCTACTTGACTCTTCTAATGGATTGCTTGTTCCGCTGCAGTTAAACTTGATGTTTATTATATTTTATCAGTTTAACACTGTTGAAGGCTAACGATAATTTATTCTGCATTATCTTAGTCATAATATTTCTTACTGGCTAGTTGAGCTCACCCTTTGTTTTCATTGTTCTCTTCAAGAAATGAGAATATATCTGGGACTAGTCGGGGAATGGAGTGACGGTCCAGATGTTTGCATTAGTAGTCCTCACTATTCTGTGAAATAGTGTGATAATAATTGTAATGAGGACTGTATTTGAGTTTGGATACTCTCTACGAGACATTATCCGTGTTGAAACTCTCAGCTACATTTTGTCGTACTGTATAAAAGAAGTTTTTATTTAAATTTGTACCATGTATTTGGCGACTCAAGATGGGTGATGTATACCTATTTTGGGGGCGTCACAGATTAATTGATTATATTTTAAGTGGGTAGCCAAACAAGCCTTATGGCTTTTGATTTTCAAAAACATAAGAACTGATATTAGTTATACATATAATTATATTATATAATTAATACATATTATTATCTATACGTTATATTTTTGTACGTAAGATAGAATAGAGAAGAAGAACTCAGAAGAAGAGAAGAAGAAAAATTGAGAGAAAACTTGAGAGAATCCTAGAGAGTTTTGAGAAAAGAATTGGGGAAAAGAAAGCTTATTGATCAAAGGAAAAAGTTATCATCTTCTAGAATACAAGGTATCATCTAAACTCTTTTTTTTTTAAAGTTTTAGTTATCTTCTCTTCCAAAATTCTCTGTAAAATCTTTGTAGAGGTTGAATGATTTGTTATATATAATTTTATATGATAAATTAGTTGTTGTGAAACTTTTTTTCATAAGTTATATATGAGTATTGTTAATGAATTCATGTTATGTATGTAATTTGTGAAGAAAACTATATTACATTGAGTTTATATGAATATGGCTTAGTTTAAAGTAAAATTAAGGTTTAATTAGTTGTTTAATTTATAAATTAACTATTGAATTTGAAAGAGGATGAATAAACATAAACAAGGTACTTTGAATTAACTGTTTTGGTTGAAAAACAAAACCATAGTGATGATTTTCACTAAAAATGTTAAAAAGTGAAGTTTTATAAAAAACAGTGAAGTTAGTTGTTTTAAATTCGATGTTTATATTGTTATATGAGTAAAATCATGTTAGGAGTCTTTAAATTATGTTTCTATGAAGTCTCTGTAAGTATTACATGTTAATTAGGTTGTTAGAAAGTAGCTTGTAGGCCAAATTGGCTTTTGTTCATGTTATTGTCGAGGCTGGTCGCCGAGGTCTATAGTTCGCTCAGGCGTCAGTAGAGCCCAACAATGTAATTTCATGCATGACACCAATCGTTGGCACATGTGTCTCGTGTCATAAATAGCCAACACAGAAGGCCCAAATCCACAATGGAAATTCGGCGCCGCAGATCATGAAGTTAGCGAGAATGGTCGATTAAAGGTGTGTTTTAATTACACAAATTCTGAAAAAGTTGTTATGCATTAATATTAGGACTATTAATTCATGATTTTAGTAGTGCTATACTAAGAATGAGCATGTTATTAACGATTAACTAGTATTATTATTAATGTAATTTGATTATGTGATTAAAAATCAAACTTACATGATGTAAATACTTATATAGATATATAGAGTATTGGTAATTACTAATTATGTCATGATGACATGTATATAGGGTATTGTGATTCGAGTTAATTCGGTTTAGCTTATACGCAAGACAAGTTTTCTAACTCTACACTTTCGTTGAGCTACTTTGTTTATTATTGTGCAATTTAATTGTCCTATTTCAATTATAATTTTGCAAGCTCTTGTATCTAGTTTGTTCATAATGATCCAAGTTTTCTAAACCTTATTTTGATGTTGAGCAAGTTATTCTTGTCTTTAACTTGTTAATTAGCATGCAAGTTTATATAATCTGATATACAAATGTTGAATAGTTTTTATTGTTCAAATTGCTATTCGTTATGCATGCTTAATATTCAATTCTAAAGAACCTTGGCTTAATATTGTTCAAGCAAGGTATGTTATAGTTATTCAATATTTATGCTCTTAGATTATTCCTAAAGCATAACTTTAATATACAATGTTAATTCACTTATGATTTATTCCATATCATAATGTGATTACCCTTTTATTCAACTAATTCTTAGTTGATGTTCGTTGAATTCCAAATTACCTTGAAATGTATCCAAACCAAACTTACTTTGGTGCAGACTTGTACTCTAAATACTGAGATGAACAACCCTATTATTAGGGGTTTACGCTTAGCGTTGAAATGTTTGTGCACAATACATTGTACGAAGGGCTAATCCCCCTAAGTACGAGGAGTCCCTATAGTCTTATGATTGTTAAAGTTTAAGTTGAAAGATTACTTATAACTAAGGACATATTTCGTGGTCTTATGACCCTCAGACAAATATTTCATGATTCTAATTATCATTGATAAAGCATTTTGTTCATTTCTATTGAGCCTATTTATTTGGCAGTTGTTGTAAATATTTTATTCATTGTTATTTTAAGTGAGCTTTGTTCGCTCACTCTTGCTTATAAAACTATTACAACTAAGGATGAGAAGGTCGATGTACCTAGCACCAGTAAGGGAAAGGGAAAGATAAGCAAGTACTGAAGATTTGTAATATGTTGATATTTTATATAAGACTTTATTTTAATGATTGTAATGAAGTATTTAATTTCCGCATTTGAATGATTGTATTTAAAGGTTAGATGACCTGGGAGATTTTATTAATGTAATCCCTTAACGAGAAGGTTTATTATTTAATTTTATTATGATTGGGTAGTTAGATGTGAATGTATTAATTAAGTGAACACCAAATCTTGTGGGAATGAAGTACCTGGGTTTGGGGGTGTCACAAGTTGGTATCAAAGCTTTAGGTTATGAACCTTAGGTGAGGGAAAGCCTTAGGAAGTAACCTTTGAAAAGATAGTGGTGATAAATTCTTATCGAGTTTTAAGGAAGAAGTAATAAAACACTTATGTGCTTATGTGATTACAACGTATGTGCTCGTGAGTGTCGAGTAGTGATGATTAATAATTAAAACTTAAAACTTAAAATTTTATTGTCATGATAACTAATGTCGGAGAATCCTATCAGGCTAGGGAGGAAGGACCTCAGATGCCTAGAGAGGAGGAGTCTCGTGACATTCAGGTGGTTTGGGAACAACTCATCGCCACGCCATCCGCTGAGTGGTTGGAGATGAGGATGATGATGTACAAATGGATGAGGAGGATCCCGTTGAACTGCTACAGGAGGATGAGGATGACGAGGACGAGGACGAGGAGGAAGAGATTCCATTGAACTCGATAGCTGCTCGTTTGTACGATGAAGTCTACGACCGCAATGTGGAACTTCAAGATACCGTCGAGGAGTTACAGGAGATAGTAGCTGAACAACAAACCTCGATGGCACATAAGGACGATGAAATCCAGGATCGAGATGAACGTCTGACTATTGTCGAAGAGAAGCTGAAACACACTGAAGGAGTGAATGAACAACAGATCGAGGTGATCGCAGAACTGAAAAATAAGCTGAATGAAGAAGCTACTAAGAGAGCAAGAGCCGAATACGTATATGAGGAAGCTTTTCAACGAGGCGGGATAGCAGTAAGAGACGTGCAAACAAAGATGATGAAGATGGAGGAGATGAATAACGTATTCACCACCGTGATTAATCGAGCTCAAGATCGGGTCATGGGTTATCCGATTCAGTTCGAGATGCCGCCATCATTCATATTAGATCGCAGAACAATGTTTCGGATTATGGAGGAAGAACGATTGTTCCGGATTATGGAGGAAGAACGTCGTAAGGCTACGCAATATCTTAGTAGGACATCGTAGTGAATGTACCTGTTATGCGATTAATAAAATGTTAAATAATATGTTAATCCCAAGTGTTATGTAACCTATGGGATACGATGATGATGTTATCCTGGAACTTTTGGTAGTTCAGGAAAGTAATGTAAATAGCAGTGACGCTATTGTTTTTATGTTTTCAAAGAGATTATGAATAAATAAAAGTTATTATTTTATTCAAAGTGTTATGTGTTATGTGATTATTTCTTTTATGGGGGCAAGTTAAGTAGAAAATACTTAAAGAAGTTGAGTAATAATCTAATGAGTGTATATTTTAACAGAAAATGCCTCCAAGACGTCAACCACCATGACAGAGAACTGACAATAACGACAATATTGATGCTAACCCCGTTCAACAGCTAGTGACGTTACTAACGGGAGCATTGCAGAATCAACCTCAGAATCAAGGTACACCGTTTAAGGATTTCAAGGCGATTGGACCACCTGAATTCCGTAGGTCCATGAATCTAGTGGAGGTACTGTGACGAACGAGATTTTTGTAATTTAATTTTTAATATTTATTGAATTAAATAAATATTGTTCAATGATTTAATTATTGGATTAAATAATTAATTGATGAAATTGTGGTAGATTAATTTAATTATATGTATTATATTTATTAAATTAATGTGGAGAATTTTTATTATTCAAATTATGTAATTATGTGAACTTATTGAATTAAATAAAATATTTAATAAGAATAATGTTATTTTAATTAATTTAATAATTAATTAGAGATTTACTAATTTGACATAACTAATAAAGGAGAAAATTAATTATGTGACTATGCGAATTAATGAGAAATTACTATATTTTATTTAAATTAAAGTAAATAAGATATTTGATTTATTATATAAATGGGTGTGACATTATTAACCATAGTATAAAGGATTTATTAAATTAAATGATTTTGAGCCATTTATGGCTTGCCAAACAAAGCCTTATGGGGAGGTGGGAGTAGTTAACCCATGATCGGGTTAACTGACCACACAACGTTAGTTCTTTCATTATATGCGTCTTATTATTCTTTAATTTTTCTAAGTCTGAAAAACTATTCAGAGAGAAATTGATAATTTTGAGAGAATTTGTGAGTGTGTGATTGATCAAGTAACCGAGAAAGAATCATCAAGGATCATCTCCTCTAATCTACACTTTATACTCTGGGTAATTCCTTTAACCCAAATTCTAATTCTACGTTGTTTAAGTTTTATAAGAAAATGGCTTTCAAATTCTGTAAAACCTTTGTAATTGGAAAAAGGGTAGTGATTATGTGTTATATATGTTGTAAGATGTTATTAAACATGTTTTTACTATATATTATAGATTCCATATCATTAGTCTCATAAAAATATGACGTATATTGTTGCTACAAAATTACAAAGTATAGAAATATGGTCATATGGCCCTTACTCACAAATTTAATACGTCAAACATATATTGTCTCATAAATTTTACACTTGTATATAATTATGCATGTTAAAACGATGGAAAGAAAATCTAAATGAACAAATTCGGTGTTATAACAAACCCGTAGTATTGATTTTTCATGTTTTGTGTTCAAAATTTTCAAAAATATCATGAACAGTAAATTATATGCTTTGATTCTGCAAATTATGTGTTATAACATGTTAAAATCATGCTAAAAGGGTTGAGTAGTATGTATATGTGTATTACAGTGTTTGGGTATGTCTATTTTTGTGACAACCCCAAAATAGGTCCATTCCATCCAACCCATTCTGAGTTGCAAAATACATGGTACAGAAAATAATTACAACTTTATTAATACAATTGTCGTAAGATACTTACAACACTTAAACTGTGAGTTTAAATACAAATATATACCAATCATGACTCATGTCCCAACCGTGGACAAGACACCTCATAATGACACCTTACATAAAGGTATAGTCGAAAACTGCTTTAAAAATTAAAATCTTTGGGAAGTGCTTAAGAAACCTTCCATATACGGGAGGCCATGCGTCTAGGTTATGATAGATATCATATGGCCACGAATTATCCTTGGTTGATTTAATAGACCCCAAAGAAAAATGAGAAGATTACTATCATATTCTTCCCAATGGTGAGTCTTCTCTTGACATATCATTATCTCCACTGTCTCTAATTGGGTATTATACTCCAAACAAACACCAAGATTATATAGGTAGTGCTTGTAAATATACTCAGCAAGTGGATGAGCACAACCTTGTCTTATGATGACACGAGGTTGTATGTCATTAGACATCTTGTATGATAGTGGCAAGACACTCTTCCAAGTTAAATTCACCTCACCCTCGACATCTATAGACCACCGTTCTATTCCCATGTTATTCCCCGCTTGTCCCAGCTACACTTTTATTATCTAAAAGGAATTGTGAAGCAAAAGGGTGAGCACAACTAGCTCAGTAAAGAATATTATGACTAAAGATAAATAAATTATCAATAGCCTTCAATAGTAATAAATCAGAGATTTAAAACATATGGTAGATGATAAAACTTTTCAACCATAGTTGCAGCGGAACGAGCAATCCATTAGAAGAGTCAAATAGACCATAAAATCTATTATCTTCTCCATGTTAAAAGTCCATCAACAATGTTTTATCCTCGTAACATTAATCAACAATTCATGTCCACAATCACGTGTATAACTTCATAATCGTAATTGTAGTTCTAAATTCCTTTCCTCATCCAGACAAAGTTAATTTTCATCACCAAACATCAAAGATCATGGTTATACCAAATCACAGTTCATGTTCATAATCCTACTAATAAATTCATCTTTTTTACGGCCAAAGATATTCATCAACAAGTCATCTTTTACACTACAGGGCCAAAGATATTCATCAATAAGTCATCTTTGCACTACATGACAAAGATATTCAACAACAAAAATCTTTGCATTACACGAGTCAAAGATATTCATCGAAATCATTCATCTTTGCACTACAAGCCAAAGATATTCAGTTATATCATCATTTAGGACTGAGAATGATACAAAATATTTTAAAGAAAACGAATCAAGTGAAACAAAAGAACAAATATTAAGAATTCGTACTTTAAACAACCCAAGTTCAAAAATACTTCATAAATAACTAGAGTAGAGTAAAATTCAAGAATGAAGACCAAAACATAGATCCAATCAAAGATAGGAATCATAACAGACAATCTTGGACACAAAGAAGAAAACTTAATTTTTCTGTGAATAATGTCGTATTTGTGAATAGTGCCGTATACGTGAATAGTGTCGTATACGTGAATAGTAACTCCGACACCAAAAGATAGAAATTTCACAAAAAATATCATAATGCTTCGTGAATAGTACTCCTGAATAGTAACTCATGAATAGTAACTCATGAATAGTAACTCGTGAATAGTAACTCATGAATAGTAACCCCGATATGAAAAAGTTCCAAATTTGATAAAAAGTTCAAACCAATATTTCGGCATAATGATATTGAAGAAATAATATCATTTATTAAGAAAATAATCTCCTTTACCTCAGAAAGAATAGTACTTCTGACTGAAATACTAGATATAGTGCTAAAAGAACTTTTTCATCAGTATAGCAATACTCAAGTACTAAAATATTCACAAAAATACGCTTTCGATATATAGAGAGAAAGAGAGAAATCTTTAGTTTACGGTGTGATTTTCAATTCTAACCTAAGCACCCTATTTATAGGAAAATGCTTAGAACACCAAAGCGTAAAATTTAATATAATAATATTATTATTATTCCACAACTTCCTACGCACACTCATTGAATCCAACATCAGCCATCTACTCAAATAAAAACAACAAAAATGTTTTTGTTAATTAAAACAATTAAAACTTCCAAAATAAATTATTTCAGAACTTCGAAACTTCAATAATTCATAATAAATAGCCTTTTTATCATAAAATTCGAATCTCTCTACTTTGTATAGGAAATTCAATTCTCTACAACTTTCCAGAAGAAAGGTTTTCCAAATTCCTAACAGAAATTGATCGAAATCCACATACGGACGATTTTACAGGCTATAATCAAATTTCAGTCAAGAAATGGGTTCACCAACATGTTTAACATGTTTTAAACAACTTTTGCAACAAAAATACTCTTCCTCCTCATATACTCATATATCCTACATTCATTGTAAAAATATCACCATTATTATATTATAATAATATAATAAAATATTATTTTATCAGAAAAGATAAAATATCGATTTTCAACAATTGTCACTTTAAAAATTTTCTCCATCTATATCCACATAAAATGAATATTTTTCTCATCATATAAATCAATAATTAATTATTCACAAATAATATTATTCAGATAATATGAATTATTGCTTCGATAATGGAAAATATTGTGTAGTGACAATTATTAAAACAACAGTAATATAAAATATCAACGCATCAATTATTGAATCAATAAAATACTGAACAGTAATTACTGTAATAATTATTGAGTAGTGCCTTTTTACGCAAGAATCAATAATTGGTGCAATACCGTGTGCTACTGTGCAACAACGCATATTACTGTATTTTAACCACCGGGTATTCCAACAGTGTTAACGGTAACAACTACACCGTTATTTATAAAAACTCCCTTTTGTCGTTTTCTTCATCCGATAGTTATTCTGTTATGGGGCCCACCAATGGTTGTGCCGTCATACGAATATTCCCTGACAGAAAGAATATTCCACGACCAAACGAATATTCCCCGACAGAAAGAATATTTTATAACCACTTGCATATTTTGAAAAAAAAATTCATATATCACCCTTAACTTTATCTTTAATCAATTTAACCATTTACTGAATAGTAATTATAAGAAAAATTGAATACTTTTATTTCATAAAATTCGGGGTCTTACAATTTTCGTGTAAGAATGATTTAATTGGAGGTTTTGGCCATGTTCTGCAATTTTTCAGGAATTGTAGAACGATTCTTTGTTCATACGCATCACATGATACCAGATCAACGCCTTTAAGATCCGCTACATAACGCTAAAGGTCGAAATTGCAGCCACCACCACACACACAACGCCGATAGTAAGCCTATCAGTGGCGCTGTAACGCCCCTCTCTAGAATGTACAGAAATGAATTTAAAATGTTCAAGTCCATGAATGTGATAGTAACCTAATATAATGAACATAAAAATATGTTAGAAGTATAATGAGATGTAGAAATAGATTCTTAACATGTCAATAACGCATTTGCGTGTGAATTGAATTATTAAATGCATAGTTAACTTATTGTTCGTGAAGTGTATATTATGTGACAATAAGTGTGGTAATTTGACTAAGCATAGTCGTAACCAATGTTTAGACAAAAGAATGAACTTGTGATGACTAGTTACATTATAATTGACTGGTATTGTGAATGAAAATGATATATAGGATTAATTCAAGAACGTGTATATTTAACGTGTAATCTACGCACGAGGCAAGCTTTCTAACCCTATTTGTTATCATTATTCATGTTTATAAATTACCTCGAGCAAATTCTCGTTACTATTAAATCAAGTTCAAATTTTTATATTAAAGATTATTTATCTTTTCACAGTATGATTCTGTTATACAATACTTGTTCTATTGAATACTTCTTGAGATTGTTATTCAATTTAATTATCATTTATTGTTGAACCTTATTAGACTAGTGAACCCTTATTTGATTCGACTAGTCCATAGTTGATGAACGTTCTAAATTTCAGAACTCTTATTGATTTATCCAAACCAAACTTCCTTTGATGCAGACTCTAATGTCAAACAGAGATGAACAATCCTGTATAGGTATTTCTTATGCGTTAGCGTTAAGATATTGTGCACAGTATGGTACTAAGGGTTGATCCCTCTAAGTAAGAGTAGAAGAGTCCATTATCTTATGACTGTTAAAGGTTTCAAGTATAACCCTTGATAACCTAGGACCTAGTTCAAGGTCTTATGACCCTCAGAAATCTTTTGATTCTTGTTATTTATTCTTGATTCAAAAGTTTAGCTTTTATTCCAGAAGTCTTTGATTCACTCGCATGTTATTATATTGTTATTTCATTATTATATTTGTGGGCAATCGTGCTCACTCTTGCGTAATAATAACATTGCAGTTAAGAACAAAAGGTCTGACGAGCCTTCTACTAGTAAAGGCAACGACAAGATTAACAAGTGATGAAGACTTGTTGTTTTATGTGATATTGAATTTATGTTTTAGACTTATATTGATGTTATGTAAGACTATAAATTGTTTATGTTTCCGTAGTTAAGATTTAAGGTTAGTATGACCTGGGATTTATGTATTTTTACAATGTAACTCCTTAAGGAGAGGATTTATTTCTATCTATTAATGCTTTCATTTATTATGGGTAGATAGACATATGATGTTTGGGTAGTGAACACCAAATCATGTGGAAAATTTAGTACCCGGATTTGGGGGTGTCACAGGTACAAACCTAGATCATGGAGGTAGAGAAAGTATTCGATGTTGCGAGAGTATGGGAGGATTAGAAGACTGATTTTGCAACATTCATGTTGAAAGTAGAGGCTAGTTATTGGTGGCAGGCCAATAAAATGTGAGAAGGACAAGGGGTGATGACCTGGGATAGCTTGAAGAGTCAGATAGAAGTGCAATTTTTAGAACTAAAACAGGGAACGATGACGGTATCTGAGTATACCGCAAAATTCAACGAGTTGACGAGGTTTGCGCTATATAAAGTCAGCAAAGACGAACACAAGGCGAAGAGGTTTGAACAGGGACTGAAGCCCTGGTTATACAGTAGGGTCTCCCTATTCCAACTGAAGATGTTTACAGCGGTAATGGAGAAGGTAATTCTCGCTGAAGGTGGAGGCGAGGCTGTAACTAAGTTCAATCAAGAATAGAAAAAGAAGAAGAATGAAGTGGAGATTAAGAATGGAGGTGGTAGTAGTGGAAACGACAACAACAATCTGAAGAAGAAGTGGAATGGAAATGTGAGTGCTGGAAGTCAGCAGGGTAACCAGTAGAATAAGAAGTTTGAAGCATGTGCTACATGCGGGAAGTTTCATAAGGGTGTGTGCTTACTGGGGAAACGAGTATGCTTTAACTGTGGCTAGTAGGGTCACATCGCCACAAATTGCAGTAAGCCCAAGAAGAATGTTTGCTTCACGTGCGGGTCCAAGGATCACTTTACTCGTGAGTGCCCTAAGAAGAAGGCTAGAGAGACAACAAGAAGCAATGGAGGTAGCAGTGGAGGTACATGGGCCATTGCTGGACCAACGACATCAAACAAACCCACTACGGAACCTTCAACATGATCGCAATCTTGTCGTGCAATTAAAGGATGTTGTGTCAGGTATTATCTTAATCAATGATATTGATGCTTATGAATTATTTGATTCGGGTGCTACTTGCACGTTTATATCTGATGAATTTGCTAAGAGGTTATGATTGCCTAGTGAAGAATTGAATTTTCCTTTGAACATAGAAATTGCGAATAAGGAAGTAATTCCTGTTTGGTTCTTATACAAGAACTGTAGGGTGAATATTAAGGGGAATATCCTGATGGTATATTTAATCCCGATTAGACTTGATGAGTTTGATGTTATTTTGGGAATGGATTGGCTGTTCAATTATGTAGCTATAATTGATTGCCAAAAGAAATGTGTTAACCTTATGACTCTGTCAAAGGTAGTTTTCTATGGTAGCAAATCGCCTAAACAAATGAGATGTCTGACGATTATGCAGGCCAAGAAATTGGTGAGTCAAGGCTGTGTGGGTTATTTAGCTTACATAGTCGATACTCAGAAGAAGGGTGTGAAACTGGAAGAGATACCAATGGTTAGGGAATTTGTAGATGTGTTTCCAGAAGATTTGCCAGGAATTCTGCCTGACAGAGAGATTGAATTCGTGATCGACTTAGCGCCAAGAACATCACCGATATCGAAGGCAACGTACAGAATGGCTCCGGTAGAGATGAATAAACTGATGGTGCAACTGCAAGAGCTTCTAGACAAGAAGTATATTCAACCAAGCGTATCACAGTGGTGAGCGCCAGTATTATTCGTGAAAAAGAAGGATGGATCAATGCGTCTTTGCATTGATTATAGAGAGTTAAACAAAGTCACTATTTAGAATAAATATCCGTTGCCAAGAATAGATGACTTGTTTGTTCAGTTGAAGGGTGCTAAATACTTCTTGAAAATAGATTTGAGAAGTAGGTATCACCAATTGAAAGTAAGGAAGGAGGATGTACCTAGAACAACATTCAGAACTCGGTATGGACATTACGAGTTTTTGGTGATGTCTTTTGGCTCGATCAATGCCCCTGCTACGTTCATGGATTTGATGAACAGGGTGTTTAAACCGTTTTTAGACAAGTTCGTGGTGGTGTTTATAGATGACATTCTGGTGTATTCTAAAACTCAAAAAGAACACGTGGAACATTTATGTTTAACATTGCAGACACTAAGAAAGGAAAAGTTGTACGCGAAATTCTCTATGTGTGAATTTTGTCTAGATCGTGTACAATTTCTTGGGCATGTGATTGACAAAGATGGGATTTCAGTGGATCCATCAAAAGTGGAAGATGTAATCAATTGGGAACAACCAAGAACACCTTCGGAGGTGAGGAGTTTCTTGGGATTGGCCAGTTATTATAGACGGTTTATTAAAGATTTTTCCAAGATTGCCACTAACATATTTGACAAGGAAAGCTATAAAATTTGTTTGGACAGAGAAATGTGAAGAAAGTTTTGAAGATTTGATGAAGAAGTTAAGTATGGCACCTGTGTTGTCATTACCAGATAACACAGGAAACTTTGTGGTGTATAGTGAAGCCTCACATAAAGGATTGGGTTGTGTTCTTATGCAGAACGGCAAATTTATTGTATATGCATCAAGACAACTGAAGGACTATGAGAAAGGGTATCTGACTCATGATTTGGAATTGGCTGCAATAGTATTTGCTCTGAAGATATGGAGACACTATCTCTATGGAAAAAAAGGTGAGATATATACAAATCGTAAGAGTTTGAAGTATATTTTCACTCAGAAGGACCTGAACATGCATCAAAGAAGATGGATGGAATTGATAAAAGATTACAATTGTGAGATCTTTTATCATCCAGGCAAAACGAATGTGGTTGCAGATGCTTTGAGCAGAAAAGGTCGGGAAAAGTTGATGCTGATAACAACTAAGGAGGAGCTTATTTCAGCAATGACAAAGCTAGAGTTGGAAATAAAATTTCCAAAAAAATCCAATGAACGACTATTCCAGATAGAAGCTGGTCCAACTTTAGTGGACAAGATAAAGAATGCTCAACTCTAGGATGAAGAATGCAGAAAAATAAAAGAAGGTGTGAACGAAGGTAAAGAGGTGATGTACAAGATCGATACCGAAGCACTACTACGGTTCGAGGGAAAAATTTGGGTTCCAGCAGTACCAAATATTAAAGACAAAATCTTGACCGAAGCTCATAACACAAGATATTCGATTCATCCAGGAAGTACGAAGATGTATCAGGATTTACAACAATATTTTTGGTGGTCGAACATGAAAAGAGATGTTACAGAATGTGTTGCAAAATGCTTGACATGTCAAAGAGTCAAGGCTGAGCATCAAAGACCAAGCGGATTACTTCAACCGTTGGTAATACCAGAATGGAAGTGGGAACACATCATAATGGATTTTGTAGTGGGTCTTCCAACTACTCAGAGAGGATGCGATTCGATTTGGGTGATAGTGGACAGACTGAAAAAATCAGCACACTTTTTGCCAATAAAGATTAGGTTCAATCTTGATCAGTTGGCAAGGTTATACGTTAAAGAGATCGTCTCGAGACATGGAGTGCCAGTATCAATTGTGTCAGATAGAGATCCGAGATTCACATCAAACTTCTGGAAGAGACTACAAGAGTGTATGGGAACACAATTACGAATGAGCACTACTTATCATCCACAAACAGATGGCCAAAACGAATGAACAATCCATACTTTGGAAGATATGCTGAGAGCATGCATCATGGATTTCAAAGGAAGATGGGATGAACATTTACCATTACTGGAATTTGCCTACAACAACAGTTACCACGTGAGCATCGGCAAGCCACCTTACGAAGCATTATATGGTAGAAAGTGCAGAACTCCACTGTGCTGGGATGAAGTCGGTGAATGCCAACTGTTAGGACCAAAACTGGTACAACAAACTACTGAGGTTGTCAAACTCATCAGGACAAGATTGGTAGCAGCCTAAGACAGACAGAAAAAGTATGTTGATCAACACAGACAAGATCGTGCATTCGACGGAGGAAATTACGTATTCCTAAAAGTTTCTCCTTGGAAGGGGAAAATTCATTTTGGTAAAATGGGAAAGCTAAGCCCGAGGTTTATTGGACCCTTCGAAGTGCTGTGAAGAGTTGGAGAAGTGGCTTACGAGGTAGCTCTACCTCCAGAGTTGGAAAACGTTTATAATGTTTTTCACGTTTCGGTGTTACGACCGTATAAACCTGATTACAAGCACGTGATCGAGTACGAACCATTACAGTTTGATAAAGACTTATCCTATGAAGAGGTTCCTATCTAGATAGTCGACATGAAAGAACAAGTGCTCAAGAATAAGGTGATACCTTCCGTGAAGGTGTTATGGAGGAACCACAATGCTGAAGAAGCTACTATCTTCTATGATTTAAAAAGGTTTTTCATCACTTTTATCGCTGAGACTCAGATTAATAAATAATCCACAATATCTAAACACCCCTGCACTACGGCCAAGGATATTCTTTAGTATCACGACCACAAATTATCCATGCACTACGGGCCAAGGATATTCGTGTATTCATCAATGGTCATGATCATGCCAACAACTGTCCATCAATGCACTACGGTTCAATGAGGACTTTTACCACATCATTTGTTACATTACGGTCATGATTATACTAAATAATTCCTCGTCATAATCATACCAAGTCCATCTATGCACTACAGGCCACATATGACTTTCAACATAATATAAACATGAGGATGATAAGAATTCAATAAATCAAGTTCAAGGATAAATTTTTAGAGATTTATAATTTAATTTATCCAGAAATCTATAACGTCCAAATTGTCAACATGATACTTCTTTGTGGAGTAAAATTCAAGAATAATATTATATCAAAAATGATTTGGACCGAAAAGAAATCAATTTTTGTCATGAATAGTATCCCAGGTGAATAATAGTAACGCGAGTGAATAGTACTAAATGAATAGTAACTTTGGGAATAGTAACCCGTGAATAGTACCCAGGCATGAAAAAGTTAAAACTTATCAAGAATGCTCAGAATAATATTTCTATGAAAAGATACTGGATGAAGCGCAAATATCAAGGATATTCTACAAATTTCATGGAGTATAAAAGCCAAAACTTTAACAAAACGAGTATAGAATTGAAATCGAAACAAAATAATATTACTTACATACTACGTAGTATGGAAGAAAATATTATTTCAAGCGAATATCGAACAAAAAACATCCTCTTACAACTATTGAACGAAAATAATATTCCAACGAATATTTAACGAAGATAATATTCCTACGAATATTGAACGAAGATAATACTATTTATGAATATTAAACAAAAATAATATTCATACGAATAAGAAAAATAATATCTTTTCAGAATATGAAATAAATAATACTCCCTACCTCAAAAGAATAGTACTTCTGGCTGAATATTGGATATAACGCTGAAAGGAACTTGCACCGTATAGCAACACTCAAAGTATCAAAATACTCACAAGGATACGCTCGATAATATAGAGAGAGAAGATTTTAGTTTCTAGTGTGATTTTCAATTCTAACCTAAGCACCCTATTTATAGGAAAATGCTTAGAACACCAAAGTTGAAAATTTAATAAAATATTAATATATTTATTTTATTTTCCTGCGCACACCTTGCCATCTGATTTCAGCAACAAACACATGCAAGTGGGTCCCACCAAAATGAAAAACTTGTTTTAAACATCTTTTGTAACAAAATCAATACAGACCCAATATTTTGAAACTTTAATAATTCATAATAAATAGCCTTTTTATCAGAAAAATTCGAATCTTATGTCCTTCCATAGAAAATTCAATTCTCTACAACTTTGTAAGTTTAAGTTTTTCTAAATTTCAAACAGAAAATGACTGAAATCCACATACAGAATATTTTACAAGCTATAATCAAATTTTAGTCAAAAATTGGGTCCACCAACATGTTTAACATGTTTTAAACATTTATTGTAATAAAAATAATCTTCCTCATTTATTCATATATCACACATTCATTGTAAAAATATCATCATTATTATATTATTATAATATAATAATATATTTAAATAAATTATTTTATCAGAAAAGATAAAACATCAATTTTCAACAATTATCACTTTTCTAAAAATTCCTCCATTTATATCCACATAAATAAATATTTTTTTTATCATATAAATCAATAATTAATTATTCATAAATAATATTACAGAATCATAATTATGACAACCAGGTCGTTCCCAGGAAAGAGGGGGCAATTAGGTGACCAAACCTCTCCTTAAACAGAACTTTCTTAGACATTGCCAATAATGCTATCTAATAATATTATTCAAATAATATGAATTATTGATCTGATAATGGGAAATACAATCACGTTGACAATTATTGAAACAACAATAATATAAAATATCAACGCAAAGAATTATTGAATCAAGAAAATTAAATATTGAATAAAGAATTACTATAACAATTATTGAGTAGTGCCTTCTTACATAGGAATAAATAATTGGTCCAATATCGTGTGTGCTTCTTGTATGCAACACCGCATCTATCAGTGTTTTTAACCACGGTATTCCAACAATGTTAATTCTGTAACAACTACGCCTGTTATTTATAAACAACTTATACTTGTCATTTTCTTCATCCAATTGCTTTACATTATGGGGCCCACAAAGGTCATGGCCGTCGTATTTAATATTCTCGACAAAGAAGAATATTCCACAATCAAACGAATATTCTCCGACAACAATGAATATTTTATAACCACTTGCTTATTTTGCAAAATTTATAAATATTATCCACACCTATAACATTATATCAAATCCACACCATAATATTAAAAAAAATATTTCGAGAAAAATAAATCTTTATTCATAAAAATCGGGGTCTCACAATCTCCCCTACTTATGAAATTTCGCCCTCGAAATTTACGTACGTACCTGGTATGCCGAAGAGGTGAGGATACCTCGTCAGATTCTAACTCTTGAGGTATAACCTTTAAGTGTAGAATATGTTTCTTCTTATCCAAGGTTTTACCAGGTACCTCTTCATACGTTAAATCTTCCGCTATCTCGTCTGGTTTTAAATCAATATTATGGTTCGGGTCGTCCACATATTTACCTAACATCGATACGTGAAAAACGTTATGAATACGCGACATACTTAGCGTTAAAATGAGTCTATAGGCAACAGTTCCTACTCGATCGAGGATTTTAAATAGAACAATTAAATCAAGGGTTGAGATTTCCTCTCTTCGTTAATTCTTGCTTCTAGAATAACGCCCTCTTGAACTTTCTTCTTCACATTCATCAGCTCTGAGTCTGTAGCCTAAGCGGCTTTAACTTTATTGATTAAAGCTGGTTCTAATCGTATATTTAACATTATCACGTGGGTCTCTAGAGTTAGTCGTACGAAATGGGTCTTTGTGTTAACAATGTCACACTCGTAACTGCATACGATCTTCTAATCAACGCGTCAGCTTCTACATTCGCTCTTCTATGATGATATTGAATGGTATGGTCGTAATCTTCAACAGCTCGAGCCAACGTCTTTGGCGCATGTTACGTTCATTTTGGGTGAAGAAATATTTGAGGGTTTTAGAAATGGGTTTTGTACTGGGGTCAAATTTAAACGTTGAGCGCAAGTAGGAGAAATAAAAGAATGGGTAGAACCGATATCGAATAAGGTATAAACTTCGCAAGAATTTATGATTAGCTAACCCGTGATAACTTCGTTCGAGTTCCTCGCGTTTTGGGCAGTCACGACAAACGCTCTTCCAGGAACCGCTGACTTTGACTTGTCCGGGACAGCCTTTGGAGTCACCATCCCCGCTGGACTTGGTTTTGCTACAGGACAATCTCAAGTTATATGACCGTCTTTTACAACTAAAACATACCTTGGAAGGCTGTGAACAGTTAGGACTTATGTGTCCCTCATCTCCGCATCTGTACCATCTAACTGGCGTACTTTCTCCTTCCCTAGAATTCATTTCTGGTGTTGGTGCCAACGTCTTCCCATCATTGTTGAATATTCTCTTTTTGAAAGTTCTACTTGAATAATTTCTTCTATTAACTTGGCCATGATTACCACCAAAGTGGTTACAATTTCTGGCATGATAATTTCCTCCATGATGGTTATCATAGTTCCGATGGTCGTTGCCACCGGTACGATTATCATCGAGTTGTTGGTCGTTATTCTTCAGTTGAGCCGACTCATTATCGCGCTCCAATAATTGAGCCATATTCACAATATCTGAATATAAACAAAGTTTGTGAGAAATGAGGTATTGACGTATTTTGGGTTTCAAACCTCGCATAAACATTCGCGTCATTCTCTCCTCATTATCAGCCAAATGGGATGCAAATCAGGACAACTCAGCAAACTTAGCTTCGTACTGCGACACGTTCATATTATTTTGCTCCATTGCACATCTCAAAATTTTTAGATGTCATTCTCAAATACTGTCACAAAACAAAGGTTAATTAAATAAATTAACATATCACATATTATCCCTATATTCTAACCGGCCAATTAAATACCAAATAAACTTAGGTAGGTCATACTAGCGAAGGAATTCCCCGTCTCTCCCCTCCTAGTTCTAGTCTCCCATCTTAGCCAGAGATCATATCCCTAAGCTTGGATACCAACTGTGACGCCCCCAAAATAGGTATACATCACCTATCTTGAGTCGCCAAATACATGGTACAAAATTCAAATACAACTTAATAATACAACTGTCATGAAAAATACGACAAAACATAAACTGAGAGTTTTAATACGAATATTGTCTTCTAGATAGTATTCAACTCAAATGGAGTCCTCAATACATTTTTTATCACACTATTTCATTGAATAGTGAGGATTAATAATGCTATCATCTGGACCGGCACTCCATTCCCTGACTAGTCCCGGCTACGTTCTCATTTTCTGAAGAGAACAATGAAAGCAAAAGGGTGAGCTCAACTAGCCCAGTAAGAAATATTATGACTAAGACAATGCAGAATAATTTATCGTTAGCCTTAAACAGTGTTAAACTGATAAAATATAACAAACATCAAATTTAACTGCAGCGGAACAAGCAATCCATTAGAAGAGTCAAGTAGAGCATAAAATCTACTATCTTCTATGATTTAAAAAGGTTTTTCATCACTTTTATTGCTGAGACTCATCTTAATAAATAATTCACATCATCGAAACACCCCTGCACTATGGCCAAGGATATTCTTTAGTATCACGACCACAAATTATCCATGCACTACAGGCCAAGGAAATTCGGGTATTCATCAATGGTCATGATCATGCCAACAACTGTTCATCAATGCACTACGGGCCAATGAGGACTTTTACCACATCATTTGTAACATTACGGTCATGATTATACCAAATAATTTCTGGTCATAATCATACCAAGTCCATCTATGCACTACATGCCACAGATGACTTTCAACATAATATAAACATGAGGATGATAAGAATTCAATAAAACAAGGTCAAGGATAAATTTTTAAAGATTTATAATTTAATTTATCCACAAATCAATAACGTCCAAATTGTCAACATGATACTGCTTTGTGGAGTAAAATTCAAGAATAATATTATATCAAAAATAATTTGGACCGAAAAAAATTAATTTTTGTCATGAATAGTACCCTGGGTGAATAGTAACTTAGTGAATAGTACCCGTGAATAGTAACTTCAGGAAAAGTAACCCCGTGAATAGTACCCCGGCATGAAAAAATTAAAACTTATCAAGAATGCTCAGAATAATATTTCCATGAAAAGATACTGGATGAAGCGCAAATATCAATGATATTCTACTAATTTCATGGAGTATAGAAGCCAAAACTTTAACAAAACGAGTATAGAATTTGAAATCTGAAACGAAATAATATTACTTACATACTACAGAGTATGGAAGAAAATATTATTTCAAGCAAATATTGAACAAAAAAAAATACTTACAACTGTTGAACGAAAACAATATTCCAACGAATATTTAACGAAAATAATATTCCTACGAATATTGAACGAAGATAATAATCTTTATGAATATTGAACGAAAATAATATTCATACGAATACGAAAAATAATATCTTTTCAGAATATGAAATAAATAATACCCCCTACCTCAAAAGAATAGTACTTCTGGCTGAATATATATTGGATATAATGCTGAAAGGAACTTGCACTGTATAGCAACACTCAAAGTATCAAAATACTCACAAGGATACGCTCGATAATATAGAGAGAGAAGATTTCAGTTTCTGGTGTGATTTTCAATTCTAACCTAAGCACTCTATTTATAGGAAAATGCTTAGAACACTAAAGCAGAAAATTTAATAAAATATTAATATATTTATTTTATTTTCCTACGCACACCTTGCCATCTGATTTCAGCAACTAACACATGCAAGTGGGTCCTATCAAAATGAAAAACATGTTTTAAACTTCTTTTGTAACAAAATCAATACAGACCCAATATTCTAGAAATTCAATAATTCATAATAAATAGCCTTTTATCAGAAAAATTTGAATCTTATGTCCTTCCATAGGAAATTCAATTCTCTACAACTTTATAAGTTTAAGTTTTTCCAAATTCCAAACAGAAAATGACCGAAATCCACATACGAAAGATTTTACAGGCTATAATCAAATTTCAGTCAAAAATTGGGTCCACCAACATATTTAACATGTTTTAAACATTTATTGTAATAAAAATACTCTTCCTCCTCATTTATTCATATATCACACAATCATTGTAAAAATATCATCATTATTATATTATTATAATATAATAATATATTTAAATAAATTATTTTATCAAAAAAGATAAAATATCAATTTTCAACAATTATCACTTTTCTAAAAATTCCTCCATTTATATCCACATAAATAAATATTTTCCTTATCATATAAATCAATAATTAATTATTCATAAATAATATTAAAGAATCATAATTATGACAACCAGGTCGTTCACATGAAAGAGTGGTCTTTCCAATAAGGATTTCTCCTTACTAGCGCGCAATTAGGTGACTAAACCTCTCCTTAGACAGAAATTCCTTAGACATTGTAAATAATGCTATCTAATAATATTATTCAAATAATATGAATTATTGATCTGATAATGGGAAATACTGTGAGGTGACAATTATTGAAACAACAATAATATAAAATATCAACGCAGCAATTATTGAATCAATAAAATAAAATATTGAACAGTAATTATTGTAATAATTATTGAGTAGTGCCTTCTTACGTAAGAATCAATAATTGGTGCAATACTGGTGCTACCTTGTGCAATCGCCAGTAATCTTGTGTTTTAACCAATCGGGTATTCTAACAATGTTAATTAGCAGAATAACTACACACCGCTATTTATAAACAACTTATACTTGTCGTTTTCTTCATCCAATCGCTTTTTAGTTATGGGGCCCACACAAGGTTTGCTAGTAAATGCATTTAATATTCCCCGACAAAGAAGAATATTCCACGACCAAACGAATATTCTCTGACAACAATGAATATTTTATACCCACTTCCTTATTTTACAAAATTTATAAATATTACCCACAACTATAACATTATATAATCCACACCATAATATTAAAAAAATATATTTTGAGAAAATTAAATCTTTATTCATAAAATTCAGTGTCTCACAGTCTCCCCTCCATATAAAATTTCACCCTCAAAATTTACGCACGTACCTGGTATGCCGAAAAGGTGAGGATACCTCGTCAGATTCTAACACTTGAGGTATAACCTTTGAGCGTAGAATATGTTTCTTCTTATCCAAGATTTTAACAGGTACCTCTTCATACGTTAAATCTTCCGCTATCTCGTCTGGTTTTAAATCAATATTATGGTTCGGGTCGTCCACATATTTACGTAACATCAATACGTGAAAAACTTTATGAACACGCGACATACTTGGCGTTAAAACGAGTCTATAGGCAACAGTTCCTACTCGATCGAGGATTTCAAATAGAACAATTAAATCAAGGGGTTGAGATTTCCTCTCTTCGTCAATTCTTGCTTCTAGAATAACGCCCTCTTGAACCTTCTTCTTCACATTCATCAGCTCTGAGTCTATAGCCTAAGCAGCTTTAACTTTATTGATTAAAGTTGGTTGTAATCGTATATTTAACATTATCACGTGGGTCTGTAGAGTAAGTCGTACGAAATGGGTCTTTGTGTTAACAACGTCGCACTCGTAACTACATACGATCTTCTAATCAACGCGTCAACTTCCACGTTCGCTCTTCTACGATGATATTGAATGGTATGGTCGTAATCTTCAACAGCTCGAGCCAACATCTTTGGCAAATGTTACGTTAGTTTTGGGTGAAGAAATATTTGAGGGTTTTAGAAATGGGTTTTGTACTGGGGTCAAATTTAAAAGTTGAGCGCAAGTAGAAGAAATAAAAGAATGGGTAGAACTGATATCGAATAAGGTATAAACTTCGTAAGAATTTATGATTAGCTAACCCGTGTTAACTTCGTTCGAGTTCCTCGCGTTTTGGGCAGTCACGACAAACGCTCTTCCAGGAACCGCTGAGGCCTTGTATGGAAGAAAGTGTTATTCTTCAGTATTCTGGGATGAGGTGGGTGAAGCAACGTTGTTGGGAACGAATTTGGTACGTATGACTATGGAAAAAATTCAAATGATCCGACAACGTATAAAGACCTCACAAAATTGACAAAAGAGTTATGTTGATCTTCATCGAAAGGACGTATAATTCAATGTTGGAGAACATGTGTTGTTACGTGTTGCTCCATGGAAAGGAGTTACAAGATTTAGAAAGAGAGGAAAGCTCAATCCTTGATTCATTGGCCCATTTGAAATCATTGATCGAGTAGGAACTGTGGCTTATAGACTCGCCTTACCGCCAAGTATGTCTCGTGTTCATAATGTTTTTTATATATCCAAGTTACGTAAATATGTGGAAGATCCGAACCACATTATTGAGTTAGAACCAGACGAGATAGCAGAATATTTAACATTCGAAGAGGTACCTGTTAAAATCTTGGATAAGAAGGAACATATTCTACGCTCCAAGGTTATACCTCAAGTCAAAGTTTTGTGGAGAAACCACGATGTTCAGGAAATGACTTGGGAGTTAGAATTTGAAATGAAGTCAATGTATCCTCACCTCTTCGACATACCAGGTATGTACCCTAATGTCGAGGACGAAATTTCATAAGAATGGGAAGTTGTAAGACCCCAACTTTCATAAATAAAGATTATTTTTCTCTAAATATCATTTTGAATATTATTGTGTGGATTTGATATAATGTTATAGTTGTGGGTAATATTTATAAATTTTTCAAAGTAAGCAAGTTGTTATAAAATATTTGATTGGTCGGGGAATTTTCTTTTTGTCGGAGAATATTCGTATGATGGCACAATCATTAGTGGACCTCACAACAGAATTTTTGTCAGAGTTAGAAAGCGACAGAAATATCTTTTTATAAAAATAACGGCGAAAGTTTTACTGTTAACTGTTGAAATACCCGGTGGTAAAAGTACAGTAATACGCGTGGTTGCATAGTAGAACAAAGTATTTATTATTGATGCTTACGTAAGAAGCCACTCAATTATACTCAATTATTGCTACAGTAATTTCTTCATAGTATCTCATATTATTGATTTAATTATTATCACAGTATCATCTGCATAATATTTTATATTATTAAATCAATAATTGAGACGACAAAGTTATTCATATTATTATTTGCAATATTGACGATGTCTAGAAAGTTCTGTCGAGGAGAGGTTTGGTCACCTAATTGCGCGCCAATAGGGAGAAATCGTTATTAGAAAGCCCATCTTTCCTGAAAATGATCTGGTTGTTAAATATTGTGAGTTATAATATTAATGATGAATAATTGTTGAAAGATTAAATATGTGTTGATTGAAGATAAAATGATTTATGGTAATATTTATTCAATCCTTGTTATAAATAAGAAGTCTGTTATGAGACGTTTGTGGTAAGTTTGGTTTATTCTATGGGGGGGCCCATATGTTATCATCTAAGAGTCACTTTCGCCAATAGTAATTGCATTTACCAGACGTCAAACCACTTGTCGTTTCATATTACAGGCATCGAACCAATTATAGTTTCACATTACAGGCGTTGAACCAACTGTCGTTTCACATTACAGGCATCGAACCAATTGTCGTTTCACATTACAAGCGACAAACCACTTGTTGTTTCACATTACAAGCGTCAAACCACTTGTTGTTTCACATTACAAGCGTCAAACCACTTTTCTTTTCATATTACCAATCGTCAAGTCACTTGCCTTTTCACATTGTAAGGGCTAAGCTAGAAATCTTTTATAAATAGAAGCTTAATTCTTCTTTCATTCTCACCAATTCACTACAACTCACAAGAGAATTCTAGAGAGAGAGAATCAGAGAGAAAGAAGAAGAGTATTCTGTTACTATACTATTTCAGTAGCCAATTTCCAACTAAGGTAAGGGGTATTATTTCTTTCATATTCATATAGGGATATTCTTTTTATTCAATATTCGTATGAAATAATATTTTCTTCCATACTCTGTAGTATGTAAGTAATATTATTTCGTTTCAGATTCTGAATTCTACACTCATGTTGTTAAGTATTGCTTCTATACTCCTTGAAATTAATAGAATATCCTTAGAATTTGCGCTTCATCTAGTATCGTTTAACAAGGTTATTTTTCGAACATTCTTGTAAGTAATACTATTCACGGGGTACTATTCACGAAGTACTATTCACGGGGTACTATTCATGACAAAAATTAATTTCTTTTCTGTCCAAATTATTTTTGATACAATATTATTCTTGAATTTTACTCCACAAAGTAGTATCATGTTAACAATTTGGACTTTATTAAATTCTAGATAAATTGAATTATAAATCTTTAAAATTTATCCTTGCTATCATTTAATTGAATTCTTATATCATTGTCATCATCCTCATGCTTATATTATGATGAAAGTCATCTTTGGTCGTAGTGCATAGATGGACTGTTGATTAATATGATTATGACCAGGAATCATTCGGTATAATCATGGCCTGAAATGTTACAAATGATATAGTAAAAGTCCTATATAATTGGCCCGTAGTGCATTGATGGACAATTGTTGGTATGATCATGACCATTGGTTATAAAAACGAATATCCTTGGCCCGTATTACATGGATAATTCAGTGATGTGGATTATTTATTTAATTGAGTCCCAGCAATAAAATTGATGATAAACTTTTAAATCATAGAAGATATTAGATATCATGCTCTACTTCTAATGGATTGCTTGTTTCGCTGCAGTTAAACTTGGTGTTTATTGTATTTTATCAGTTTAACACTGTTGAAGGCTAATGATAATTTATTCTGCATTATCTTAGTCATAATATTTCTTACTGGGCTAGTTGAGCTCACCCTTATGCTTTCATTGTTCTCTTTAGGAAATGAGAATATAGCTGGGACGAGTTGGGAAATAGAGTGACGGTTCAGATAGGTGGCTATAGTAGTCCTCACTATTATGTGAAATAGTGTGATAATAATTGTAATGAGGAATTTATTTGAGTTTGGATACTCTCTACGAGACATTATCCGGGTTGAAACTCTCAGCTACGTTTTGTCATACTGTATAAAAGAAGTTTTTATTTAAGAGATTTGGTAAAAACCGAGTAAGGGAGGTTTCTTTGATTCCGAGGACGGAATCCTTATAAGGAGGGAAGGATGTGACAACCCTAATTTTCATAAGTTATTAAAATAAAAATTTAATAATTAAAATTCTTATTATGAAGTGTATATATTTTGAATTATGTGATTTGGTGTGAAGAGAATTATATATTCATATTGTGACGGCCCCAAAACAGGTATACAACACCCATTCTGAGTCGTCAAAATACATGGTACAAAAACAACTATAACTTTATTAATACAACATAAAAACTGTGAGTTTAAATACAAATATTGTCATCTAGACAATATCCACACTCAAATAAGTCCTCAGTACAATTATTGATTCATTATTTTACAAAAATAGTGAGGACTACTAAACGACTTCTAGAACCATCATTCCACACCCCGACTAGTACTCGCTACATTCTCGCCTCTTGAGAAGAAAAATGGAACAACAAGGAAAAAGGTGAGCTCAACTAGCCCATTAAAGAACATTATGACTAAGATAATATAAAACAAATTATCGTTAGTCTTCAACAGGGAAAAATCTAATAGAATACAATAGACAACAAGTTTTAAATCAATATTCACAGCGGAAATAATAATTCATTAGAAGAGTTAGGTAGAGAATGAAAACTACTATCTTCTATATATGAATTTAAAAGTTTATCGTCTATCTTTTATCCCTGTAACATCAATCAATATATATCTGGAATCAAATATTCATCTTTGCACTACAGGCCAAAGATATTCAGCAGTTGGTCATGTTCATCTAAACACCTGTTCATCTTTGCACTACGGGCCAAAGATATTCGTTAGAAATCATTCATCTTTGCACTACAGGCCAAAGATATTCAGTAATATCATCATTTAGGACCGAGGATGATGAAAAATATTTTAAAGAAAACGAATCCAATGAAACAAAAGAATAAATATTAAGGATTCGTACTTCAGGTATTCCATGTCCAAAAATACCTCATAAATAATCATAGTGGAGTAAAATTCAAGAATGATCAAAACATAGATCCAATCAAAGATAGGAACTATAACAGACAATCTTGGACATAGAAAGAAAATTTAATTTTTCTGTGAATAGTGCCGTATACGTGAATAGTGTCGTATACGTGAATAGTAACTCCGACACCAAAAGATAGAAATTTCGCAAAAACATCATCATGCTTCATGAATAGTACTCGTGAATAGTAACTCGTGAATAGTAACTCATAAATAGTAACTCGTGAATAGTAACTCATGAATAGTAACCCATGAATAGTAATCCCGACATGAAAAAATTCTAAATTTGATAAAAATTTCCAACCAATATTTCGGCATAATGATATTGAAGAAATAATATCATTTTCGAATAAAATAACATCCTTTACCTCGTAAAGACAGTACTTCTAGTTGAAACACCGGATATAAGCTATGACTTGAACTTACACCATATAGCAACACTCAAAGTATTAAAATACTCACAAGAATACGCTCAATATTATAGAGAGAGAAAGAAAGAGAAATCTGTAGTTTCTGGTGTGATTTTCAATTCTAACCTAAGCACCCTATTTATAGGAAATTGCTTAGAACACCAAAGCAGAAAATTTAATAAAATATTAATATATATATATATATATATATATTAAAATTTTCTACGTACTCATACCAGCTGATTTCCAACTTTTAACACATGCCTACAAATAACAAAAACGTTTTTCTGACTAAAAATAATTAAAACTTCCAAAAATCAATTATTCCAGAATTACATAACTTCAATAATTCATAATAAATAGCCATTTTATCAGAAAATTCAAATCTCGCGACTTTTTATAGGAAATTCAATTCTCTACAACTTTGCAGAAAAAAGGTTTTCCAAATTCCAAACAAAAATTGACCGAAATCCATAAACGGGTAATTTTACAGGCTATAATCAAATTTCAGTCAAGAAATGGGTCCACCAACATGTTTAACATGTTTTTAGTATTTATTGCAACAAAAATACTCCTCCTCCTCATTTACTCATATATACCATATTCATTGTAAAAATATCATCGTTATTATATTATAATAATATAATAAAATATTATTTTATCGTAAAAGATAAAATATCAAATTTTTAACAATTGTCACTTGAAAAATTTTCTCCATTTATATCCACATAAAATGAATATTTTCCTCATCATATAAATTAATAATTAATTATTCACAAATAATATTACGTAATCACAATCACGACAACCGTGCGCCTAGGAAAGAGGGGCTTTCCAATAAGGATCTCTCCTTACTGACGCGCAATTAGGTGACCAAACCTCTCCTTATATAGAACTTTCTAGACATTGCCAATAATGTTTTCTAATAATATTATTCAGATAATATGAATTATTGCTTCGATAATGGAAAATACTTTGTGTAGTGACAATTATTAAAACAACAATAATATAAAATATCAACGCAAAGAATTATTGAATCAATAAAATAAAATCTTTGAAGAGTAATTATCGTAATAATTATTGAGTAGTGCCTTCTTACGTAAGAATCAATAATTGGTGCAATACCGCAGCATCGTGACAACAACGCCAGACATCGTGTTTTTTAACCAACGTAGGGTATTCCCACAGTGTTAATCTGTAATAACTACGTCGTTATTTATAAACAACTTATACTTGTCGCTTTTCTTCATCCAATCGCTTTCCGCATGGGGTCCACAAAAGATCTACTGGCCGTCGTCAATATTCCCCAACAGCAAGAATATTCCACGACCAAACGAATATTCCCCGACAACAATGAATATTTTATAACCACCTGCTTATTTAAAATATTTGCGCATTTTACCCATAACTAACAACATTAATCAATTTAACCCTTACTATTTCAAAATAATAAATAGAGGAAACTAAATTTCATTTATTAATAATTTGGGGTCTTACAACCTCCCCTCCTTATGAAATTTCGTCCTCGAAATTGACGTACGTACCTGGTGTTTCGAAAAGATGAGGATACCTCGCTTTCATTTCCGTTTCTAACTCCCAGGTCATTTTTTCAATAGCACGGTTCCTCCACAAAACCTTAACTTATGGTATAACCTTTGTGCGTAGGACATGCTCTTTCCTATCCAAGATCTTGATAGGTACCTCTTCGTACGTTAAGTCTTCGGCTATCTCATCCGGTTCTAACTCAATAATGTGGTTTGGGTCTTTCAAATATTTACGTAGCACAGATATATGAAAAACATTATGACCACGAGACATACTTGGAGGTAACGCGAGTCTATAGGCCACATTTCCTACTCGGTCAAGAATCTGAAACGGACCAATAAATCGGGGATTGAGCTTTGCTCTCTTCCCAAATCTTGTAACTCCTTTCCATGGAGCAACACGCAATAATACGTGATCCCCAATTCTAAATTCCACGTCCTTTCGATGAAGATCCGCATAACTCTTTTGTCGATCTTGTGCCGTTTGTATACGTTGTCGAATCATTTGGATCTTTTCTGTAGTCATTCGTACCAACTCTGGTCCCAACAACGTTGCTTCTCCTACCTCATCCCAACATACTGGAGAGCGACACTTTCATCCATACAATGCTTCAAATGGAGCCACACCTATACTTGCCTGATAACTGTTGTTGTAGGAGAATTCCACCGATGGTAAATACTTATCCCAACTGCCTTTGAAGTCTAAGACACAGAGTCTTAATAGATCTTCAAGAGTTTGAATAATCCTCTTTGATTGTCCATCCGTTTAAGGATGGTATGCCGAACTAAATCTTAAATCCGTCCCCATAGCTTTTTGCAAGCTAACCCAAAATCTTGAAGTGAATCTTGGGTCACGATCCGAAACTATGGATACTGGCATGCCATGCAACCTCACAATCTCATCTACGTACATACGAGCAAGACGTTCAAGGGAATAAGTCTCCCGTATCGGTAAGAAATGGGCAGACTTGGTTAATCTATCAATAATAACCCAAATCGCATTTATGCCTTGAGAAACCGTGGGAAGACCCGTAACGAAATCCATGGTAATGTGTTCCCACTTCAATTTCGGAATCTCAAGTGGTTGCAATGGACCCTTTCGCACTTGATGCTCCGCCTTTACACGTTGACAAGTTAAACACCTCGAGATAAACTTTGCAATCTCTCTCTTCATATTGTTCCACCAAAATGTATGTCGAAGATCACGATACATTTTGGTACTTCTAGATGGATTGCAAATGGTGTATTGTTGTGCCTCCATCATGATCTTTAGCGCGAAACGATTACTGCTAACTCTAGATCATGAGTAGGATAATTCCTCTCATATTCTTTAAGTTGTCGTGAGGCATAGGCTATGACTTTCCCACGTTTCATGAGAACATATCCTAACCCTTTGCCTGAAGCATCGCTGTAGATAACAAATCCATCCGAACCAGATGGTATTGTCAAAACAGTCTAAATGAGTCTCCTCTTGAGATCTTGGAAACTCTTCTCGCATTCCTCGCTTCCATACTTAATTTTGTATCTTTACGAGTCAGTTGAGTTAACGGAGTAGCAATTCTAGAAAATCCTTCCACAAATCTCCGATAATAACCAGCTAAGCCCAAAAAGCTACGTACTTGATCCATCGCTTTGGTTGCTCCCAACTTTGTATTGCTTCAATCTTCACGCCGGGTCAATAGACACTCCATGTTTTGACACCATGTGCCCAAGGAATGCTACTTCCTCAAGCCGAACTTGCATTTCTTCACTTGCATATAGCTTTTTATCACGAAGCCTTTGCGATTACCGACTTCAAATGGCGCCATGATCTTCACAAACTTTTGGAATAGATGAAGATGTCATCAATAAAGACAACAACGAATCGATCCAAATATTCCTTGAATACTCGGTTCATCATATCCATGAAAGCGGCAGGAGAATTAGTCAATCTAAAAGACATGACTAGAAATTCATAATGCCCGTCTGAAGTTCCGAAAGCGGTCTTTGGAATATCCTCGCCTTCTAACCTTCACCGATGATATCCGTAATCGAAGATCGATCTTTGAAAAGAATTGTGCTCCTTGTAACGGTCAAACAGTCATCAATACGAGGTAGCGCGGATACCTATTCTTGGTAGTGACATGGCCCCGATAGTCAATACAAAGTTGCATACTCCGTCTTTCTTCTTTACAAATAAAAAACAGAGCACCCCAAGGAGATGTACTAGACGAATGAAACCGATGTCCAACAACTCCTCGAAGTTAGACCTTTAATGTGACGCCCCAAAATTAGGTATACATCACCCATCTTGGGTCGCCACTTACATGGTACGTAATTTAAATACAACTTACTAACATAACTGCCGTGGTACAATACGACATAAATCCGTGAGTTTAAATACAAATATCGCTCTACTAGATATTATACAAACTCAAAAAAAGTCCTCATTACAATTATTATCACACTATTTCACGTAATAGTGAGGACTACTAATGCTATCTTCGTGACCATCACTGCTTCCCGACTCGTCCCCAAATTTATATTCTCATTTCCTCAAGAGAACAAAGGAAAGAAAGGGTGAGCTCAACTAGCCCAAGAAGAAATATTATGACTAAGATAATGCGTAATAAATTATCAATAGTCTTCAACAATGTTAAACCGATAAAATACAATAGACAACCAGCTTAATCTGCAGCTTGAATATGCAATCCATTAAAAGAGTCAAGTAGAAAATAAAGTCTACTATCTTTTAGGTTTTAAAAGGTTTTTCATCATCAAGTATAGCCGAGACTCACTTTTTAATAAATATTCCACATCATCGAATCACCCCGCACTACTACCCAAGGATATTCTTTAGTATCACGACCACAATTATTCATGCACTACGGGCCAAGAATATTTGTGTATTCATTAATGGTCATGATCATGCCAACAATCGTCCATCAATGCACTACTACCATCGAGGATTTTTACCACATCATTTGTAACATTACTACCATGATTACAATCAATAGTCTCTCGGTCATAATCATACCAAGTCCATCTATGCACTACAAAAGCCACGTATGACTTTAAAAAATATAAACATGAGGATGATGACAATGATATAAGAATTCAATAAAACAAGTTCAAGAATTATTTTATCCGTGAATTATTAACGCCCAAATTATCAACATGATATCGCTTTTGTAGAGTAAAATTCAAGAATGATCGTAAGAATATTTCCATGAAAAGATACTGGATGAAACGCAAATATCAAGGATATTCCACTAATTTCATGGAGTATAGAAGTCAAAGTTTTAACCAACTGGGTATAATAAAGAATGGAATAACAAAAGAAATCACCATGCATGCGATAGACCGCAGACAAAAGCAAAGTTATTCCAATGTAATAATAAATAATCTAACCAGTCGTGTGAAATTCACACCGGCTGTGATGTTCCAACAGTAATAATAAAGATGGAACCAGATCCGGTGTAAAACACACGAGATAGGATATTCCAACAATGATAAAGATCCAGTCCTGTGTAAAACACATGCATGTGATGTTCCAATGAATAATAAAGATTTTAACCAGTCCTGTAAAACACACATGCATGTGATGTTCCATCGTAATAATAATAAAGATTTTAACCAGTCCGGTGTAAAACATGCATGATGTTCCAATGTAATAATAATAAAGATTTTAACCAGTCCTGTAAAACACATGCATGTGATGTTCCAATGTAATAATAATAATAAAGACGGAACAGTCCTGTAAAAACACACATGCATGTGATGTTCCAATGTAATAATAGAAGAATGTCACCAAGTATAGGGTAAATCACAGATACAAAGTTATTCCAATGTAATAATAAGCAATGGAATAACAATGCTTCTTCATGAATAAGAAAGAATAACACCCCTTACATTTGGTAGGAGATTGAATATCGCAAAGAAGCAGTAAGAACAAAATACTCTTCTTCTTTCTCTCTTATTCTCTCTATACTTTCTCTCTATATAGCTTGAATGAATTCGTGAAAATAATGAAGCCCTAGGCCTCTATTTATAGAAGATTTCTAGCTTAGCACCGCCGTGTGAAAAAGGCAAGTGGCTCGACGACTAATGATGTGAAAAGAAAAGTGGTTTGACGCCTCAGAATGTGAACGACACAAGTGGTTCGGTTCGACCGTAATGTGAAACGACAAGTGGTTCGACGTCTGGTAAAGGTAATTACTATTATTAAATACTATCGACGGGTAAATACTATTGGGTAATTACTATCGAAGGTAAATACTATAATTACTATTCAAGGGTAATTACTATTACGAAGGTAATTACTATTCAGGTAATTACTATCGACGAAGAGACTCTTAGATGATGACATATGAGCCCCCCATAAAATAATCAAACTTACCACAAATCATTTTTTTTTTCATCAACACATATTTAATCTTTCAACAATTATTAATCATTTATAACTTGTCATCTCAATTATTGATTTAATACTATAACATATTATACGATGATATCGTGACAATAATCAATCAATAATATAAGAGATATGATGCAAAGAATTATCGTAAGTAATAATTGAGCATAGCCGAGTGACTTCTCACGTAAGCATCAATAATCAATACCGCGCGCTACTATGCAACCACGCCAGACATCGCATTTCTTTACCACCGGGTAGTTCAACAGCTTTTAATTCGTAATACCTCCGCCGTTATTTTTATAAAATATTTTTGTCGCTTTCAATCCGACAATAATTTTGCTAGGGGTCACCAATGATTGAGCCATTGTATTTAATATTCCCTAACAAAAAGAATATTCCCCACCAAACGAATATTTTATAACAACTTGTATACTTTGCAAAATTTATAAATATTACCCACAACTATAACATTATATCAAATTTATTCCATAATATTCAAAAATAATATTTATAGAAAAATTCATCTTTATTTATAAAAGTCGGGGTCTTACAACCTCCCCTTCTTATGAAATTTTGCCCTCGAAATTAGGGTACGCACTGGTATGTCAAGAGGTAAGGATACCTTGATTTCATTTCGATTTCTAACTCCCAAGTCATTTCTCAACATCGTGGTTCCTCCACAAAACTTTGACTTGAGGTATAACCTTGAGCGTATAATATGTTCCTTCTTATCCAAAATTTGAACAGAACCTCTTCATACGCCAAATCTTCCGCTATTTCGTCCGGCTTCTAACTCAATAATATGGTTCGGGTCTTTCACATATTTACGTAACATAGATATGTGAAAACGTTATGAACACGAGACATATTTCAAGCAGAAGCGAGTCTATAGGCCACGCCCTCCTACTCGATCGAGGATTAAAATGGACCGATGAATCGAGGATTAAGTTTTCCTCTCTTCCAAATCTTGTAACTCCTTTCCATGGAGCAACTCTTAACAACACATGATCTCCTATATCGAATTCCACGCCCTTTCGATGAAGATCAAGATAACTCTTTGTCGATTTTGTGAGGTTTTTATACGTTGTTTGATCGTTTGAATCTTTTTCGTAGTCATACGCATTCAACTCCGGGCCCCAACAACGTTGCTTCACCCACCTCATCCCAAAGATACCGAGAACGACACTTTCTTCCATACAACGCTCAATGGAGCCATGCCAATACTTGCTTGATAACTCGTTGTTGTAGGAAAACTCCACCAATGGTAAGAACTTGTCCCAACTCCCTTGAAATCAAGGACACAGTAGTCTTAATAGATCTTCAAGAGTTTGAATAGTCCTCTCCGATCGTCCGTCCGTCTTCGAGGATGATATGCCGAGCTAAATCGTAAGTCTGCGCTCATAGCTTTTTGCAAACTAACCCAAAATCGTGAAGTGAATCTTGGGTCTCGATCGTAAACTATGGATACCGCAAGATACCATGCGCCTTACAATCTCGCTTATGTACATACGAGCAAGACGTTCAAGTGTATAAGTTTCTCGATCGGAAGAAATGAGCGCATTTGGTCAATCTATCAACAATGACCCAAATCGCATCAATGCCTTGAGAAACCTTAGGAAGACCGTAGAATCTAAATCCATGGTAATGTGCTCCCACTTCCATTCTCGAATTTCAAGTGGTTGCAATGGACCTTTTGGTACTTGATGCTCCGCTTTAACTCGTTGACAAGTTATACACCTTAAGATAAACAACGCTATCTCTCTCTTCATATTGCTCCACCAAAATGTATGACGATTTAATATCATGATACATTTTGGTACTCCTGTGATGGATTGCAAATGGTGTGTTGTGCGCCCATCATGATATTATACTTTAAATCGTGGTCGTTAGGAACATAAAGTCCGGAGTTGACTCAAGTATTCCTTCTTCATCGATTCTTGCTTCCTAAGATAGCACCTTCTTGCACTTTCTTCCTCATACGCATCGCCTCCAGTGTCCGTAGCTTGAGCAAATTTTAACTTTATCGATTAAAGTCGGCCTCTACTCAGATACTCGCTATCATCACATGCGTCCCTCGAGTCTTTAATTCTATCTCCATCCTTTGCAAGTCACACAAAATGGGCCTTCATACGATAATATCGCACTCAGTGCTTGCATATGATTTTCTACTCAATGCGTCACTACCACGCTCGCTTTTCCAGATGGTATTGATGGTATGATCATAATCTTTCAATCAGCTTCAAGCCAACGCCGTTGTCGCGTGATGTTGAGTTCCTTTTGAGTGAAGAAATATTTGAGGCTTTTTATGATCCGTAAAGATCTCCACTTTCTCCCCATACAAGTAATGCCTCCAATTTTAAGTGCAAAGATAACAAATGCTAACTCTAGATCATGAGTAGGATAATTCCTCTCATATTCTTTGAGTTGTCGCGAGGCATAGGCTATAACTTTTCCATGTTGCATAAGAACACATCCCAACCCTTTGCCCAAGCATCACTATAGATGACAAATCCTCCGAGCCGATGGTATTGTCGTAACAGTCCGAAAATAAGTCTCCTCTTGAGTTCTTGAAAACTCTTCTCACATTCTTCGCTCCAACCGAACTTTGTAGATTTCCGAGTCACCGAAGTCAATGGAGTAGCGATTCGAGAAAATCCTTCCACGAATCTCCGATAATAACCAAATTAAACCGAGAAAGCTACGACTTCTATTATCGATTTAGGTTGTTCCCAAATTTGAATAGCTTCAATCTTTGTTGGGTCAACAGATATTCCATGACTTGATACCACGTGCCAAGGAATGCTACTTCTTCTGCAAGCCGTAACTCACATTTCTTCAACTTGGCATAAAGCTTATATTCACGAAGCTTTTGGAGTGTCGCCCTCAAGTGTTGCTCATGATCTTCACGGCTTTTGGAATAAATAAGGATGTCATCAATAAAGACGACCACAAAGTGATCTAAATATTCCTTGAATACTTGGCTCATCATATCCATGAAGGCAAAGAGGAGCATTAGTCAATCCAAAGGACATGACTAGGAATTCATAATGCCCGCATCGAGTTCCGAAAGCCGCCTTTGGAATGTCACGGTTCTAATCTTCAATCGGTGATATCCTAACGAAGATCAATCTTTGAAAAGAATTTGGCTCCTTGCAACCGGGTCAAACAGTCATCAATACGCGGCAATGGATACCTATTTTTGATGGTGACATGATTCAACTCCCGATAATCAATACAAAGTCGCATACTCCCATCTTTCTTCTTCACGAATAGAACAGAGCACCCCAAGGAGAAGTACTAGGACGAATAAAGCCAATGTCTAACAATTCCTCGCATTGGGTCTTTAACTCCTCAAGTTCAATAGAGCCATTCGATATGGGGCTTTGAAATAGGTTTTGTACCGGGTTCAAGGTCGATACAAAATTCAATTTCACGCCTGGGGTAGGCCAGAAGTTTTTCGAGGAATACGTCAGAAATTTATTAACAATAGGAATATCGCTTAAAACCGACGTATTTTTATTTAAATCATGATACGAGCTAAGAAAGCTTGACATCCGCTTTTCAATAAACGAATAGCTTTATGGCTTGAGATGACCGTGATTGATTTTAATGGTTTGGTCGTTTGAATTAAGATAATAGGTTGATTAGGAATATGAAAGCTAACAACCTTACGAAAACAATCAATTTTTGCATGATAAGTAGTTAACCAATCAATCCCTAAAATCACGCCAAATGCAAGTATTTTTAATGAAATAAGATCGACAGTAATGTGAGGGTACCGATTTGAACCAAACAAGACTTATAAACAAAGGATGTAATGAAGGTTTCTCCCAACGGAGTTTCCACAGATAAGTCAAAGTCTAATTTCTCCTGAGTCAAATTTAATCGATGAGCGCAAGTAGGAGAAATAAAGAATGGGTAGAACCCAGATCAAATAAAGTATAGACTTCATTAGAGTTTATGATAAGCTTACCCGTGATGACCTCATTCGGATTCCTTGCTCTTTGGGAGGTCACAACAAACGCCTCCCTCAGACTACCGGCTTTTGAATTTTTTCGGATGGCCTTTGGTGCTCTCCATCCTAGCTGAATTTGTCTTCAGAAACACAAAATCGAGCTAAGTGACCTTCTCTTCCACAATTATAACATGCTTTGACTAAGATGACGCAGCTTTGACCGATGTGTCCCTCTCCTCCGCATTTAAAGCATATGATAGGTGGTCTTTCTCCTTCCTTAACAATGGGTGCTTTGGTGTCGACGCCTTTCCACCATTGTTGAATCTCCGCTTTCTTGAAATGTCCATTCTTATTGTTTTGGCCCCGATTACCACCGGTGGTTACCATATCTCGCCCGTTGATTCCCCACCACGCTTGTTGTCACCGCTCGATGACTACTCTCGCCGGTATTATAATTTTGCCGCCGCTTCTTTTTAGTTGGTTGACTCATTATCGCGCTCCACTAATCGAGCCCTATTTACAACATCTCGAATACAAACACGCTTTATGAGAAATAAGATGTCGACGATCTCCCGCTTCAAACCTCTTAAAACATTCGCGCCATTCTCTCTTCATTATCCACCAAGGGGGACGAAACCGTGATAACTCCGCAAATTTTGCCTCGTATCATGCATTACGGCCATATTGTTTTGTTCCAACTTGATAAATTCCACCTCCTTCATGTGGCGATTACTTTCGTGAAAGTATTTGTCGCTGAATGTACCTCCTCGAACTTCTCCCAAGATATCTTCAAGACAAAGAAGTTGAGTACGCTTTTACCGATTCCCACCAAGAATCCGCCTCTCCGCTGCAACATAAAGGCGTGAGAAGGGAACCTTTTTCTCCTTTCGAGCATCCCAAGACATCAAATATCTTGGTAATCTGCTTTATCCATGCTTCCACCGTAAGTGGTTTTGGCTCTCCCTTAAACTCCGGTGGTCCCAGCCCTTGAATTGTTTAGCGGTGACCGCCTCGAGAGTTTTCCGTGTTTCCACCTATGTTTTGGGATGAGTCGCCTCTCGCTCATTGCTGCATAAATTGCATAAAGCCTCCTAACATTTGATCATTCATCATTTGGTCAAGTTGTTGTTGTTTGCATGAGGATTGTCGCCTTCCGATACACATTATCCTCGATTATTGATATGTGGTGAATCAACGATCGCTTTGCCCATCATTGCTATTCTCAACATTCTCGTATGTCATTTTCGACATCGCCACAAAACAAAAGGTTAATTGACATGTAACAAATTATCCCTATCTTCTAACCAACCAATAAAATAGCACATAAACTTAGGTAGGTCATACTAGCGAAGGTATTCCCCGCCTCTCCCTCCTAGTACTATTCTCACATCTTAGCCAGGATCATATCCTAAGCTCGATACCAACCGTGACGCCCCCAAAATTAGGTATACATCACCCATCTTGGGTCGCCACTTACATGGTACGTAATTTAAATACAACTTACTAACATAACTGCTGTAACAATACGACATAAATCGTGAGTTTAAATACAAATATCGCTCTACTAGATATTATACAAACTCAAAAAAGTCCTCATTACAATTATTATCACACTATTTCACGTAATAGTGAGGACTACTAATGCTATCTTCAGTGACCATCACTGCTTCCCCGACTCGTCCCAAATATATTCTCATTTCAAAGAGAACAAAGAAAAGAAAGGGTGAGCTCAACTAGCCCAAAGAAGAAATATTATGACTAAGATAATGCGTAATAAATTATCAATAGTCTTCAACAATGTTAAACCGATAAAATACAATAGACAACCGTTTAACTCAAGTAAATGAATATGCAATCCATTAAAAGAGTCAAGTAGAAAATAAAGTCTACTATCTTTTAGGTTTTAAAAGGTTTTTCATCATCATATAGCCGAGACTCACCTTTTAATAAATATTCCACATCATCGAATCACCCCGCACTACTACTGGCCAAGGATATTCTTTAGTATCACGACCACAATTATTCATGCACTCACGCCAAGAATATTTGTGTATTCATTAATGGTCATGATCATGCCAACAATCGCCCATCAATGCACTATGGCCAATCGGATTTTTACCACATCATTTGTAATATTACTACCATGATTACACCGAATAGTCTCTCTCGTCATAATCATACCAAGTCCATCTATGCACTACAAAGCCACGTATGACTTTAAAAAAATATAAACATGAGGATGATGACAATGATATAAGAATTCAATAAAACAAGTTCAAGAATTATTTTATCCAGAATTATTAACGTCCAAATTATCAACATGACATCGCTTTTTGTAGAGTAAAATTCAAGAATGATCGTAAGAATATTTCCATGAAAAGATATGATGAAACGCAAATATCAAGGATATTCCACTAATTTCATGGAGTATAGAAGTCAAAGTTTTAACCAACCGGGTATAATAAAGAATGGAATAACAAAAGAAATCACCATGCATGCGATAGATCGCACAAAACAAAAGTTATTCCAATGTATAATAAATAACGGAACCAGTGTCGTGAAATTCACACCGGCTGTGATGTTCAACGTATGTAATAATAAAGATGGAACTGCATCCGTAAAAACACACGATAGGATATTCCAACAATGATAAAGATTTAACCAGTCCTGTAAAACACACAAACAGGATGTTCCAAATGTAATAATAATAAAGATTTTAACCAGTCCTGTAAAAAACACACGCATGTGATGTTCCATCGTAATAATAATAAAGATTTTAACCAGTCCTGTAAAACACACGCATGTGATATTCCAATGTAATAATAATAAAGATTTTAACCAGTCCGTAAAAACACATGCATGTGATGTTCCAACAGTAATAATAATAAAGATTTTAACCAGTCCTGTAAAACACACGCATGTGATGTTCCAATGTAATAATAGAAGAATGTCACCAAGTATAGGGTAAACCACAGATACAAAGTTATTCCAATGTAATAATAAGCAATGGAATAACAACAGCTTCTCTTCATGAATAAGAAAGAATAACACCCCTTACATTTAGTAGAGATTGAATATCGCAGCAGGTAAGTAACAAAATACTCTTCTTCTTTCTCTCTTATTCTCTCTATACTTTCTCTCTATAGCTTGAATGAATTCGTGAAAAATAATGAAGCCCTAGGCCTCTATTTATAGAAGATTTCTAGCTTAGCACCGCCGTGTGAAAAGGCAAGTGGCTCGATTTACTAATGATGTGAAAAGAAAAGTGGTTTGACGCTCAGAATGTGAAACGACAAGTGGTTCGATCGAATGCCTGTAATGTGAAACGACAAGTGGTTCGACGTCCGGTAAAGGTAATTACTATTAACGTAAATACTATCGGTAAAATACTATCGACGAAGGTAAATACTATTCACAAGGGTAATTACTATTGACGAAGGTAATTACTATTGACGAAGAGACTTACTTATCGATGATGACATACTATATCGATTTAAGAGACTTTAGATGATGATAAAATAATCAAACTTACCACAAATCATTTTTTTTTTCATCAACACATATTTAATCTTTCAACAATTATTAATCATTTATAACTTGTCATCTCAATTATTGATTTAATACTATAACATATTATACGTATGATACCGTGACAATAATTGAATCAATAATATAAGAGATATGATGCAAAGAATTATCAGAGCAATAATTGAGCATAGCCGAGTGACTTCTCACGTAAGCATCAATAATCAATACCGCAGTGCTACTATGCAACCACGCCAGACATCGTACTTTTACCACCGGGTAGTTCAACAGCTTTAAATCAGAACACCTCCGCCGTTATTTTTATAAAATATTTTTGTCGCTTTCTCAATCCGACAATAATTCATTATAGGGTCCACCAATGATTGAGCCATTGTATCTAATATTCCCTAACAAAAGAATATTCCCCACCAAACGAATATTTTATAACAACTTGCATACTTTTGCAAA
The DNA here is from genome assembly GCA_020205615.1 of Panax quinquefolius. Taxonomy (NCBI): domain Eukaryota; kingdom Viridiplantae; phylum Streptophyta; class Magnoliopsida; order Apiales; family Araliaceae; genus Panax; species Panax quinquefolius. The sequence goes on along the minus strand of CM035166.1, from coordinate 57,461,674 downwards.
ATTTATAAATATTACCCACAACTATAACATTATATCAAATTTATTCCATAATATTCAAAAAATAATATTTATAGAAAAATTCATCTTTATTTATTAAAGCTGGGGTCTTACATTTAACTCCTAAAGTTCAGTAGGAGCCATTCGATATGGGGTTTTAGAAATGGGCTTTGTACGGTGTTCAAGGTCAATATGAATTCAACTTCACGCTACGGGGTAGACCGGGAAGTTCTTCAGGAAATACGTCAGAAAAGTCAATAACAACAGGAATATTATTCAAATCTGACGTGTCTTTATTCAAATCCATAACATGGGCTAAGAAACCTTGACATCCGTTTTTTAATAAATGAATATCTTTATGACTTGATATGACAGTGATTGATTTTAATGGTTTAGTTACTTGAATTCACACAACAGGTTGATTAGGAATATGAAAACTAACAACCTTACGAAAACAATCAATATTAGCATGATGAGTAGTTAACCAATCAATCCCTAAAATCACATCAAAAGCATTATCTTTAAAGAGATAAGGTCAACAGGTAATGTGATGGTACCAACTTGGATCAAAAAAGATTTATAAATAATGGATGTGATGAAAGTTTGTCCTAACGGAGTGTCCACAGATAGGTCAAAGTTTAATTTCTCCGGAGTCAAATTTAAACATTGAGCACAAGTAGCAGAGATAAATGAATGGGTAGCACCGGTATCAAGTAATGTATAAACTTCGCATGAATTAATGATTAGCTTACCCATGATCACCTCGTTTGGGTTCCTCGCATGTTGACTAGTCACGACAAACGCTCTTCCAGGAACCGTTGACTTTGACTTTTCTGGGACAGCCTTTTGAGTCACCATCCCCGCTGGACTTGGTTTCGCTATAGTACAATCTCGAGTGATATGTCCTTCCTTTCCATAATTATAACATACCTTAAACTATTGTGGGCAGTTTGGGCTGATATGTCCTTCTTTTCCGCACTTATAGCATATGATCGGTGGTCGTTCTCCTCCCTTGGAACCAATTCTTGTTGGGTCTTAGGTGTTTCACATTATCATTGTTGAATCTCCTCTTTTAAAATCTCCCCAGAGTCGCTTCTTCTATTTTCATGGCCACGATTACCACCAGAGTGGTTACCGCTTTTGTCTGAATCTTTTCCTCCCCGCTTGTTTTCATTACTCCAATGATCGCCGCCAATTTGGTATGACCACAGTTCATGTCCCTTGGTTGAACGTACTCGCTATCTCGCTCTAATAATTGAGCCCTGTTGACAACACCTGAATATAAAGAAAATTTATGAGATATAAGATATTGCCGAATCTCGGGTTTTAAACCTCTCAGAAACATCATCCTCATTCGTTCCTCATTCTCTACCAAATGAGGTGTAAACCTGGATAACTCTGCGAACTTTGCCTCGTATTGGGACACCGTCATGTTGTTTTGTTCTAGTCTAATAAACTCTACCTCCTTCATATGGCGAATACTTTCAGGAAAGTATTTTTCGTTGAAAAGTTTCTAAAATGCTTCCCAAGACATGCTAAGTGCGGCAGGCTAGGTCCGTTTCACAGACTCCCACCAGTAGTCTACCTCGCCATAGAACGTAAAGGTGGCAAATGGAACCTTCTGTTCCTCCGTGCATCCCAAGACATCGAATATCTTGGTAATTTGTTTGATCCACATTTACACCATGATTGGATCTGGCTTTCCCTTAAATTCTTGTGGTCCCAACTCTTTAAACTGTTTGGCTGTGACAAGCCACGCATTGCTAGCATTTCCACCCGTATTCTGTGCATGAGTCTCCCTCGTCTGGTTTTGCATGAACTGCAAAAAGCTCCTAAACATCCCGCCGTTCATCGTCTGCTCAGTGGTGTTGTTTACAGGAGGAATATTGCCTTCCTGTTGCACGTTCCCCTAGGTGGTGATTAAAGGTGTTTCCACAGTCTCATTAACTCCACCGTTAATATTCTCAGCTGCAATTCTTAAATAGTGCCATAAAATAAGGGTTAATTAAATAAATTAACATATCACATATTAACCATATACTTCAACTGACCAACAAATAAGCTTAGGTATGACACACTAGCGAAGGATTACTCGTCTCTCCCCTCCTAGTACTATTCCCCGATCTCCGCCAGAGACCATATCTCTAAGCTCTGATACCAACTGTGACGGCCCCAAAACAGGTATACAACACCCATTCTGAGTCGTCAAAATACATGGTACAGAAGCAACTACAACTTTATTAATACAACATAAAAACTGTGAGTTTAAATACAAATATTGTCATCTAGACAATATCCACACTCAAATAAGTCCTCAAAGACAATTATTGATTCATTATTTTACAAAATGGTGAGGACTACTAAACGACTTCTAGAACCATCATTCCACACTTTACTAGTACTCGCTATATTCTCGCCTCCTGAGAAGAAAAATGGAACAACAAGGAAAAGGGTGAGCTCAACTAGCCCAGTAAAGAACATTATGACTAAGATAATATAAAATAAATTATCGTTAGTCTTCAACAGGGAAAAATCTAATAGAATACAATAGACAACAAGTTTTAAATCAATATTCGCAGCGGAAATAATAATTCATTAGAAGAGTTAAGTAGAGAATGCAAACTACTATCTTCTATATATGAATTTAAAAGTTCATCGCCTATCTTTTATCCCTGTAACATCAATCAATATATATTTGGAATCAAATATTCATCTTTGCACTACAGGCCAAAGATATTCATCAGTTGGTCGTGTTCATCTAAACACCTGTTCATCTTTGCACTACGGGCCAAAGATATTCATCAGAAATCATTCATCTTTGCACTACAGGCCAAAGATATTCAGTAATATCATCATTTAGGACCGAGGATGATGAAAAATATTTTAAAGAAAACGAATCCAGTGAAACAAAAGAACAGATATTAAGGATTCGTACTTCAGCTATTCCATGTCCAAAAATACCTCATAAATAATCATAGTGGCGTAAAATTCAAGAATGATCAAAATATAGATCCAATCAAAGATAGAAACTATAACAGACAATCTTGGACATAGAAAGAAAATTTAATTTTTCTGTGAATAGTGTCGTATTCGTAAATAGTGCCGTATACGTGAATAGTACCGTATACGTGAATAGTAACTCTGACACCAAAAGATAGAAATTTCACAAAAACATCATCATACTCGTGAATAGCAACTCGTGAATAGTAACTCATGAATAGTAACCCATGAATAGTAACTCCAACATGAAAAAGTTCCAGATTTGATAAAAATTTCCAACTAATATTTCGACATAATGATATTGAAGAAATAATATCATTTTCGAATAAAATAACATCCCTTACCTCGTAAAGACGGTACTTCTAGTTGAAACACCGGATATAAGCTATGACTTGAACTTACACTGTATAGCAACACTCAAAGTATTAAAATACTCACAAGAATACGCTCAATATTATAGAGAGAGAAAGCGAGAGAAATCAGTAGTTTCTGGTGTGATTTTCAATTCTAACCTAAGCACCCTATTTATAGAAAATTGCTTAGAACACCAAAGCAAAAAATTTAATAAAATATTAATATATATATATATTAAAATTTTCTACGTACTCATACCAGCTGATTTCCAACTCTTAACACATGCCTACAAATAACAAAAACATTTTTCTAACTAAAAATAATTAAAACTTCCAAAAATCATTTATTCCAGAATTACAGAACTTCAATAATTCATAATAAATAGCCCTTTTATCAAAAAAATTCGAATCCCGCATCTTTTTATAGGAAATTCAATTCTCTACAACTTTGCAGAAAAAAGGTTTTCCAAATTCCAAACAGAAAATGATCAAAATCCATAAACGGGTGATTTTACAGGCTATAATCAAATTTCAGTCAAGAAATGGGTCCACCAACATGTTTAACATGTTTTTAGTATTTATTGCAACAAAAATACTCATCCTCCTCATTTACTCATATATACCACATTCATTGTAAAAATATCATCGTTATTATATTATAATAATATAATAAAATATTATTTTATCAGAAAAGATAAAATATCAATTTTTTAACAATTGTCACTTTAAAAATTTTCTCCATCTATATCCACATAAAATGAATATTTTCCTCATCATATAAATTAATAATTAATTATTCACAAATAATATTACAGAATCACAATACTAACAACCAAGCAGTTCCCAGGAAAGAGGGGCTTTCCAATAAGGATCTCTCCTTACTGGCGCATAATTAGGTGACCAAACCTCTTCTTAGACAGAACTTTCTAGATATTGCCAATAATGTTTTCTAATAATATTATTCAGATAATATGAATTATTGCTTCGATAATGGAAAATATTGTGTAGTGACAATTATTGAAACAACAGTAATATAAAATATCAACGCAGCAATTATTGAATCAATAAAATAAAATAGTGAACAGTAATTACTGTAACAAATATTGAGTAGTGCCTTCTTACGTAAGAATCAATAATTGGTGCAATACTGCAATAATCTTTCGTGCAACAACGCGTACATTGTGTTTTAACCACCGGGTATTCCAACAAGGTGTTAATTAGCAGTAATAACTACGTCGTTATTTATAAACAACTTATACTTGTCGTTTTCTTCATCCAATCGCTTTTCGTTATGGGGTCCACAAAGATCTGGCCGTCCGTCACGAATATTCCCCGACAACAAGAATATTCCACGACCAAATGAATATTCCCAAATAACAATGAATATTTTATAACCACCGCTTATTTAAAATATTTATGATTTTACCCATAACTAACCACATTAATCAATTCAACCCTTACTAATTCAAAATAATAAATAGAGGAAACTAAAATTCATTTATTAATAATTTGGGGTCTTACACATATGTTGGAGAATGTGAGATTTAATAGTTAATTAAACTATTAAAGAAATTAAATAATATTAGTTAATTGAATTAATTGAATTTTGTTATGAGATAATATACTTTTAATTGTTATGCCTTGTGGACAATGAAAATTATTATGAGTTAAGTTTCATAAAAGTGTGAATAATTCACTTAATTAAAATAGTGAATTAATACAAGTATAATTGATTTAATAAAGTGAGAATGTAATATATTGCATGAAAATGTAAATGTTAGTATAATGCGAGTAAAATATTTATTAAGTGCATTAAATATTTTAGTTGGAAACTTTATGGAATAAAATGATCATTTATGGTATTAAATAAATATTTGATGAAAATTGTTTTGGGATAATTTATTTAAGTGTGATAAAATACATTGGATTTATACGTATTTTATTACGCGAGTATAATGGTGATATTCTAATATAGTTAAATAATTAAATTAGAGGAGTGAGAATTTGTTAAATAAAGTTATAATGGTTGAATAGAAATTATAATTTGAATGATAAGATCAATTTTATTTTCTAAGAAATTAAAGGTACATAATCTAGTTTATAATTCTAGTTTATGTGTTCTTGAGTTTGTTATAAAATTGGAGTTTTGGTTAATGAATTTGTGGGTTACGATGTTATATATGTTATTAGATATTTATAATTTGATAATGGTCATCTAGAAACAAATTTTCAGAAATCAAATTCATGTATTTATACTAAAGAAGAGGAATTTGGGTTTTGATTATAATGTGTATTTTGGTGTACTTTGGGACTAAAGTTACTGACGAATTCGTGATGGAAACTTTAAATTAATGGATGATTGTTGTTCTCCTCTATAAAATGAAAACAACGCAACTTGAACAGATCGAATTGGTTAAGAAACGAATTCGTGGTGAATGATTTCGCTTAACATGTTGAAAATAGGAAAAATTAGTATAAACAAATTAGAATTAGTATAAACCAAGTCCCACATCAACTAAATTGAGAACTTTACCCTTTGTTAAACCTATAAATAGAAGGGCTTGATCCTTTGTTTCATTCACCAACAATAAGGCCTCCAATTTTGAGAAATGCTTTGTTGTGGGAGGACTTTTTATAAAGACCTCCTTAGTTAAATTTTGGCGTAGAAGTGCGTATTCAATTTGTGGAACTCGTATTTTCGGGTATGTTTCTTATTTAATTTTTGGTAATGTTACTATTTTAAATATTGTATTTAGTTTGTTAGTTAAAGTTTGAATTTTGCAAGTTTAGTTAGTTTTGTTAGTAAAACTAGTTAGTTTACTATGTTTATTTTGGCTTGGAATTGATTATGTAAATGAGTTCTAATGATGGTAATTAGAGATATGAAGCCGAGACCTTAGAAGAGTCTAATTATTTTAAATATAACTTATTTGTAAAGAAAGTTGGGTTGGAACGAGTCGAGGCGAGTTTTGGATGTCAAAACGAGAAGTCCAAAAAACTAGTGGACTGCTGATCCAAAAACAAAAATTCGGGGTTAGCTAGAGTGTATAGAAAATTCTGGGCTTTTGGTATGTTATAGTACACTGAATAATCTTTTCATGGACTCCAGAACGGACTAATTCTGACTTCGGAGCAAAGAGTTATGACCATTCAAAGTAGTCGCGTCAAAACTGTCTAACCAACTCGGGGTAGTCACCTTGAGCTAAGTTTCTGGAATTCTTATTTAGAATTTCGAAAAGGTCAAAGAATAAAAGTTGTAGTCCCAGAAGTTAGCTTCGCGTGGGCTCAAGAATCGCTCAAAAATATTTTGAAACGAAAATGTTATGACTATTTTAGCGAGAGAGGGTAAAGCTGGGAAAGAATAATCATCAATAATCATTCACTAACATACTTTGAAATATAACCCGAGTTTGAGTTAAGGAAACTTGCCTGCATAGTCGATTACCGCTACTTAATTTAATTTATTCTCTTTATTAAAAAGACCTATCAGGTATAAGATTGATCTTTCAATTAGCATATCATACCTCATTCCATAATACTATCTAACACTAAATCACATAGTCAAATATAAGATAATCTTAATACCGTATTCATTTACTTACTTATAATCTCATCATCTTATATTAACTTGTCTAACCTTCACTCACAAAGTTAAGTATTAGACAATACACCTTAGTCTTAATATTATCATTATACTTTTATAATCTTTTCATCACTTATAACTTAGACTTATAAGTTTTCCCTTTATATGTTATCTTAGTAAGCTAGATAACCTTTCAAGAACTGAAATATCATTTCAAGAACCGAATTACATTTCAAAGATCCCCGAAATTACTATTTCAAATGAGACCACAAAATATTTCAACAGACTGAAACCATTTCAGTAATCCAAAATCCAATTCAGCACCCTGAATTCTCATGTTAGTCTACTACAAGCATAACATAGTTCATTGAATACCAAATTCAACAATTATATTAAAAAATAACATAAATCTCTTATTTTAATCTCCCGTCGAATATTATTAATTATGTAATAATATTTTACGCTAAGGTTATTAACCTTTGAATAACATTCCAGTCAAATACTACTAATAATATCTTAATCCAATATTATTAGCCATATAACAATAATTTAAGTCATCACATTAATAAATAATTTAGTTCAATTGTTTTCCTTTCCTTAATTAACTCATTAAACATTCTAAAATGCCATAAATATTACAACACTTCACACCCGATCCAAAACCTCATCAAAAATCTGCATAAGCCATGCTCAAGGGTCTCAAGTCATAAATCGTACTTTTTATATTTTTGGACATCATATATTTACTTAAATCCATTTATCCATTTATCATCATTTAGATGAAAAATAAAAAATCAGTCCCAAAAATATTTCTCTTCTGAGATTTGACAGAATATAGTTCCATATTGAACATATATTTTTCCCGGAATTTTTAAAATAGATTTACTATATTTAAATAGTTCATAATAGTCAAATATTCTCCAATTTTTCATAAATCAAGATTAACTCCAACAATTCTGAAATATATACAGTATGCTCCTATTATACACATGTACTTTCAGTAATAATTTCCTAATTTTTGGACTTATACACATAGAGGTATTCGGGTGGCTTCATAAAAATAGCATTTCACCGTAAAATCCATAACTCTCAAACCGTATGGCCAACAATTCTCAAATTTTTACACATTCTGTAAAACTTCTGATATTACTACTCCAAATGTTTCCATAATTTTTTAAGCTTACAAAGTGGACGAAAATGCCCCTGTTGCTGACTGATCCAAAACAGTCCTATTTTCTTTCCAAAAATCGGGACTATTTTGGCTTCCACAGCCACTACTTCATGAAAACTCAACATTTTTGAGTGCTACCACTTGGGTTAACTAGTAAACACATATATCTAGCAGCCCTCTTTGACGGATCGTAAAAAGGAGTTATAGATTTAAAATGGTGGATTTTCAAAGTAAATAGAAATTTGGGTTTCAAAACTAGAAAAATTATTTTTCTTTTCCTTTTTGATTCCAACAAAATCAACACCCAATATGGGTAAATCCATGCTTGAATACATGAAAAACATATAGATCATAAGGTTTTATACATCCAAATCAAAAACTCTTTTTTCATCAAATAAGAAAAATAAAGAAAATAAAGCTTAGGATTTATACCTTTCTTCTTCTTCTTCTTCTTCTTCTTCTTCTTCTTCTTCTCCATCCATGGAGGATTTTCTCCTCTTTCTTTCTTCTTCTAGCTGCCGATCTCATTCTCTTTCTCTCTCTATTTCAAGCTCTCCTCTTTTTCTTTTTCTCTTTCTCTCTCTTTCTTCTTTCCTCTAATATCCGATCCTTCTCTTTCTTTTCTTCTTATCGGTTCCTTTCTTCTTATTTTTTTTTAATTGCATTAGCTAATACCCAACATGTCCTCATTCATTTGGGTTTTTAAAAAAATTGGGTCACTCTCTAAACTCTTTTGGGCTTTTTAATTAATTCCATTGAATTTGCCAATTTTTATTATTTTGCTTACTAAATAAAATAAAATTGGGCTTCCTATACAAATTAGATTGGAACAATATAATACTTGTCACATACATAATATATTGGGCTAGATTAAATAATTTAGGGACAATTACATATTCTATTACATTTTTAAAAATAATTACAACAATAGTGTCCTCATAAAAATTTTACACAACTAATACACTTCCATATTTATTTACAATACTAGTGCAATACTTAATTACAAAAAGAGTGTAATCTTATCCCTTTAACTATGCACACGATTTTCTCCCCCATCTCTGCCACAATTTTCTCCCCATCTCTCCCACGATTTTCTCCCATTCCATTTTTGTTTCCTTCTTCTTCTCCTCCTCCGCCTCCTCCTCCTCCCTGCCCAACCCCCCCCCCCTCCTCCCGCCTCCCCTCCCTCCTCCTCCTCCTCCTCCTCTCCCTCCACCTCCTCCGCCTCCCTCCTTCCTCCTCCCGCCCCCACCTCCCCCTCCCTCCTCCTCCCTCCTCCCTACTCCCGCCTCCACCTCCTCCCGCCACTCCCCCCACCCCTCCCTCCCTCCCGCCCCCTCCTCCCTCCTCCTTCCTTCCGCCCCACCTCCTCCTCCCTCCTCCCTCCTCCCTCTTCCCGCCTCCCATCCCTCCTCCCCTCCTCCGCCTCCACCTCCTCCCGCCACCTCTCCCCACCCCTCCCTCCTCCCGCCCCTTTCTCCTCCCGCCCCCCTCCTCCTCCCCGCCTCACCACCTCCCTCCTCCTCTGCTCCCTTCCTCCCATGATCCCCTCCTCACGCCTCCCTTTCTCCTCCCCTCTTCCCGCCCCTTCTCCTCCACCTCCTCCTCCCGCCTCCCTCTCCTCGATCCTCTCTGCCTCCCACCGCCACCGGTCCATTCTTTATTTTCACTGGTAACGAAATCTTTCGATAAGGTAACCAATTTAGTTTTATTAGGTTACTAATTTATTTTGGATGTGATGCAGTTGGTAATCAAACTTCATGTAGTTGGTTACCAAATCATTTGATAAGGTAACCAATTCAGTTTTATTAGTTTACTAATATATTTTGAATGTGATGCAGTTGGTAACCAAAATTTATGCAGTTGGTTACTAAACCTTCCGATAAGGTAACCAATTTAGTTTATTAGGTTACTAATTTATTTTGGATGTGATGCAGTTGGTAACCAAATTTCATATAGTTGGTTACCAAACCATTTGATAAGGTAACCAATTCAATTTTATTTGATTACCAATTTTATTTTAAATGTGATGCAGTTACTAGTCAAAATTCGTATAAAGGTAACCATTTCAATTTTTGTGGGTAACCAAATCGTCAAAAGAAATTCAGAATAGCAACTCCGGTGGCCGGCGGCGATGTGGCGGCGGCAGCGGTGGTGGCGAGAGAGGAGGATGATGAACATTAGCTCCTTCATAATTTTTAATTTTTAATTTTCTCATTTTGATTTGAATTTTGAAACATGGATTTGAAATTGTTGTTAGAGACAAGATTTGAATTTGAATTTGAATTATTAGTTAACCTTGATTTTAGGTTTCCTTATTAATGTGAATTGTACTATTTTTGTAATAATTATATTCTTTTTGTAATTATTTAGTTGATGCACTTTTCTTGTAATTACTTTCTATTTGTTGTATACTTATGTAAAGGACCCAATAATTTAATCGCCCTTATTCACTTTATCTACAAGTCCCATGCTTAATTAATTAATTGGGCTCGTTTAAATCATATAACTTCCTTAGTCCATTAAATTTAATTCTCTTGGACTTTATTAAATTATTGGGCTATGATATCATTAAAGTCCAATACTTTTAATTCTATTTTTCCCTAATCATTTAATTACGGTTCCACTACACCTTTGTAAATAAATTCTATACCAATGCATTTTTAATTTCATAACCCAATTAGACTTGGTTATAAAATTAATTATTTGAGATATATAAAATAAATATCTTAATGTTAGTATACATATTTATATACTAATATTCTCCCATATTATAACCTCTTAGGTTATTTAATTATCACACCTAATATATATATTATGTTACATAACTTAATTCTTAATTCACTTTTATATACAAAATAAATGTATTCACATCATATAATGTATATTTATTTAATCATACACATAATTCACATAATCATAACATATTTCACTTCCCACACTAATTTTGACTTTTCTCTATAAAAGTCAATCGTTGACTTTTGACCAAAAGTCAACCTTTACACATTTTGTGTTTCTTCATCCATTCTCGACTAAACTTAACGCCCAGACGCAATCCGAAGCAAATTGTGTGCTTCAAAATTCTATCACTAACTCAAATTTTGAGTTTTATCTTCTTATTTGCCAATCAAGGCCCACATTCAAGTTATGTTAATTACTAACATAGTTTTATCTTGATCCTTATATCATTAACTTAATTCATCGTTCCTCTTGCTAAAATATATATATAACACCTTACTAAGTATATATATATATATATATATATATTTCTATACATATACTCATCTTCGTTTAACCTCATAGCTTTTCTTCATGTGAAATCTTATTTCCTTAATAAAATTTTCATATATACTTATATAACAATTCTTAGACTATTCAACACATCAATTTTACGGTATCGTAATACCTTATTCTTGATATTTCTTCAAGTACATATTAATTCATTTCTAGGGTTTTGGAATTTTGTAACCCATATTTTCTCTATTCTCAATTGAATAGCAAACCATATAGGTTCTTCTTAAAAATTTTAAATAAATCCTCAAATTCTCTTCTAGGTTTTATTCTTTAACCTTTATTCTAATCATTCAAGATTTTATAAATTTTTGGGTTGTCACAAAAATCATAATGTTCATGTATAATGTAATTAAAAAATTAAACACGATTAAGAAACCCTAATTTTTTAAAAAAAATAGAAACTAATATTATTTTTATTTTTGTGCAAACCCCTAATTAGTAATTTTAAAAACCTAATTACTAATTATAAACCCTAATTGTTTAATGATCAAGGTTAATTATAATTAGTAAATTTTAAACCCAAATGTTCAAGTAATCGAATTAGAAAACTAATTTTATTTAGTAAACTCTAATTTATATTTTTGGAAACTAAATTGTTATTTATTTTTAAATCTTAATTTTGGAAATCCTAGAATTTTGCTTTTAAAACCTAAAATGGTTCAAACCCAAACCCAAACCCTAAACCCTAAGAATTTGACAAGTTACCAAAATGCTATTAAAATTATAAGCCAAATGACATGTTTATATGTAGGTTTTGACATTAGGGGAATTTGGTGACCAAATCCAACAACCCCATGTGACTTAAATTGACACATATCAACTCTAGATCAACCAATACATGTATCATAGACTTGTATTTATAGATTGGGAGAGAAAGAATATCATTTTGCTAGCTCATTTTGCATCAAACACTTAAACATTCTCTCTCAACCCCAAACCTTCGAAAGTTGCTTCATATATCAGTCATTTATCAAGCTCCACGAAATCCAATAATAGATCAGTAGCCAAGAATCATAAGATTGTCCATTGAAGGTATAAACCCTAATTACAAATCTGACCTTTAATCTTGTTTTAGAAGTTATGATTATATGTTGTAATATGTTGGTTATAATATATAATGATGATCTGGGTTGGTAGTTGATGGATCAATAACATCTAAATGCACGAATTTAAAAATTTTTAAAATCTGGAAAAATATTTTTTGTGTCTGACAGCCTAATGTCAGACCCTGTAGATCTTTCTCTAGTTATGTTTTTGGGTGTTTAAATGTTTTAACATGTAGTCTGTAATGATATCTTTGATCTGAATTTGAAATCAGACTTGAATTAGATCCAGGTTGCAAGATAATCGTGGTCAAACTCGGTTGACCGAGCATGACCAAGAGTTTCTGGGCAACCCAGAAACTCTATTCCAGTGTTTGACAAGATATTGCACGGCTTAAATCTGTCAGATGTTAAGTCTTTTGATGTTTTTGTTGTAACCAGTTTGTAGCCTTACATATGTACTTTATAATTATGGCATTATATCGTTTATATAATCAACAGAGTGAACGAAGTAAGTGATCAAAGTAGGCCATTCGGCCATGACTTAAGATTTCTGGAATTTCCAAAAACCGGAAGAGCATGTTTCTGACAACCGTTTGACCGAATCTTATCTGCTGGACTTGTTATTTTTATGATGATGTTTAGTAATAGATCTGTAGTACTACATGTTGGTTATGACCTCGAACCTTTAGATCACAAAAATATTACACGGATTGAAAGTTGTGGAAGCCCACACTACAAAAAAATGGGGCTTCAGCAACAACCGATTTTCGTTGCTAAAGGTGCAAAATTTCATTGCAAAAGGGTTTTGGCAACGACTTTACTATCGTTGCGTCTTTCGTTGCGCAATGAACGTTGCTAATTGTTCCGCAACGAACGTATTTTTTTCGTTGCCAAAAGTAATATATTTTGCAACGAAATTTGGCTTTCGTACAGAGACATCGATCATTTAGCAACAAAATATATTGTTGCAGAATAATTAAAATTTCGTTGCTAAAAAGACTTTCGTTGCAAACTCCTTCTAATTGGCAACGAAATGAACTCTCTTTTTTTGCAACGACCATGCATTTTCGTTGCAATTGATACCATTTTGCAACGACATTTTTCGTTGCAGTAAATTATGAAAATTGTTGCCTAAGCTTTCTTTCGTTCTGGAATGTAAACTTTTTAGCAACGATTTTCGTTGCTGATTATATTATTTGGCAACGACATTATACTGAATTAGCAACGAAAATGTTTGTTGCTGGTCATTTTTCAATAGCAACGAAAGTCGTCGATTAGCAACGATATTATATGTTGCCATTTCTTTATATGTACAACAAAAGTTGATATGATTTGCAACAATAAAAAATGTTGTCTTTTATTTTAGTATTAACAACAATATCTTCTCCGTTGTTATTAGGTTAATTTTTCGTTACCAAATATTATATTTTTTATACCATTAGCAACGAAAAATTGTTGCTAAATGTATAAAAAATTGTTGCTATATTAAAACTTGTTCAATGCTTTGGTAACAAATTATATTATTACCAAATCAAAATTTGACATTCTTTTTGTGTATTTGGCTGGCTCAATGTCCCCATAGCAAATAACGACAAAAATAAAAAAAAACTAAAATATTATTAACTTAATAAAATCATCCACTACATAATTATTCATTATTTTTACAATTAACCATCTAAAACTACCACAGTTCTTCAATCAAAGTATATACCTACATATATAAAGAGAGTACACTTCATAATTTCGTCTCTTGTTTTCCGTAAACGTAGCACGAAAATTTGATACCCAGTATTACAAGGCAGATCGTAGAAGCAGTCTTCCTGCACATATTTAAAAATAATAGCAAGTCAAGAAATTGAAGCAAATAGGTCACCAGAGGCACTTAGTGCCAAAATCAATATACAAAGACAATAGAGTTGCTGGTCCATTTTATTGAGTGAAACATTTGAAAATGAAGGCTTTGTATGGATAATTAGAGCAAGCGAAAAGCATACTGTGGAATATTAATAAGATAAAACACATACTATAGATTATAAATTTCACAAACTGATAACAGTGCTTACTCAAAAAGACCATTGCATATATGTCCTTTAATTTCAAAAAGACCATCGTATAAAGAATGCAAAATTAATAATAGCCAACCTCAATATTTACATCAAGATGTAGTGATGAACTAACTCTCCTTCCCCTGAGATGACTGCATCCCTGCAGAGCATATTTGCAAAATTTTAGATGATTAACAATGCTGTACAAGGCATATTTGCAATATGTCTAGCTTAAGATGCAACAAGTAAAAAAAACTCGCGTATCTGGTGTGATACAATGTCACAGTAACTAGAATCTAATTCCTTTCTTTCCACCCCTACTATCTTCAGCAAACATTTCAACAACAAAAATGTGATGGGATTTCAAACATACCTTCAAGACATCAATAGCTTTTTGAGTAGAAGTTGCATCTAAGGTTTGTCCTTTCTGCTTTTGCGCATTCATCTATCATATAGGATTAATAATTAAGAGAATCAAAACATCAACATCATGGGATTACCTGTAATTCATGCTTCTTGAAGGTATTCATCCAGTTCTGGGAATCGCATGTTCTAGAATCCTCATTTCCAAGTTTATTGACAAGTATATCATGTCTTCTTTTCATGCTTTCACATAAGAGAGCTTACTTTGGTCAATGTAAGCAGCAAGAAATATTTCAGACATTCATAAAATACATAAATCTTATTTAATACATGCCTGATGGGAGAGTTTGAAGGCACCCATACAGTTGAATTCAATTCCCAGAGCATGGTAGCACACAACAGTCTGAATATGTTCCTCGCCTAGAAGCCTCTCATTCTTTTTCAAGGCTTCTTGCAAATAACGAAGAGCTGTGCTCATCTTTCTAATATCTTGGTACATCATTGCAACAGAAAATAGCAAAAATATAGCTATTAGTAAATAACATGAGGAATAAGAAAAGATAAAACTGGTGAACTTAAATTAAGATATCAGTAAATACCTCAATTGATATGCTGATGGTATCCCACCGTAGCTGATAGTGTTGCGGTCATATATGTTTTAGTGATTTACATGTGTTAGTGAATATATATGTTAGTGATTTCACCACAAGAATGTGTTAGTGATTTACATGTGTCAGAGATGTCAAACTACAATGATCTCACACCCTGTCCTCTCGATCCAAATTTCAAATTGCTCACTAGCAGCTGCTCTAAACGTATCACCAGCTGCCATCAATATCTGGTAGAATTTCACACCATAAACAATTAGATAAGAATAGTCTCCTGCTACCAAAGGCTCGTCCTCATCAATACAAAAGAGACAAATGAAAGCATTGAAATAGCAACTGCTTCAAAAAGACTGAGAAAGTGAGAACATCAAACTTAAGAGTTAAAAACCACTTTAGTTAATGAAATGGATATCAGTATCACATGAAAGTTTTAGTCAATGAAATGGGTATCAGTATCAGTATCACATTGCGTTACATCTATTTGTTGCTTCCAAGTAGTAACGTAGTTTCATTAGTTTGCAAAAAAATCATCACTACCTAAAGATAGGTTGTAAGTAACCAACATATTATATGAGACTTATTCAGTTTTTTAACTAATAAAATATATACAAAAACAATGAGACTAAAATGTGGTGCCAATCAAGTATATGCGGCATAAAAAAGGCAGGAGGATACAAAAAAGACAATCTGCAGCAAGAGACCCCTATAAAGCCTTATGAGAGTTCTTCATAAGCAAGCAAGAAGTTTCTTTTTATAGAATCTAGATAAAACCTATTAAAAATCAAGATACTGATGTCCTTCAGTTTGAACATAGTACATCGCAAATAAAGATTTTTAAATATTTGTTCAAACAGTGTCAATTATTAATGTTTATCCTTTTTACATTCCCCTTTTCCAAATTATACAAATATAGAAAAACTGTAATTAGAAAGTATAAATAGATATATACCATAAATGCCAAATAAATAATGTCACCTTAACTTTAATTTATAAAACACTTGGTCCTATATAAGCACAAATTTATGATATGAAATACCTTCTGTAGCTAAAAGAATGAGGCTTCCCAACAAACTCAAAACTGATAATCTACATCAGGCTTTGTGGTGATTTCTCCAAAGACCATGACCAAGTTAGTCTTGGTGCAGGTCTCACAAGCAACCTTGCTCTCAGGGTCCTGTGCTAGTCAGACATCAAGGACTGCATCTGAGATCTGGTTGCAAAGTTTGTCGGGATGTCCCTCATTGACAGACTCAGATGTGAACAAGAATGTATCCATTCCTGAAGGATAGAAATGTATAATAACATGTAAGATATCTCAATCCATCAAACATATATAAATTTTGAATAAACATAGACATCAACGAGTGTAAATAGTATATTCTGGTGGACAATTAATTCCACTATACTAAGATCTGACTAAATAAATATCTATTATTCAACTACTTAAAAATAATTTTTATATTATATGTTCATAAGTATTGAATTTCACCCTTGAGAAATACAGGGTAAGGCAAAAAAATGAATGTTCCAATGGCAGTTAACAGGTGAAATCAACCACTTGGAACCTTTATAATAATACTTATTACTTGTACAAAGTTAAGGGGCAATGGAATATGTGAAGTCCTAAGTCTTAAAACAGAATAACATATGATTAACAATTACAACAGTCATAACATTATAATCTTCATTAATGAAGTAGATCTGCAAATGAAATCTAAGTTCAAAATGTCTAATATCAAAACACCATGAATAAACACCACATTTGCAAGATTTAACAACATACCCGGACACATACCTAATACCTAGTTTAATGATGGCAATTACAGTATAAAAAGTATCAACACACAACTAGAACACAAAAAAATGAACTTTTGTATAAAATGTGGACTCAAATGTTAAAACGTATGTCCAATTACAGTAGCAGCTTAGCAGCTAGGGAAAAGGTTCAATCTTTTAACCTAAAAACAACGTTTCAAAATGATTGAATTTAATTCCCCAAGAACAAATTCATATAATTTCTCTACAACAAAATTAAAAACAAAAAATAGTAGCAATAAACTCCAAAATAACAAGTCTCATATAATGTGCTCTTCGTAAAACTTTTCATGAAACACTTCAATAATTTTTTTTAATTTAATAAATTACAATTCAATATAACATAATATGTATGAATGATCCTGTAAAAAGTACACGAATATATAAGACAAAATTTTCCTTCTATATACTCACCTCACCAGTTGTAATATGCTGCAGAAATATATCCTCAAATTCACGAAAAAGCTCCAAAGCTAAAGCTCTTGTGCCTTTAGAACTAGTAACCATTTGTTCACCAAGTCTTACCAATTCATCTTGTACTACTTGAGACTTTCCCTGAAGCCTGCACAAGTTGCAAGAGAAAGTATACTAAGAACTTAATGGAGAATCTAAATATAGAATTTCAAGGAATGCATAAACTTCAATATACGCTTATCCACCCATGAGTTTAAACTAAGAGCTACATATATTAGTAACCATTATTTGAAAAACACAAAATTTCTCACACTTAAAACAACAAAGTTAAAAGTAGGTTTTATTGATAACAGTAAAAGCAATACATCACTTTAAATGCCTTCTTATGAGGAAGAAACATTCACTAATTACTATGTAGGAATAAGAAAAAACACACCGAACAAAATTAAGTAAACTACATTTCCTCCCATAAACTACATTTTCACATATTTGAAATGAACAAATATGAATAGCCAAACAGAAACATCTAGTGAACCAGATTTGGTTGGTGGCTACTTAATGTGCCAAAGATCTAAGATATAGCCTAATTAACAACTCATACAGTATAGTATCATTATGTTCAAGAATTTGGACCTAGAAGACTCACCATATGTACATACGAACATAGATAGACAATTAATTGATAGTGGGTGTGTGTATACTGTGTGTGATAATGTGTGTTTATGTGTGTATAGCAGTGGGCGGGTGTATGTGTGTGAGTATAGCAGTGGTTGTGAGAGTAACTTACCAAACAACCAAATCATCAAGCCTCCTCCGTTCGCTTCCTCACGCCCAAATCAAGCCTCATCCATTCACCTCCTCACGCCCAAATCCTTTATTTTCTCCTCGTTGTGTGTTTATGTGGGCAATGGAGAGGAAGGGGGAAAGGAAGTGAGAGGGAATCGTCGCTGGTGAAGAAGAAAAAGGGAGTCGTCAGTGAAGAGGGAGAGGGAGAGGGAGAAGGGAATCGCAGGTGGGAGGGAAGAGAGCGAGCGACGACAAATTTTGGGCAAAAAGGGGAATAAAAATGCATTCGTTGAGCTGGGGCTTATAAACTCTGTTTCACGCTTGTAACTCTTTTTTCGAATCAAGTACAGAACTCCTAATTAAATTAGGGATTGTTTCAAAAAAAAAAAAGAGTTTGATTTTAATTTATAAAAATAACTAATATTATAAATTCTTTAAAAAGTAATATTGTAAATAAAATTATTATTTCAAAACTTAAATAAATTTAAATTTTAGAATGTCATAAATTAGTTAATAACAAAACCTAAATATAACTCTTTTGTGGAATGTAAAATTAATAATTTAACACATTTGTGATTTGTTCCACAAAAGAGTCTTAATTATTATAATTTTTATTGTCAATTTATAATATTTTAAAATTTGAATTATTTTAAATTAATATTTTAATTAATAAAATATTTAATATTATAAATTATTTAAAAGTTTTATTAAGAAAAAAAATTATTTTAAAAATTAATTTCATTACAATTTCAATTGTAGGATACCATAAATTAACTAAGAATAAAACTCAAACTTAACTCTTTCTACGTAATATATGAGTAATTTTTAGAATTTGTGGTCTATTCCACAAACTTGCCTTATTTTTTTTTTATTTATCTTTATTTTCAAGGACAATGTATGAAATTTTAAAGTTTAAATTATTGTAAATGTATTTACTTTGATTAAAGAAATAGTCGATATTGTAAGTTACTTACAAAGTATTATTAAAAATATATTTTTTATTATAAAAATTAAATTTATTTATATTACAATTTATACTCACCAAAATTAATTCTAAAAAATTTATTTAGAACAAAACAGTGACCAATTTTATCTCTCTCAAAAAACCTCTGAGCAATAATATATAATGAGTAATAATTCCTTCATTAATAGTTATTTTCCTCGCAAATTTATATTATAAATTGGTGTCAAATATACTTCTACCACCTCAAATTTGCGAAAGAAAAAAAAGTAAATTGTGAATGATGTTTCTTTCGCTAATAACTATATTGGCACTACATTTTTTTCCTTCACAATTCCTTCGCTAGAAAACGCCTCATGTCCAAAATTTTCTTCACTACATCCCTAATTTCTTGTAGTGTGTATACACTTTCCTCGAGAGCTCTTTGTAGCCTTTTAACTTATGCTCTCGATAATTATGACGCCCCCAAAATAGGTATACATCACCTATTCTGGGTCGCCAAATACATGGTACAAAATACAAATACAATCTTAATTATACAACAAGAGAGCTGTGAGTTTTAATACAAATACTGTCTTCTAGACAATATCCACTCTCAGAATAAGTTCTCATTACATTTATTGTCACACTTCTTAACAGAATAGTGAGAACTACTAGCTAATACTATCATCCGGATAATGCAGAATAAATTATCCCAGTAAGAAATATTATGACTAAGATAATGCAGAATAAATTATCATTAGTCTTCAACAATGTTAAACTGATAAAATACAATAGACATCAAGTTTAACTGCAGCGGAACAAGCAATCCATTAGAAGAGTCAAGTAGAGAATAAAATCTACTATCTTCTATGATTTAAAAGGTTTTTCATGACTTTTATCGCTGAGACTCAGCTTAATAAATAATTCACATCATCGAATCACCCCTGCACTATGGCCAAGGATATTCTTTAGTATCACGACCACAAATTATCCATGCACTTCGGGCCAAGGATATTTGTGTATTCATTAATGGTCATGATCATGTCAACAACTGTCCATCAATGCACTACGGTCAAAAGGACTTTTACCACATCATTTGTAACATTACGGTCATGATTACACCGAATAATCCCTGGTCATAATCATACCAAGTCCATCTATGCCATATAGGCCACATATGACTTTCAACAAAATATAAACATGAGGATGATGACAATGATATAAGAATTCAATAAAACAAGTTCAAGAATTAATTTATCCAGGAACCAATAACGTCCAAATTGTAAACATGATACTGCTTTGTAGAGTAAAATTCAAGAATGTTCAGAAGAATATTTCCATGAAAAGATACTGGATGAAGCGCAAATATCAAGGATATTCCACTAATTTCATGGAGTATAGAAGTCAAAACTTTAACCAATTGAGTATAATAAGGAATGGAATAACAAAAGAAATCACCAGGCATGCGATAAAACGCATGACAAAAAGTTATTCCAAGAATAATAATTAATCTAACCAGTCCCGCGTAAAAAGCATGCATGTGATATATCCAACATAATAATAAAAAGCGGAATCGTGTCCGCGTAAAACATGATGTGATATTACAATGTAATAATAAAGATTTTAATCAGTCCGGAAAAACGCATGCATGAGGATATTCCAAATGTAATAATAACGAATGGAATAATGTAAGAATTTCACCAAGTATAGGGTAGCTCAGCAGATCAAAAAGTTATTCCAACCGAATAATAAATAATGGAATAACAGAAGTTCTCTTCATGAATACAAAAGAAATAATACCCCTTACCGTAAAACAAACTGGATATAAGAGTAGGAAAGTAGCCGAATACTTTTCTTCTTTATCTCTATAGTTTATCTCTCTAGAGTTTTAGTGAATTCGTAAGAAATAATGAAGGAATGAGCTTCTTGAAATTTAAATATATACACTTAGAAGGGGGGGGGGGTTGAATAAGTGTAGGCACAAACTATGTTCAATTTTTTTTTTTAATGCAAAGTAAATTCGGATTACCAAGTTAGGATATTATTGAGTTAGCTGATTTTACTAATGCAGGCAGCTGGATAGAAAAACAAAATAGACTCACAGAAAGCAATCACACCAACACCAGAATTTTTACGTGGTTCAACTACTACCCTCTAGAATAGTAGTCTAGTCCACGTCCAATACCAACTAGTATTGGAGACTCACTTTTATTAAACTCTTCCAATTACAATACAAGTTCCAATAATTTGAACACTTATGTTCCCTGTGCACCTATGCACACTTAAGCACCTATGCTTTATTTATACTTGATTGTAAGAAATCAGCAATTCAAGACAGATTTATATGTAATATTGACTGAGATAGGAGATGAAAAATACACACTAGAGGTCTAATGATCAAGCAATATATTACTCACCAACTTAAGGCTCTAGTATGAAATGATATGCAAGATAAATGTTTACCGGAATATTTTAGCAGCAACAACTCTATTAATCAATGTCCATCTCAATGAAAAACAATCTTGTAGCTTGTAAGCTTAACAGTTTCTGTGTATGTTTTTTGTGTCTGTATTTGTTAAAGAGCTCAGTTTATATAGACGTCTCCCAAATAGTTCCGTTGCTAACATTTTGCATGAATCTTAATCTCCTTCGTGAATCATGATATACTTATTTTGTTTTCCATCACAGAGATTCTGAGATATCATGCTATCAGTATCTTTTGGCTAAATGATTTCTATTTGCAGATTTCTACGGTCCAATTTCTAAAATGCCAGAAGTCAACTTCTAGGATTACCATAAATATTCGCTGGCATGTTTCCATATTTTTGAGCATTCATTGGACCGTTAGATTTGGCCAATTGGATTTCTCAAATCATGACCCATGATTTCTGCAGAGTCTGTTGATACATACACCTTAATTAATTTCCTAGAATTAAGATGCTTAATTTATGAGCATGATCTGTGCAGCGTGAATTAATAGTAGAATCTATAATGTCATTGATTTATGCTTACCTTTTATACCTGCTGGCCGGTGTCCATATCTAACCATATATTTTTGCCCAAGTGAATCACTAGAATTATGGGGCAAGATTTATGGAGCATGATTACTGCTATATAATTTGTGGAAAATTATTCAATCAACTCGTTTCCTTAGTCAGTTTGCATGATTTAAGATATGTCAAGTTGATGGTATGATATTTACTAAAATCAATGGGATACCGGCCCATATATATTAGTGCAAGTGACTTAGCACGTGGTACCAAGTGTGAGAATGCATTTATGTAATGCACATGTTCTAGAGCCTTATTTTGGAAAGCAATAAATGCTAAGATCTTACATATATTCCTAGGACTCAAATTTGCTTTTCTTTTTTCAAGGATGTCTTGCTTTGTAATTTCTTCCTCGACGCTTTACAAGTTCCATATCTTTCCCTCGAAATAATATAGCATCAATTAGAAATAATCGAGTCATCATCAAAACATGGAGTGTGACATAAGTCAACATTCTCCCCCTTTTTGATGATGACAATACAATAAATATAGTTCCCCCCTAAGATTATGCACTTCAGGAGAGTTATGGCTCCCCCTTAGTTCATGCATACCTTGTACTGCATATGTGCAGTATTTTGATCAACCCAGCAAGTACTGGTTAGGCCTTAACATGTTAAGTAGAAAAGGCAGTAATGAAACACATCCATCATCCATTAAATAATAAGTTTAAACTAACAGTCTTAACAACACAATAAAATTTTTAAACCATAGTCTTAATCAAAACAATTGTCTTTGGGGGGCAGGGAGAAGGTTTTAAACCAGAAGTCTTCTCCCCCTTTGGCATCCATCAAAAAGGAAAGGGAAACTAAGCGTCATCCTCCTCAAGGTTGACATGATTGGCCTCGCAAGCTGTAAAGTAGGGGCGGTGAAAGAGGTGGTGCATGATCTCTTCTAGGGACATGGTATTGGCAAAGCGGGGTGGTCGAGCAATGAAGGTGGGAGGAGGTAATGGCAGGTCCAGAAAGTTGCCTTGATATTCGGCCATCCAATTGCATTGGGGCCATTCGGGTATGCGAGCTTGGACTTGGTCTGCTTGCAGTTCCTCACTCAGGTCATTCATTCGTTGCTCGGTGAACCGGCCCAGAGTCCCAACTTGGTTGCTGATGAACTTGAGTTCTGTGCTCAGCTGACAGGCATTGTGATTCATCTTTTGTTGGAGGGCTTCAACCATTGCCCTGGTGTGCAGCTCAAAACCAGCTTGGAGGTCAATAAATTCATCTTCAATATTGCAAAACATGGCCTGGAGATCATTACACCGAATTGGCAGTTTGCCTTTTTCAAGGACCGAGAGACGGAGTTGGACGTCTTTTACATCAGAAGTGATTTGGGCTTGATTATCTGCTATGGTGTGAAGGAGAGTCAAAATTTCAGGGGAAGGAGGCAGGGAGATAGGAGGTATGGGTTTAGGTGTATCAGGAACCAGACGGATGAATTTTCTCTTAAGCAAGGTGAGATGAGCCCCTTTGAGATAATTTGAGTCTATGGAATCAGTTAAGGTGATACAACTTTCATCACCGAGTGGGATTTGGAAATGAGTGAAGAGTTTGGTAAGGAAACAACTGTAAGGCAGACATTTTTTGGAGTGTTTAACGCAATGGATCATGTGTTTTAGTATCATGAGGGAAAAGTTAAAAGGCTAGCCAGTCATTATTAACGCCACGAGGACTAAATCTTTATACGTGAAGTCTGCTCCACCACCGAGAGGGGGGAGGAGATTGTAGCGTAAGAGTTTGTGAAGGACAATGGCAAGGGGGGACACTTCGATGGTTTTTGGAAAAGTGACAGAGGAGACTGTTGGGTCATCCAACACAATGCGAAGCTGGACTAAGGGAGACAAGGGAGTAGAGATTGGTCCTTTGAGAGTAAAGGGGCAGTCACCGGTGTAAGGAATGGACAGAATACTACCTAAGTCCATGGCTGTAAAAAATAGAGATTTCCCTTTCATAAAGGAAGTGTAGCAATCACCATTATTCTCAAGATTTGTATAAAACTGCTGGACTAATTTTGGATAAGCGACCGAATGAGGAGTGCTTAAAGAGGATAGAACACATGACTCAAAAAGGCGGTGCAGGGGTGAGTTTTGATAGTAAAACATATCTATTGATTTTTCATAGACAAAGGTTTTGTGATATATGGATGACTTAAACCTAAGTTCAAAGTTGTGACCTCTAAAAAAATCATCAAGGATATCATGCAGTGAGACAGGGAGAGGGTTTACCGTCAGAGGAGGAGAGCTACGGGACAAATCCTTGATTATTCTTTGTTTAGTGACTGTGGAGGTCCCAATCGGTGGAGGAGAAGGTAGACTAGCCTCAGATTCAGCCGGAGAGGAGTCGCCTGAGATGGTTTGGACCGATGGCTGCTTCCTTTTCAGGTGTCGAGAAGTAGTGGGATGAAGGGGTTGCGACGGTAGAGATATCTCGTCCTCTGAGTCGTCATGTATTTGTCTGGTTCGTCGTGTTTTCATCTTTGCGGTTGGGGTTAGGGAGACGGGAAAGAATGTGATGAGGCAGACGTCAAAGAGAGGGATAGCTTGAATTTAGTAAAGTAGAGTTTTACCTTTTAAAAGACGTGTGTTACCGAGATTTGGGAATTCGTGATGCCGTTTCTTGGGAATGAAGATCTTAGGCAGATTCAATGAACTTCATTATGGCCTATAGATATGCCGTGACTGTCTACTTTCCTTAACTCATGCAGATTGTGTTTATATCAGACACATCCCTAGTTCTCTTCTTAATGTACAGAACCGGTCTTCTCCTAAAGGTTTTGTAAAGATATCTGCTAATTGATGTTCAGTAGGAATGAATATTAATCTTATTAAACCTTTGGACACATTGTCTCTAAGAAAATGGTGACGTACTTCTATGTGTTTTGTGCGGGAATGTAGTACTGGATTTTTTGAAATATCTATGGTGCTGGTATTATCACAGTATATGGGCACACTTTCACAAGTAATATCAAAGTCACACAATGTTTGACGCATCCATAAGATTTGGGAACAACGACTTCCTGCTGCTAAGTATTCCCCCTCTGTAGTGGATAGAGCAACCGACGCCCTGCTTTTGCTATGCCATGAGACAATACTTTGGCCCAAAATGTACATGCACCGCTTGTGCTTTTTTCTATCTATTCGACAAATTTCGCATAGTCGAAGATCCGAATAGCCCATTAGATCAAAATTATCGCATGTCAGGGTAGAATAATCCTAAATTTGTCATACCACTCAAATATTTAAAAATTCGCTTAATGTACTGTAAGTGAGATTCTTTGGGTTTTGCCTGAAACCGAGCACATAAATAGACACTGTACATTATATCAGGTCTAGAAGTAGTTAGATAAAGTAGGGATCCAATCATACCTCTGTATTTTGTTACCTCTACGTCCCATACCTTTCTCTCATCTCACGTGAGTTTTATTGATGTACTCATTGGTGTGGACTTTGTGTTTGAATTGTCAAATCCAAATCTCTTTAGTAACTCTTTTGTATACTTGGTTTGATGAATGAATATCCCTTCATGATTTTGCTTAACATAAAGGCCTAGAAAGTAGTTGAATTCTCCCATCAAACTCATGTCAAATTCCTTATGCATGCATTTGGAAAACCACTCACAAAGGGAATTATTAGTAGCACCAAATATTATATCATCTACATATATTTGTACAATAATAATATCTTTACTTTAATGTTTAATAAACAGAGTGGAGTCGATTTTACCTCGTATGAACCCATTTGATAAGAGAAACTTACTTAATCTTTCGTACCAAGCCCTTGGGGCTTGTTTGAGTCCATAGAGTGCCTTCTTAAGTTTGTATACGTAATGTGGGAACTTGTCATGCTCAAATCCAGGTGGCTGTTTTACATATACTTCTTCATTTATGTATCCGTTGAGAAAAGCACTTTTGACGTCCATTTGGTGTAGCTTGAACTTTCTCTCAAACAAAGTAATGCTAGTAGGATACGAATAGACTCCAAGCGAGCTACTGGAAGAAATGTTTCTTCATAGTCTATTCCTTCTTGTTGATTGTATCCTTGAGCAACTAATCTCGCTTTGTTTCTCCTAATTGTTCCGTATTCGCTGCTTTGTTTTTGAATACCCATTTAGTTCCGATAATGGACACATCTTTTGGAGCGCATCAATTCCCATACTTGACATCTTTCAAATTGTTGAAGCTCTTCAGATAGCTAAAAGCCACTCTCATCATCGGTATGGCTTCTTTGGCATTTTTTCGCTCAATTTGGGATAGGAATGTTTGTGAAAGCACACATGTTTTGAGCTTTTCTTCTTGTTATAACTCCGTCGCTATGTTTCCAATAATGTTCTCGTGTGGATGGTTTTTGATATATCTTGGTCGACTTTGGAAGTCAATATCATGTATGACTTTCTTCAAGAGATTCGTAATTGTGGTCTTGTTGTTCATCCATTTCACCGGTCGGATATGCTACCGATTCTCATATTCACTTTTTGGATGAGTCTAGGTCCTGCTGCTCTTTTATTTCCTCTTCCTGGATTGATTCCATGATCTTGTTGTTTTGCTTTATCGGGTAGGCTGGATTGACAGCAGTTTCTAATTCTCCTGCATCTTCTTCTTTTTCTTTTGGAATATCATGGTTAGATTCGTTAAATTTAATGTGTATAGATTCTTCGATACACATCTTTTACACATTATAAATCTGATATGCTCTACTATTTTGTGAGTAGTCAATGAATATTCCTGCATATGATATAGCATCAAACTTGCCTAAATTTCCATTAGTGTTAAGAATAAAGCATTTAGATCCAAACACTTTGAAATAACTTATGTTAGGAAGCCGATTATTTAACAATTCATATGGTGTTTTTAGAATAATTGGTCGAATTAATACTCTATTTAGCACATAACATGCTGTGTTCACAGCTTCGGCCCAAAATTTCTTAGGAAGTTTGCTTTCTTGAATTAGAGTTCTAGCTGTTTCTTGCAGTGTTCAATTCTTCCTTTCTACCACTCCATTTTGTTGTGGAGTTCTAGGTGCTGAAAATTCATGGGATATTCCTTTTTGAATACAAAATGTGATAAAGTCTTTTTGAAATTCGGTACCATGGTCACTTCTGATTCTAATAAGATTAAGACTATATTTGGTCTCCAAATTTTTAATCAGTTTTTCAAACTCCTTAAATACCTCATCTTTTGTTCTAAGGAATAATACCCATGTATATCTAGAGAAATCGTCGACTATTACAAAAGCATAGAATTTTCCATTTAGACTAGCATGCCTTTCAGGTCCAAATAAATCGAGGTGAAGCAATTGTAAGGGAGAAGAAGTTGATACCATGTTTTTAGCTGTGAATGACGTTCTTACTTATTTTCCAAGTTGACAAGGTTCGCAGATACCTTTCTTTTCAAAATTCATTTTGGGTAATCCTCTTACTAGGTTCTTTGTTGACAACTTCTTGATTAGATCCATATGAACATGTCCCATCCTTCGATGCCATAGATTTGCTTCATCTTGAATGGTTACAAGGCATAACTCTTCTTCCTGTTTCTCAAAATCAAGAGTATATATATTCCCTTCCCTTTGGGCAACTAGAGCAACTTTGTTAGTACCATGTGAGATTGTACATTTATCTTTTTCAAACATTACTTGATGACCATTATCAATTAATTGACTAACACTTATAAGATTTAATTCTAGACCATTAACAAGATGAACATTATTAATGTTGTTCTTACCATTACCGATTTTACCTTTCCCAATTATTTCGCATGATCGATTATCACCGAATGTAACAGTTCCATTTTTCTTATTGACATTTAGTTTCACGAACTTAGATTTGTCTCCAGTCATATGACGTGAACATCCGCTATCAAGGATCCACTTTTGAGACTATACTTTGGCTTTAAGGCAAACCTGTATGAGAGAGATACAATTTATATTTTTGGTACCCATATCTTTTTGGGTCCACTTGTGTTAGTTGACATCAAATCACTTTTCTTAATCCATACGGTTTTACTTAAACTTTTCTTTCTTGAAAGCGCTTTATCTCTAGATGTCCTTTAATGCCACATTTTTGCAAAGACGTAAAAGGTGTCTTTCAGAATTCAATTTGAATGATGATTTAGATTTTATCATTTCAACTTCTTTCCTATGAGTTGGACTGTAGCCTATGCCTTGTTTATTGTAATCGGGTCTTTGTTTTCTAGCATAACATTTAAGTTTTCTTCCCATGAACGAATTTAGCTAGAGAGGTTTTTAAAGACTCTATTTCCTTTTTAGGTTATTAGTTGGAGGAGTTTTATTACTAGATTCATCGCCAAAAGCATCAATGCACACATCTCTCATCTCTATCTCCTTTTTAATTTTTCAACTTCATTATTTAGATGTTTAACCTTGTTGAACAATATTTTATTGAAATTTTCTAAATAATCATTTTTTCAATGATAAAATCTTTTCCTCATTCAGCGTGTATATTTTTCAAAATCTTTATTTTCATCTATGAGTGCTTCCACTTCGCTCATTAGTGTGTTTACTAGATCTTTTAAGTACATGTTTTTTTCTTTTAATTTTTCATTTTCTTGTTTCAAAGTAATACTATCAGAAAGAGGTACCTTACTAGATTCACCATCAATTCCCATAATGCATATTTGCGCTAGTTCATCGTTTGCATATATTTCCACTTCGTATTCTTCATCATCACTCCATATTAGAAATGCTTTGTGCTTTTTGAACTCCTTGTTGCCTTGCTTTCCTTTGTTTTTGAGTTGGAAGCAATCCTTTTTGAAATGACCTGGTCGTCCACACTCGAAACATGTTTCCTCGGTTGGCTTTGGTTTGTATCTGTTTGTGTTGAAAGTATTTTTCCGTTGATTCTTCCTTTGAAGTAGCCCCTTAAGTCTCCTCGACATCATGGCTATTTCATCATCCGAGTTATTTTCGAGTTCTTCTTCAATTCCTGCATTTAGAGCTAACACTTTCTTTCGAGGAACTTCTTCCTCGTCATCATATATTTTCAATTGATGTTCATATTCTTCTAGTTCACCAAAGAGAGTTAATGTATCCATAGAAGAAATATTGAGGGAATCTTGAAGAGTGGTAATTTTAGATGCAAACCTTTTGGGCATGGCCCGAAGTAGCTTACGATTGATTTCGCTTTG
The DNA here is from genome assembly GCA_020205615.1 of Panax quinquefolius. Taxonomy (NCBI): domain Eukaryota; kingdom Viridiplantae; phylum Streptophyta; class Magnoliopsida; order Apiales; family Araliaceae; genus Panax; species Panax quinquefolius. Next base: position 57,432,075 of record CM035166.1, on the reverse strand, counting down.
TGGGATTGTCTTGTCAAGTAGCTTTAAGGAATTTAACAGTACTAGAAATCGTGTTTGGGCCATTTTGATCGCTTCCTCTTTTCCAGTTTGAATAATTCAGTAGTCATGCATGAGCATACTTAGCTTGACTTCTCGTACTTTAGATGTTCCTTCATGACTTACAACTAAGGTGTCCCAAATCTCTTTTGATGTGTTACATGATGACACTTTATCTATTTCGGATTGCACTATACCGCTGAGGAAAGTGTTCATTGCCTTTGAATCATATGACACCATGTAAGTTTCGGTTGAGTCCATCTCGAGTAGAGTTTTTGGAGTACCATCATCTTTCCTTGGGATTACCGGTCCATTCTCTACCACCCACCATTCCCATGGGTCTCGTTTTAGATAGATCCTCATCCGAAATTTCCAGAAGTTATAGTTTTCAGTTCCAAAGAGTAGTGGAGGTCGGTTTGTTAATTGTTCCTCGTGATGAGTGCTTCCAAGTTGTGCCATGTCAGAATCTATCCCTACAAGTCACCTTTAAGACAAAGATATGAAGAGCCAAGCTTTGATACCAAATGAAATTTAAATAGATACACTTAAAAGGGGGGGTTGAATAAGTGTAGGCACAAACTATGTTCAATTTTTGTTTTTAATGCAGCAAGCTGGATTACTAAGTTAGGATATTATTGAGTTAGCTAATTTTACTAATGCAAGCAGCTGGATAGAAAAGCAAAATAGACTCACAAAAAGCAATCACACCAACACCGAAATTTTTACGTGGTTCAACTACTACTCTCTAGAATAGTAGTATAGTCCACGTCCAATACCAACTAGTATTGGAGACTCACTTTTATTAAACTCTTCCAATTACAATACAAGTTCCAATAATCTGAACACTTATGTTCCCTGTGCACCTATGCACACTTAAGCACCTATGCTTTATTTATACTTGATTGTAAGAAATCGCAAATTCAAGATGATTTATATGTAATATTGACTGAGATAGGAGATGAAAAATACACACTAGAGGTCTAATGATCAAGCAATATATTACTCACCAACTTAAGGCTCTAGTATGAAATGATATGCAAGATGAATGTTTACCGGAATATTTTAGCAGCAGCAACTCTATTAATCAATGTCTATCTTAATGAAAAACAATCTTGTAGTTTGTAAGCTTAACAGTTTCTGTGTATGTTTTTTGTGTCTGTATTTGTTAAAGAGCTCAGTTTATATAGACGTCTCCCAAATAGTTCTGTTGCTAACATTTTGCATGAATCTTAATCTCCTTCGTGAATCATGATATACTTAATTTGTTTTCCATCACAGAGATTCTGAGATATCATGCTACTAGTAACTTTTGGCTAAATGATTTCTATTTGCAGATTTCTACGGTCCAATTTCTAAAATGCCAGAAGTCAACTTCTAGGATTACCATAAATATTCGCTTGCATGTTTCCATATTACTGAGCATTCATTGGATCGTTAGATTTGGCCAATTGGATTTCTCAATTCATGACCCATGATTTCTGCAGAGTCTGTTGATACACGCACCTTAATTAATTTCCTAGAATTAAGATGCTTAATTTATGAGCATGATCTGTGCAGCGTGAATTAAGAGTAGAATCTATAATGTCATTGATTTATGCTTACCTTTTATACCTACTGGCCGGTGTCCATATCTAACCACATATTTTCGCCCAAGTGAATCACTAGAATTATGGGGCAAGATTTATGGAGCATGATTACTGCTATATAATTTGTGGAAAATTATTCAATCAACTCGGTTCCTTGGTCAGTTTGCATGATTTAAGATATGTCAAGTTGATGGTATGATATTTACTAAAATCAATGGGATACCGGCCCATGTATATTAGTGCAAGTGACTTAGCACGTGGTACCAAGTGTGAGAATGCATTTATGTAATGCACATGTTCTAGAGCCTTATTTTGGAAAGCAATAAATGCTAAGATCTTACATATATTCCTAGGACTCAAATTTGCTTTTCTTTCTTCAAGGATGTCTTGGCTTTGTAATTTCTTCCTTGACGTTTTCTGAAGTTCCATATCTTTCCCTGAAATAATATAGCATCAATTAGAAATAATCGAGTCATCATCAAAACATGGAGTGTGACATAAGTCAACACTTCTATTTATAGGAAAATGTAAAAGTATTGTGTAAGGATTTTTCTTACAGACGCCTTGTGAAGTTTTTGAAATTCACTTAATGACAACACATAATGCTAGATTTTCAACATTGTCAAACAAACCACATTTTATAATATATATATATATATATATATATATATATATATATATAATACACATATTAGAAATAATCCTACCCACCCGTGAATCACTTGTCAAGGTACTGGCCAATGAGGAAAAAAACTAACACATGCAAATCTTGGAGTTTTAATCAATTAGGAAGCATACTAGGTCACAAGTTATTAATATAATGGATGATTTGAAAAGTTTAGCAAATAAGTCCAAGCTTGAAAAGAAAACTTTGCATCCTGCCAATTTACTTCATCTACCAGGACCACTAGCACTCACCCACCCACTTGTTATACATATATATATATATATATATATATATATATATACACACCAATATCACCATTAATTCCACCACCACATAACATACACCACTTGATAATAATTCCCCACCAAAACCCACTACCACACACACACTCCTACACACACGAAAACACACACACACATGACAATATATATATATATATATATATATATATATATATATATATACTATAACTTCTTTTTCCGATAATTTTGAAAAATGGATAAATAGGAATCCAAATAATAAACAAAACTGAAAGTGACTTCTCACATAAGCATCAATAATCAATACCGTGCTACTATTATGCAACCACGCCAGACATCAGATTTTAACATCATGTTTCAAATAAGCTAACTGTAAAACATCCGCCGTTATTTTCATAAAGTATTTTGTCGCGTTTTCTCAATCCGGCAATAATTCCGTTATTAGGGTCCACCAATGATTGTGCTGCCAGTATGAATATTCCTGTTAAAACGAATATTCCCACCCAATCGAATATTATATAACAACTTGAGTACTTTGCAAAATTTATAAATATTACCCACAACTATAACATTATATCAAATTCATTCCATAATATTCAAAAATGATATTTATAGAAAATTCATCTTTATTTATAAAAGTTGGGGTTTTACAATAATCACCAATTATTGATATAATAGAACAACTAGATATAAAATCTCTTTATTATAGTTAATTTAAAGCAACTTAAACTTTGTTTTTGTTGTTAGATCCCGCCAATGAATTAGCAACGAATTTTTGCAACGACTTATGAATTTCGTTGTAAAAAGTGATAGCCTGACACAATCTGCAACGAAGGACAAATTTCGTTGCTAAACATATACTTTTAGCAACGACTTATAAAGTCGTTGCCCGAAAAATCGTTGCTAAAGGCCAATTTTTTTGTAGTGCCAAAAGTGGTAGCATAAATTGTTCTTCAATTCTGGAAAACCCAGAAATTGAAGAACAGTGCCTGACAGGTTTTCCAGGGCTTGGATCTCACTTATTTTATGATGGTTGGCCACGTTTGTTATTGAATCGTGTAGTATTACACAAGTACTGCAAGAGTCGATCAAGAACATGCCCAGAACAATCACAGAATAACAATTATTGGTGGTCAAACTTTATACTCAAATGACCGCCTATGAATTTCAAGGGAAGCTCAAGAACGCCAAGAACACCTATAATGATAGTTCCATGCTATAGTGGTCTTTAACTTACGCTTACTTTATAAAATAATTATTTTTATTAAATAATTAGTATTAAATAGTTTTAAATTATTAAAATACAAAATAAATTATTAAAATTATTTTAAAATCCAAAAATTAGTTTTAATTATTTTCATAAATATTTAATATTTTGGAATATTAAAAGTATTTAATTTATTTAATTATAATATTAAATAAATTATTTAAAATGATTTTAATACATAAAAATCATTTAAAATTATACTATATAGTATAAGAAAATATTTTAAGTTATTTTCTATAACTTTCAATATTTTATAATGAAATTTCATTAATAAATTAATATTAATGATATTTAGGTTATTTAATAAATATATTAAATAAATGATAAAAAATTGAATTAATGATTTAAAAATTATATAAAGGATTATAAAAATATTTTAATTTATAAAATATAACTTTTGATATTTTGTAATGAAAATATTAATAATTTAATATTAATGATATTATATTTATTTAATACTTATATTAAATAAATTAGTTTAAAAATGATTTTAATATTAGAAAAATCATTTTAAATGAAAATAAAGATTTTAAAAGTATTTTAAGTTATAAAATATAACTTTCAATATTTAAAGATAAAACTCATTAATTATTTACTATTAATGATGTTAAAGTTATTTAATAATTATATTAAATAAATTAGTTTAAAAATAATTTTAATATTATAAAATCATTTAAAATGAAAATAATGTGTTTAAAGATATTTTAATTTATAATTTATAACTTTTGATATTTAAATGAAAATTTCATTAATAATTTAATATTAAATGATATTAGATCTATTTAATAATTATATTAAATAAATAGTTTAAAAATGGTTTTATTTATTTAAAAATCATTTAAAAAGTATATAAATGAATTAAAAATATTTTAAGTTATAATTAAAGACTTTTAATATTTTGATAAATAGTGTATAAATACTTTAATATTAATGATAATTATTTTAAAATGATTTTAATTCTTTTAAAAATCATTTAAGTTTAATATTAATATTTTATAAGTATTTTGAGTTATTATAAATAACTTTAACATTTTGGCAATGGTTTTATTAATAGTTTAATATTAATTAAATATTAATGATAATAAAATTATTTAATATTTAAATCATTTAATAATGATTCCGGTGTTTGAAAATTCATGATTAATTATAATAAATGTTTTAAAAAAATTATTATAAGTCATTTAAAAATAATATAACCGATACTTATAAATATTGAACTACAGGATAGAGTCTTAGACTCGATAATTACCCGATAAAGCCGTCGGTACACCGACATATTTCAGAAATTGATATTGACTTAGATAATTTGATTAGATATATGTTTATTTGTGATTCAATGGTGTTAGAACATATGTGACAATGTGATTAGGTTATGTGCTGACTGCAATAAGCAGTGCTATGTGTTATAGTATGTTATTCTAATCGATCATATGATCTTATTACTGATAGGTGTTATATAAAGATAGAACTAAGTTACAAATTGTAAGCAGCGCATCAGACAAGTATCTTACATTTGCATTTCCTTTATGCAATGGACATGAGAAAGAAGTTTCAGAATTATATTATTATTGTACTAAATTATTAACCTTATTGTCGTATATATTATATCCGATCATTGTTTATCAACATGATATTATATTATATAAAACTCATATATATATATATATATATATATATATATATCTGCTCAGAATTTCAAAATATGGTTATACAAGTGTCCCCACTTGGATAGTCATTAGTAGTAAAACACATGTTGATATATATATATATATATATATATATATATATATATATATATTAGGTTTATGTAATATTCATGCTATAATCTAATTGCATAAAAATGCTAAGCGTGTAAAAATCGAGTTTAAAAATTTTACAAACCATATACCCTGGATCACCCTTTATGCACAATTATTAATTAAACGAAAAGATATGAAGAACAAGAATCATACCTTGAAGATTTGAGCTTCCTCAGTACAAGTTCACCTCCAATCCTTTTCGCGTTCAACTTGAATCCACCGGTTTGGTTCCTTCCTTTGATCAACGTTAGCCACCCAAATGTTTGGCCTCTAGAGGTGATCCACCAAGGAAGAAGAAAATTCAAGAAGAAGGGTATCGGCTCAAAGCCTAGTTTTTCCTATCTCTATAGAAAAGGGCGTACTCTCCAACAATCGAATTATGTCGATATTTGATATCCGATATAAGACTATCTTATAAAGATATCAAGTAACCTTATTTAATAAAATAAGGTATTATTTAATTAAACTCTTTTAATTAAATGGGCCCCTAATCTTATTAGGGATAATTAATTAAACTCCTTAATTAATTTTCCTCCTAATCCTATTAGAAATAAATGAGAGTACTTATATTAAATTAATTCCTAAACTCTTTAGAAATTAAAATAATAATAATTGTAATAATATTAATAAGACTCTCTTATTAATTTATATTTAATATTTCTAAATATTAAATAATAATATTAAGCTATTTAATTTATTCTATCACCATAGATTAAATTAAATATACATAACATATTATTACGATTATGCCATTAACTTCTTAAATAATTATTCTTCCTTTTATGGTGTGACCCTTTAGGTTCTCCATATATTAAACCTAAGTGTGAATAAATCAATTAGAATAATTCTAATCTTATTTAAATAAATAAATTAAACAATTAATTTATTTAAATAAATAATATTTATTCTACAATAGGATAAGCCTCCCTAACGATCAACGACTTTCCGTATAATATAGATTTCAACATTAATCATTAAAGAACCTTTGAGTAAATAGTTACCGTACAATTCAATCCTTCCACCATACAATGTCCCAATTAAATATAAGACATGGAATTACTGTCAAGTCTTATTTTATTTAATTATATGTATTTCGATCTTTAAATGCACAACTCCAAATAATGCAAATTAGAAACTCCTTTCTAATTTCATTCTGCCTTGGCCAAGGACTACTGGGTTGTCATTTATCGAATCACATAGGACATTTCTTCTTTATTAGAAGTGGTAGATTCTTTATTGATCATACATTATCTCCATGTACAACTTATTATACCCAAGCATACCATTTGATATACCCTAAGGGTCTTAAGGAATAAGTCAAAGTATAACTCATCATTCACAAGATACTATGATGATCTCAAGTCCAAGGATTACTTGTACTACTATCACTACAGAATTCTATTCGACAAAAAGTAAAACTCCATTAGGTATTCCTTAGCGAGCCACGCTTCAAAGAACTTATTCTCTAATAAGCACCTACATACTTGCTTTAGTGTTCCACACAAATGATTATGAGATCAATCATCCTCATCCAACGAGCAAGCAACGATGTACCAATCTATCCGGATTCACTAATCCCCAATTTAGTAATCCAATGATTGGGAACTATTTTAGTTTTAAGCTTTCTAAGAATTTAGATCTCATTAGAATGATCATCATCATTATTCTAAAAGCATTGCTTAAAACTATGGGTTTATCACATATTATAAAACAAAGATCATGTAGATAATTAAAAGCCTTTAATAAATTAATACTTTTTATTAATAAATGAATAAGATTGTTACAAAGTATATGCTTTATCATCAAACATGATTGGCTTCAGTGTGCATACTACTTTCAATATATATATATGTCCAAGCTAATCGACCAAATTTAGACACAAATTTCAAATATCGTTGAATATGATAAAACCTTTTGTATCCAATCAAATTGTTTTGGTTCGGATTCTAGACTAAGTATGAACATCCCGATCACGGAAAAACTTTTACGCTGCTTCAAGCGAGGTGAGTGAACGATCCTATCATTCTCATAATGTAGTATTGATCAATCAGGCTCATTGGAAGTACAACCTAACGCCCAAAGTTATGACGATTTATGAGATGAAGTTCTGTTAAACCTTAGCGAAAACTAAAAATAATGTTCATAATCTGTCGACTAATACCTATATATATAGTCAATACGTAGTTTCAAAAATTTGAGATAGAATTGTTATGTTGTTATTATCGGTTTAGTTTACTTCACAACTATAAATTCGTTGTAGAAGTGATGTACAAAGAAAACATTTATTTCTTTCAGCAAATCATAATTGTTATTACTTGTCATTGGGCACCCAAATGCTCATCCTTGCTTAAATTTAAATGTTTTCACCTAGGCATGATCAACTCGAAGGTTCGAATAAGAACAAGTGAAAAGGAAAGTAAGCGTAATATGTTTAATTGTGTTTTTTTGTAATAGTTAGACAATATATATGTATACAATGATATGTATTATATATCATGTAAAGAATTATAGTAAAGGTTGCGTAATTTGGGATTAGACTCTACGATAAATGTAAATTTAGTTAGATTTTATATTATTGTTATTATTATTAGTATTATTCCGCTAAAGAAATGGTATCGTAAAGCACCGAGTTTGGGTTTCAAGCACCGAGTTTGGGGCTTTACAAAATACCTCTTCATAAGTTAAATCTTCCGCTATCTCATTTGGTTCTAATTCAATAATGTGGTTAGGCCTTTTTGAATTTTGGATAATTAATTTGCGAAGTGTTAGAAATTAATATGCAAGATAGTAAAATGGCGACTCTCCAACAATCGAATTATATCAGATATTTGATATCCGATATAAGACTATCTTATAAAGATATCAAGTAACCTTATTTAATAAAATAAGGTATTATTTAATTAAACTCTTTTAATTAAATGGGCCCCTAATCTTATTAGGGATAATTAATTAAACTCCTTTAATTAATTTTCCTCCTAATCCTATTAGGAATAAATGAGAGTACATATATTAAATTAATTCCTAAACTCTTTAGAAATTAAAATAATAATAATTGTAATAATATTAATAAGACTCTCTTATTAATTTATATTTAATATTTCTAAAATATTAAATAATAAATATTAAGCTATTTAATTTATTCTATCACCATAGATTAAATTAAATATACATAACATATTATTACGATTATGCCATTAACTTCTTAAATAATTATTCTTCCTTTTATGGTGTGACCCTTTAGGTTCTCCATATTAAACCTACCAGTGAATAAATCAATTAGAACAATTCTAATCTTATTTAAATAAATAAATTAAACAATTAATTTATTTAAATAAATAATATTTATTCTACAATAGGGATAAGCCTCCCTAGCGATCAACGACTTTCCGGATAATATAGATTTCAACATTAATCATTAAAGAACCTTTGAGTAAATAGTTACCGTATAATTCAATCCTTCCACCATACAATGTCCCAATTAAATATAAGACATGGAATTACTTTATCAAGTCTTATTTTATTTAATTATATGTATTTTGATCTTTAAATGCACAACTCAAATAATGCAAATTAGAAACTCCTTTCTAATTTCATTCTCGCCGCCAAGGACTCATCGGGTTGTCATTTATCGAATCACATAGGACATTTCTCTTCTTTTATTAGAAGTGGTAGATTCTTTATTGATCATACATTATCTCCATGTACAACTTATTATACCCAAGCATACCCTTTAATTATATGTATCATCAAACATGATTGGCTTGTGTGCATACTACTTTCAATCTCCCACTTGCACTAAAGCCAATAGCCATTGTATCTTATACTCTTCTTCTCTAAGTGACGATTATCCTGCTGTTGGATAAGCTTTAGTTAATGGATATGTAATGTTGTTCATGAGATTCCACTATCTCTATAGTGATTTCCCATCTTTCAATGATTCTAATAATCAAATGAAAGTGCCACAACACATGTTTAGATCCAAGATGAGACTTAGGAACTATTCCTAGTTCTGTAATGAACTTTTAATCCAAACAATCAACTTGCAGCTTCATTTATAGCTATATACTTTGTCTTTATCACTAAACCAACAACTCTTTGCTGTTTGGAACCTTTCCAATTCACTGCACCACCATTCAAGGTAACACTTTACCTTAAAGTGGATTTTTCTATCATCTTGGTCTGTCTGAAAAAACTTGAGTCTATTAAGCCCTCTAGTTTTAATTAAGACCCACCATGAATATGATCACATCCTTAGTGCCGGTTAAGCACTTTAATATGTTTTTCAGTAACTCATAGTGAACTTCTCCATAATATGACTGATCAACATCAGGTCTCGTACATTTCATTGCATGCATGATTGTCACTCATGCGACCTCTCTTTTCAGGAGTCTGTGGAGACTATTAAGAGAGATACACTCCATAGCTCATCGACATGAGACATCTCTTGGAGTTTGCCATGCTAAACGACTTTAGCATCAAATGAATATACGTTCCTTGGGTTAAGTCGAGCATCCTGTTGTATCTATCTATATAGATTTTATCCCCAATTAAGATACTCTTCCCAAACCATTCATGGAGGAATGTTTAGACAACTTTATCATTATCGATTGTAGCATCGTGATGTCATTCCTTATCCGTAGTATATCAACATATAGTACTTAGGAATGTCACGATGCTCCCAATCGACCCTTTTGTAGATACTAGGTTCATTCTTATTTTGATAAAATCAAACTCTTTTGATTGCCTCATCAAAACGAATGTTCCATATTTGAGAAACTTGCTTCAATCCATTTCTCCAGTGTCTACAACACTTACCTCATCGTATGTAATCGGATCATCATCTTTTATGATGTGTACCTCATCATCATCATCTATGATGAATCCATACCTCCTGTATCTTCAAGATTATTCCGATTTTACGATTCAACAGTGGTATAATAGGTCTATCTACAGGTTCCTCTTATTTGACTTATAGTATTTTGTGGTTCTTGAACTCTTCAAGATCTATTATCCTCCCACTAGCCCCTTTTAATGATAAAAACTTTTATCTTAGAAGGCAGCGTGTTTCGCAACAAACACCTTTTGCTAAGTAGGATTATAGAACATATACCCTAAACTTACTTTAGGATGTCCCACAAATCTGTACTTGTCAAATTTTGTCCCAAGCTTATCCTTTGAAACCTTTTCACATAAGTTGGACAACCCCTTATCTTAACATACTTAAGATTAGGAATCCTCCATGTCCATAACTTTTATGGAGTCTTGGGGCTGGATTTTGGGGTTACCATTTTTCTAGATATGCAACCATTTCTAGGACATTATCCTAGAAGGATACTGGAATGTCGGTAAAATCATTATGGATCGCACCATGTTCAAATAGGTACGATTTTTCCTTTCAGATACATCAATCAATTATTATGTATCGAGAGGTGTCCATTATGAGAAAAACCATTTGAGATGATCTAGAAACTTATTGCACAAGTATTTATTCCTTGATCTAATCAAAGAATCTTAATACTTTGCCAATTTGTTTCACTTTTGAATTCTTTGAACCTTTCAAATAATTCACACTTGTATTTCAGCAAATACACACATTTAACTCTTTGAATAATCATCTCCTTTTCTTATACTAGTTTGTTCAATTTACAAAATTATTTTCACGTAAGTCATATATAAAATCTATTAAGTAATATTTCATTCTATATGAAAACATTATTATTATAAATAGAACAACAATTGTTCTAAATTATAATACCAAAAATTTTATTGTCCAACAATAAAATGGAAATAATGTTTCTAACAAGAATTGGAATACAATAACAACTTATCGACTTAATAGATTTGCTTCGTAGGCGTGCTAAACTATAAGTTTCTATGGCTAATATGGCAACCTTTGTTACATTTCCCGCACATAGGACTACTTATATTTGTTTAGCTTTCTACTTCTGCTTGGTCCCTTCATAAATCTATATTTATGATAACCAAAGTCGGATCCAATACCCAAGTAGAACCTCGACTTAAAGAAAATTTATTTCAATCATGAACAAAAATCAGATTATAAATCAAAACTTCACTAAGCTTCTTTGGTTAGCCTCTCGCAAGATGCTTCTCGCAGCTTTCTTTCCAAAGTGTCGGGCTTATTGCAAAGGGAAGCAAACTCCTTTGCTATCCGTGTCGCTTTTGTTCTTATTATCCTTTGTTTACGCCTTCTCATTTACCTTCTTTGAATCGTTCTTCTTTTCGGAAGATCCTTTGGCCCCTACCAAGAAGACTTGATCTTTCTTGGTTGGAAAGTGACTCTCAACATTTTTCAATATGTTAATCAAATCAGCAAGGCTGATATCTAGCTTGTTCATATGAAAAATTCACAACAATTGTGAAAAGAGTCCAGGAGTGAGTGCAAGATCAAATCTTGGCTCAACTCTCCATCCATGACAAAACTCGTTGTCCTAATTGATCAATCTAATTGATAATGTTAAGGACTTTTGTCTGTACTGTAGTGTCATCGGTTATTCTAGATCGGAAGAGCTCCTTAGATATCTGATATCTATCAGTCCTACTTTCCTCACCATCAACTACTTGATGTGCAGGAATATAGTAGGAGCATCCATAGTTTCATCTTGACGTCAAGCTCGTTACTCATGGATGCGAGCATGATGCATTGAGCCAATCAGGCATCATCTTGCCACTTTCTAAAAGTAGCAATCTCTTCCTTAGAGGCATTATGCGCAACCATTGCGTGGATAGGCGATTAAGGACATAAGATAGCTTTTCAGCTATGAGAACTATTCTCAAATCCCTTAACCAATCCGTTTAATTCGGTCTGGTTAATTTAGCATCTAATATGCTTCGCATTGATAGTAATTTTAGACATTGTAAAATTCTATAAATGAATTTGTAATTAACAACATTTTAACATACATTCTTTTATTAATTACCAAAATAAATTAGGTCTTGTTTTAAATTGGTATCTCCCACTATTTTCTTCAAACTATATTACCCTCACTTATATAGTTCGGCAAAATCTAATTAAAGATTAGCTAGTGAGAATAAGGATCCCATTTCAAATGTATATAGCCTTGTGGTGACACAACAAACTATATATAAATAAATAGGTAGACAACTTTTGTCAATTACATCAACTATGCAACTCCTTTTCTTTTGTCTCTTAAATTATTTTGATCAAGTGGTGGCACATCCGAATCAAAATTATCCAAGTTAAGTCCGACCTAGCACTCCATATATTCAAAAAGGAAAAATATCATCCTTGTGGTGACACAACAAAACAATATTGTTCAATTTTCTTTATAAGCATCAAATGTGATAAATTAACATCTTAAATACTTAATACTTGCCTTGTGGTGACACAACAAACTCATATTAAATATTTAATACTCTATTAATTTTATCATGCTAGAAGGCGACGTTCGATATTCCAAATATCTTTGAACGCTTAGGACTTAATATAAAAAATTGAGGGGTTTGTTATTAATTTGTCTCATCTTGTTTAGCGTGCATGCACATATATATATAAAATACGCGTCATATTAATGAACATGCGAAGCATGTTTGCATAATATATAAAATATATAGTATAAGCATGCACATATAGAATACTATATTCTACCTAGATTGATTATGGACTTTATTCTAGTTTGGTTCACTAGAGCCACCAAGTGAACCAAAAGGTCAAACCTAAGGGTGCTAGAATTAATATTTAAATATAACTATTACATTTAAACCCCTGCTCCATTACAAACGGGTCTTCAAGCTCCTTGTTCCTTGATCTCTAATTCTTCAAAATTAATTCTAACTATTCCTATTACAAAACTATTTAAAATAAATAGAAACCTTGATCGTGAGCTAAGGGAAGTACATAGGAGGAGATAGAATTTACATTCGAGAAAAATTAGAGAAGACGAGGTACTGTGAGACCCCATTTAATAAAACCCATACATTCATGCATCCAACTAAAATAAAATCCATTCAGTTGGGTCAATAGTCCATAATCAATCCCATTTATTTTCATACACATCACCATATGCATCAATAAATAACATTCATCTTATGAATAATAAACATTTAATATATATATTGATATCATTTAATGGGCAACTTTAGTTAGTATAAAATCTATTTTGAATTAAAATAAACTCCTTTATTTTAATCCAAATTTAAATCAAAATAAAACTATTTTATTTTAATTTATCCTATTTTGAATAAAATAAACTATTTTATTTTAATCAAAATCTTTAATCAAAATAAACTCCTTTATTTTAATTAATTATGGAATCCAATTCCAAGTAAAAAAATAAACTCCTTTATTTAAGGAAACACACGGATTTTCTTTCCTATTCACAAATAAACTCTTTTATTTTGAATAATATGAAATCTTATTTCATATTTAAATAAACTCCTTTATTTAAGGAAACACGGATTTTCTTTCCTATTCACAAATAAACTCCTTTATTTTGAATAATATGAAATCTTATTTCATATTTAAATAAACTCCTTTATTTAAGGAAACATGGATTCTCTTTCTTATTCACAAATAAACTCTTTTATTTTGAATAATATGAAATCTTATTTCATATCTAAATAAACTCCTTTATTTAAGGAAAGATGGATTTACTTCCCTATTCACAAATAAACTCCTTTATTTTGAATAATATGAAATCTTATTTCATATTTAAATAAACTCCTTTATTTAAGGAAATATGGAATCCAATTTCAACTCTAATTAGTTATCATGGAATCCAATTCCAACTCTAATTAGTTAGCATGAAATTTAATTTTAAAATTAAAATAACCTTTTTATTTTAAGATTAAAATAAACTTTTTATTTTAAAATTAAAATAAACTTTTATTTTAATAATAAAATAATTAAGAATATTATATATTATTAATATATAATAACCGTCCCATTTATATAAATTAATATATATATATATATATATATATATATATAGCATCCGTATAAACCTAGATTTCCATGCATGAATCTCAAAAAAAAAAATCAAGCTCCTCGCTTTTTTTTTTTTAACCTCACAATTAACATGGTTATTATATATATATAATATATAACGTGGAAAGCATATTAGGTGACCATCACTGTAAGGTGGCGGCACCAAAAAAAAAAAGATGTCATATATATATATATAATCCAAATAGGCCTTGATCACGTGAATTATGAAGCAAAAAAATTGAATTTCAATTTTAAAAAAAACAACTTTTTTTTTTTTTTTTTTTTTTTTATTTTATACAATAAAATTATGCCCAAATAAATTGTTCTAAACACATATCAACATATATATTAAATTAAAACAATTAATAATTCGCATAAAGGTTTGACTCGATGCCATTGTTAGGTTTGTAATATTCATGTGTGCTAATCTAATTGCATAAAAATGCTAAGCGTGTAAAAATCGAGTTTAAAATTTTACAAACCATATACCCTTGATCACCCTTTATGCACAATTATTAATTAAACGAAAAGATATGAAGAACAAAAATCATACCCTTGAAGATTCGAGCTTCCTCGTACAAGTTCACCTCCAACCTTTTCGCTCAACTTGAATCCACCGGGTTTGGTTCCTTCCTTTGATCAACGTTAGCCACCCAAATGTTTGGCCTCTAGAGGTGATCCACCAAGGAAGAAGAAAATTCAAGAAGAAGGGGTATTGGCTCAAAGCCTAGTTTTTCCTATCTCTATAGAAAAATAGCGTACTCTCCAACAATTGGAATTATGTCGTATATTTGATATCTGATATAAGACTATCTTATAAAGATATCAAGTAACCTTATTTAATAAAATAAGGTATTATTTAATTAAACTCTTTTAATTAAATGGGCCCCCTAATCTTATTAGGGATAATTAATTAAACTCCTTTAATTAATTTTCCCTCCTAATCCTATTAGAAATAAATGAGAGTACTTATATTAAATTAATTCCTAAACTCTTTTAGAAATTAAAATAATAATAATTGTAATAATATTAATAAGACTCTCTTATTAATTTATATTTAATATTTCTAAAATATTAAATAATAAATATTAAGCTATTTAATTTATTCTATCACCATAGATTAAATTAAATATACATAACATATTATTACGATTATGCCATTAACTTCTTAAATAATTATTCTTCCTTTTATGGTGTGACCCTTTAGGTTCTCCATATTAAACCTAAGCCAGTGAATAAATCAATTAGAACAATTCTAATCTTATTTAAATAAATAAATTAAACAATTAATTTATTTAAATAAATAATATTTATTCTACAATAGGATAAGCCTCCCTAGCGATCAACGACTTTCCGTATAATATAGATTTCAACATTAATCATTAAAGAACCTTTGAGTAAATAGTTACCGTCACAATTCAATCCTTCCACCATACAATGTCCCAATTAAATATAAGACATGGAATTACTCACAAGTCTTATTTTATTTAATTATATGTATTTCGATCTTTAAATGCACAACTCCAAATAATGCAAATTAGAAACTCCTTTCTAATTTCATTCTGCCTTGGCCAAGGACTACTGGGTTGTCATTTATCGAATCACATAGGACATTTCTCTTCTTTTATTAGAAGTGGTAGATTCTTTATTGATCATACATTATCTCCATGTACAACTTATTATACCCAAGCATACCATTTGATATACCCTAAGGGTCTTAAGGAATAAGTCAAAGTATAACTCATCATTCACAAGATACTATGATGATCTCAAGTCCAAGGATTACTTGTACTACTATCACTACAGGAATTCCTATTGACAGGCAAGTAAAACTCCATTAGGTATTCCTTAGCGAGCCACGTTCAGTGAACTTATTCTCTAATAAGCACCTACATACTTGCTTTAGTGTCTCCACACAAATGATTATGAGATCAATCATCCTCATCCAATGAGCAAGCAACGTATGTACCAATCTATCCGGATTCACTAATCCCCAATTTAGTAATCCAATGATTGGGAACTATTTTAGTTTTAAGCTTTCTAAGAATTTAGATCTCATTAGAATGATCATCATCATTATTCTAAAAGCATTGCTTAAAACTATGGGTTTATCACATATTATAAAACAGCATCATGTAGATAATTAAAAGCCTTTAATAAATTAATACTTTTTATTAATAAATGAATAAGATTGTTACAAAGTATATGCTTTATCATCAAACATGATTGGCTTGTGTGCATACTACTTTCAATATATATATATGTCCAAGCTAATTGACCAGCTAGACACAAATTTCGAAATATCGTTGAATATGATAAAACCTTTTTGTATCCAATCAAATTGTTTTGGTTCGGATTCTAGACTAAGTATGAACATCCCGATCACAGGAAAACTTTTATGCGCCCAAGGCGGACAGAGTGAACGATCCTATCATTCTCATAATGTAGTATTGATCAATACAGGGCTCATTGGAAGTACAACCTAACGCCCGAAAGTTATGACGATTTGCAGATGAAGTTCTGTTAAACCTTAGCGAAAACTAAAAATAATGTTCATAATCTGTCGACTAATACCTATATATATAGTCAATACGTAGTTTCAAAAATTTGAGATAGAATTGTTATGCTGTTATTATCGGTTTAGTTTACTTCACAACTATAAATTCGTTGTAGAAGTGATGTACAAAGAAAACATTTATTTCTTTCAGCAAATCATAATTGTTATTACTTGCTGGGCACCCAAATGCTCATCCTTGCTTAAATTTAAATGTTTTCAGCTAGGCATGATCAACTCGAAGGTTCAGACAAGAACAAGTGAAAAGGAAAGTAAACAGAACATGTTTAATTGTGTTTTTTTTGTAATAGTTAGACAATATATATAGACAATGATATGTATTATATATCATGTAAAGAATTATAGTAAAGGTTGCGTAATTGGGATTAGACTCTGATAAATGTAAATTTAGTTAGATTTTTATATTATTGTTATTATTATTAGTATTATTCCGCTCAAAGAAATGGTATCGTAAAGCACCGAGTTTGGGTTTCAAGTACCCGAGTTTGGGGGCTTTACAGGTACCTCTTCATAAGTTAAATCTTCCGCTATCTCATTTGGTTCTAATTCAATAATGTGGTTAGGCCTTTTTGAATTTTTGGATAATTAATTTGCAGTGTTAGAAATTAATATGCAAGATAGTAAAAATTAAATCACACAATGCACATAGATTTATCTAGTTCACAACATACACCCCTTTGTATGTTGTTGCGTCCAGTCTCAAGTCCCTACTTGGAACTTGAGATCCTATTACTATTAGTAATAACAACTCCTTCAGTAGGCGGAGAATCCATTACAAAGTTTTATAGATAAACTACCAACTATTCCCAACTATTCTATCTTGGACAGCAAGCTCCCCGCTCCCTCCTCAAGTTTAGTTGTACAACCTTTGAGTTTAGTTCTATTCTATGAACTGGTCTTGAAACAACATCCACTTCCTCACCTCACAAGTACACTAGAGATCCAACTTCCCGCTGCTCCCTCTAAGACTCTGGTCTTGGTCAAAGAAATACTCGTCTTTCTCACAGGTACATAAAATAAACTAACTCTAAACTTTTTTCTGGTTACAAGTAATTTCTACAACAAGTTGCTTCTTGAATAAGTTGATATAAGTTTAGTACAAAGTAATGCTTCTTAAATAAGTAGATAGAATATTTGTTTAGATCCACTTATGCTTCTGATTAAGCAAATATGTGATGTTAAAACACTTTATAAAAATTAATAATTCTGTAAAATAAAGAGTGTTTTTCTATGGATAATATATAATTGTTTCTTAATTAAACTTAACCAAATATTTTATGAATTGTATATAAATCAATAGTTGTTATCAAATCAAACAATAAGTATAATGTCAGTTAAGCACAATTTGATATAACAAATCTTATTTGTTTAACTCAAATAATATATAAGAATATTTTATCTATTATGTGAACTTTTATAAATAATGTCACTTAGTACTATAAGGAATCGTACGGTTCGAATTCCTCTTGGTAGAGGTGTATCTCCGTAGCCTTGCGGCGTCTAAGTACGACAAAATTTATATTTTCACAATTGATATTTATATAAATATTTTCAATAGATCACTACGATTCTCAAATCCAGTTCGGATGACTACTCTTTTTGGAGCAGTATCTCAGTGTCGTTTTGAGCTATCAAGTGTCGTATCTATTTTACGATATTTACATAAAAAATATCAATAAAAGGTTACTGAAGACTATAAGGAATCATACGGTCGGATTCCTCTCCGTAGAGGTTTATCTCCGTAGCCTTGCGGCGCCCAAGTATCCTTTTATTTGATAAATAGATGAAATATAGATATATAGAATTGTGTAGAACAATATGTATTTGTATATCTAAAGATAAAATACAAGTAAGAAATAATTCAACAAAAATTAAACTAATCTCAATACTTGGACCAATTTTTCTCTACAAAAATAATCAGAACTTTTGTATGAAGAGATGTAAAATTTAGAGAGAATGTAGGCAAGGAGAGTATGATTTTCTTTTTGCTGAATTGGTAAAAACCAAATGAATGAAATACTCCCTATTTATAGGATTTTTGAAGTTGGGGAAAAATTGTAATTTTGAAAACTAATTTTTGAATGTACGGTTATGATCAAACATTTTTGAATTGAATGGTTCAGATTTAATCAAGCTTTTACGCGGTAATAGGTTGAAATCCGCCCAGGCCTTTTTTCATCTTGTAAGCATTAATTGACTTGTTTGACCAATTTATTCCAGCCAACACATGTTTTAATTTCAGTGCCGAAATTATAGTCACTTAGCACACACACGGTTAACACTAAAGAAATGGCAGCACATGCAATAACACACACTAGTATATATGTATATAATATGGTATATTATATATATATTGTATGGTATATACTATGTATATATATATATATATATATATATATTATTTTTGATAGTTTTAAGTATTAAAATATTTTGCCCAACTTTGATTTTAGAAAAGAAATAGGTATCCTTGCCTTGAATAATATATGAATTAATTTATTTAACACTTGACATATAATTTATCAAGGTCAATAACAAATTAATTCAAGTAAAATAGAAAATAGTAAAATAAATAAATAATTAAATATTTATTTAAAACATAATTGTTATCATCAAAATATATAAAAAATTATACCTATCAATCTCCCCCTTTTTGATGATGACAATTATATAAAAATATTTTTGGTTTAGAAAAAAACTCCCCCTTAAATTGTGAACCCCTTTATAATTGATTAGATTCAATCAATCACAATTAATCATAGCAGTTAAAGTCCATTCATGGCAGTTCATATATAGCATATTTTTCTTCTCCCCCTTTGTCATCATAAAAAATGACGGGTTAAAGAAAATAACCTGCAGTAAAGACTGTTAGAAATCCTGCAAAGAGAGTTAGGTAAAATATATATAAGCCGAGTATTAGTAAGTAGTAGTAATAGAGGGGACATGGATTAAGGATTACAGTAGCCGAATAGTTAGTTGAGGAGAGGGATTAGGGATTACAGTAACCGAATTGTTAGTGAAGTCAGTATATGAAGTTAGATTTCCTCAAGATTGAGAGGAGAAAAATGTAACAGATCATGAATATTTCCCACAAAATCAGCTGGTGGGGGAACATGAACAGGAGCGGTACTGACGTTGAAAGGATCCATGAACATGTTGTTGTGCTCTAGGAGTAAGCAAACCATAGATTGAATTGCATGCAAAGATAATTGAACATCTTCCAGTTTAGCCAACATGATAGACTGATTGTGCAATAAAAGTTGATTCATGCTATTGAGAGAATTGAGTTTGGTAGCCAGAATGATGTTTTCTTCAAATGTTTCAGATGTCTTAGAGATGATGAGAGGCTGTTGTGGAAAGTTTAGATGAGTTAATATATTGCTGGTGGGAACTATTTATGACTAAAGAGTGGACAAAGGAAGATTTAAATGGTGGAAGATACGTGTAAGAAGGAGACCAAATCAAGGGAAATTATTGTGAAAACAGTATTCGAATTAAGACAGTAAGAAATATGCAAAATTATAGGGCAGACATTCATTTAGCAATACTTTGATGAGTTCTAGATCAAACGACAACATTTTTCTGTCATCTCTAACAGGCATTGATAAGTAGGATTTATACCTACTTATGGAGTACCAATTCATGCGAAATATGCCCTTCTCAAGTACATTTTAGTAGGTTTTAGCTGCATTTCATGATAATTTGCATTTCGCATACTTAAAACTCATTTTGGTGAATAAGTGCAGGAATAGGCCTATTTTGGTGGTGTTATTGAGCACAAGGCTAATGGATGCTTGAGACGAGGCAAAAGATGGGATATGCATGGCATGAGGTGCAATGGAGCAAGGAGATTAAGCATGGCTGAACAAGTAGCGCAAGCCGGCGATGGCATGATAGAATTAGAACAAGAACCGGGATCGTTGATTGCAAGCCCACGCTACCGCCGCCGACATTGATAGCATTGAGAGCGGCTACAAGGTGATTACCCAGCTAGACCTTGGAACCTACTACAAGTTGCGCGGTCGCGAGCATATCAAGCCGAGAACCTTGCGCGCTTGTAGGAACTGAAGTCTGTTGACTTGTTTTATTTTATTTCCAAATTTTAAGGGTTGTAATTGATTTAAAACGATTCCTGACTGGTGTCAGGGGTATCACTTGACATATTATTACGTTTTCACGTATCTTTATACTGGAATTAGGGTTTACTCTCTGGGAGAGATTCCAACGTAGAAGGAGGCCACAACTCTACTTTTCTACTCTTGCTTGGGATTCTCTACCAGAGTGGATTATTAATATTAGTTTTGCTGGATTCTTTTGAGGATCTGAATATTAATTTATATTCAGCAATTGAGTTTGATAATTTTATCTTTCATCTTTCAATTGTCGTTTATTGACCATGTTTAGATTTGATCCCATAATGGCTTTTGGTTCAATCATGAACTAAACTCCATTATGGGATTCTAACAGATTTTAATATGTAGTTTGATTGCATACTTAAATGCTGGTTTGTTTTGCATATCATATGGGATGTCTGTCACGATTGTTTTGCATGTATGAATGCTTGATCACCATTCGTTTCAGTATTTGTATGGAATTGACAATGAACATTCAAATATGGACTGTAATCATGATAGTATACGTATATAGGGCTGTGTTATATGGCTTATGTATTTTGTGAACCAGATAAACATATACTATTTCACCATATAAGTTAGAATAATGGCTTGAAATTAAAATCAATATAGTTGCAATTTCACATAGACATATAGTGATTTTGGTTATATTGATGATTACATAGAGTCTATCATCTATGGATGTTGTGTAAGTAGGTCTTAGTGCATTGAAAAATGGTAATTCTCTTTTAGTGCTCTTGGCTACTTTCTTGTGATATGTGAACAAGTCATGCATGATAGTGGCGGTTAAATGAAGTATTAAATGAAGTTAGGATCCCATTAGTTCCAATATCCTTTATTCAACTATTATTATTGTTTTAGTTGTTATTTTCAATTCAAGTACAAACCAAGTTTCATTATTAGTTTGAGCATATAAATATAGTGAATTAATTAATGAATAGTAGTTTAAGTTAAACAACTTTCTCTGTGGGATCGATACTTTACTTACTCTGTATTACTTGTTGACGCATGTATGCTTGCATGAGTTAGAGCTCTTTTGTTAAGACTAAAAAAGAGGTAACAAGTTTTTGGCGCCGTTGCTGGGAAAAGGCGTTTAATTTAGTTTACTATCATTAGTTTTAAGCTATATTGTATGACTTAGACAATTCTAGTCTTATCTCATTTCAGTTTTTGTTTTTGTTTCAGGAATTTGGATAAAGTTTTATGTGAACGCGGTCATCCAACCCCGATTTAACACCTGTTCAGGATATTATAAACGGGAGAGGTTGGAAAGCACGTGTTCGTAGAAATTTACAAGAATAATTAGAAAACACGACAGCTAACATGGCAGCCGAGTCACAAGGAGAAGATCAAAGAGAGGAGCATAGTATTCCATGCCCAATATTAATGGACTACAGTCTAGCATAGTCAGACCAATGATAGCAGTAAATACATTTGAGATAAAAACTGACACTATTCAAATGGTGCGAATACGATTCGATTTGGGGTCTTTGCTCTGAGATGATCCGAATGAACACCTGTTAAGTTTCATCGAAATTTGTGATACATTCAGATACAATAGTATGACGAAGGATGCTATTAGACTAAGGTTGTTCCCATTTTCATTGAGGGATAAAGCGAAAAGTTGGCTTCATTCTCTGCCAGCAGGATCTATAACTACATGGGAGGACTTAGCACAGAAGTTCTTAGTTAAGTTCTTCCCAATGGCTAAGACAGCTAAGATGAGGATAGCTATCTCTCAGTTTGAGCAACAACAGGGCGAGTCATTATATGAAGCATGGGAGAGATACAAAGAAATGCTGAGAATGTGCCCACATCACGGTATGCCAGATTGGATGGTAATCAACACGTTTTATAATGGATTGGGATGGCAGTAGAGACTGATCGTAGATGCAGCTGCAGGAGGGGCATTATGGGCAAAGAACTATGAGGAAGACTATGACCTTATCGAGACAATGACATCGAATGATTTTCAGAATCCTACATCTCGAATGCCACAAACCAAAGTTGCAGGTGTGTTAGAGGTTGATGCTATCACTCAGTTGTCAGCACAGATGGCAGCCATGGCAAAGAAGATAGATACTTTGGCAGAAGGAAAAGTAAAGACGGTTGCCTTCATATGTGAGATTTGTGCGGGGTCACACTCGACGGATCAATGTGCTATCAGCTCAGAATCAGTGCAGTATGTGAGCAACTATAGAAAAGACCAAGGTCAATTTCAGAACACGTACCACCCCAACAACAAAAATCATCCAAACTTTAGTTGGTCGAATAATCAAGGGAATCAGCAGACTCAGTTTTAACCAAATAATCAATTTCAGGCACAACCAGCGCAGCCGCAATTTAATCCTAGACCACCCTTTCCATTGAGATTTTCTCAACAACAACAGCAACATCACACTCCAGCTGCACCTTAGCAAGAAAAGAAATCAGAAGTGGAGGAGATGGTGATGAAATACATGGCAAACACAGAAGTTATGATCAAGAGCCAAGCAGTGGCTATAAAGAATCTAGAAACTCAAATGGGGCAGATGGCGAACATACTTACTAACAGGCCCCAGGGTTCATTGCCAAGTGTCTGAGAGACAAATCCAAGAAGAAAGGAAGGAACAATTGTCAAGCGATCACATTGAGATCTCGGGAAAGATTTGTCGATTCTTCGTCGTCGTGCGCCATGAGAATGCATCGAGGAGGGCGCTACGCCACGCAAGGCGGAGGAGCCACTCTCGAGAAAGAAAATTTGGAGAAATCTAAGGATCAACAGGAAGAGAAAGACAGAGCGTGTGCAGAGAGAGCGTTTAAGAGTCCAGTACCACCAATTCATATTCAAGTTCCGTATCCGCAGAGATTAAATAAAAAAAGGAAGATAAACAGTTTAGCAAATTCTTGGAGGTATTCAAAAAGCTGCAGATCAACATACCATTCGCCGAGGCATTGGAACAAATGCCAAGCTACACAAAATTTATGAAGGGTATATTGTCAAGGAAGAGGAGATTAGATGAGTTTGAAACGGTAGCCTTGACAGAGGAATGCGGCAAATGCTTCAAATTACCTCAAAGTTTGAAGGATCCGGGCAGCTTCACAATTCCATGTATCATTGGAAAGTTGAACTTCAGTAAGTGTTTATGTGATCTTGGGGAAAGCATAAATTTGATGCCCTTGTCAGTGTTTAACCAGTTGGGATTGTCGGATCCAAAGCCAACAAATATTGCATTGCAGTTAGCTGACAGATCCATCATATATCCACGGGGACTTGTTGAAGATGTGTTGGTTAAGGTGGACAAGTTTATTTTTCCAACTGACTTCATCATTCTAGACTACGAGGAGGACAAAAGCATACCAATAATAATGGGGAGGCCATTCTTGGCCACAGGCAGAACATCAATAGATGTGCAAAAAGGTGAACTCACTATGCGTGTCCAGGATCAAGAGATCACCTTTAACGTCTTTAAAGCAATCAGTTTACCAACGGATAAAGAAGAGTGCTTCCTGGTTGACGTGGTGGATTGGTGCCTACAAGATGAATTACAGAAATTGTGGGATTATGGACCATTGATATGTGCAACGGGTAAAAATTCAGAGTTGAAGGTAGAGCCATTGACGAAAGATGAAGTCATTAAATTTTGGGGTGCGGCAGACAAGAAGGAAGGCACCTCAATTCTATCTGTGACATAAAACTCAGAGATAGTCAAGCTAATTGACTATAACTTAGCGCTGGATGGGAGGCAACCCATTATTTCTATTCTCATTGATTTATTTTTAGTTATTCATTTTGGATTATTTTAGTCGTTATATCGAAGTTAATTTTAATAGGTTGTTAGATGTTCATGCTTAAGTGTGTAGCAAGAATGGCATTGCGAATATTTGCAAGATGTCAACACTATGTGGTCACTAAGTCCTTCCTTAACAAGATGCATTAATATCTATGTAGGAACCATCATTGGACCACATCACTGATAC
The DNA here is from genome assembly GCA_020205615.1 of Panax quinquefolius. NCBI lineage: Eukaryota > Viridiplantae > Streptophyta > Magnoliopsida > Apiales > Araliaceae > Panax > Panax quinquefolius. The sequence continues at coordinate 57,406,830 of CM035166.1, read as the reverse complement.
GCAGAGTGGAATTGTATGTTCACATTGCAGATAGCAAGATCAAGGCAGCCATGTAAAGCCCATGAAGCAAAACTTCATACCACAAGGCCAAGTTAAGAAAGCCACCAAAACAATCTGCAAGTCTCGCGTCCATGGCGCCCATTTCGATAAAACACGCATGCGCCATTGCTGCACCTGATTAAGACGGATCCAATAGTTTAAAAACAGAGTTGTGGACCATTTGAACTCTCATTTGGGATAATAACAGAAGCAAAATTCTCTCACTCTCCATAACTCACGTCGCTATCTATCAATCAGTTACAAGTTATGCCGTACATCTCTCAATAAATTAGCCACGATTCGTGCCTCATTCAAAGTCCATATCTCCTCAACTTCTCCAAAGTGCACTATAAAGCTAGGGTTCCAAGTTGGATTGAAGAAATGAGTATTGGGGGTAGAAATTCTTCAAGCTTTTCTTCATTCTCCATCATATAATCTGTGCAACCTCTATCAAACACAAATGGGGCCTAAGCGAGCAAGGTCTATTATGTCATCTTCTTCTTCCTCTTCAGGCAACTAAGAGGCTGATATTGTGGATTATACCAAGTTCCTCAACTTGGAAGCTCAATAAGAGTACTACCGCATTCTGGCGAAAATGTTCGTCCAAGAGCGAGGATTCAAGCTAACGGGGTAGGATGGCCAGTTGTGCACCATGATTCGAGAAAGAGGCTGGGGTGGATTGACGGCTACTCCAATACCCATTCCTATGAGCGTAGTATATGAATTCTATGCCAATGCTAAGGTCACTATGAGCGGAATATCTCTGGTTCGTGGTATCGAGGTAGATTATAGACCCCGTGCCATCCGATTAATTTTTAAAATTACTGATGCACCGCCAGTGGGGGGGCTGTTAATTGGGTAACCGGTGCTTATTTGGAGACCGACATGGAGTTGATTATTGCAGAGTTATGTGTGCCGGGTACGAAATGGATATATAAAGTTGGCACAACACAACCGCGTATATTCCCAGCTGCAACCCTAAATCGCTATACAAAAGCGTGGAACTTGTTCATATGCGTCAAGCTCATGCCTTCCGCCCATCAGCACAAAATAATAGCGGAGAGGGCACGTATTCTGTGGGGCATAATCCCCGAAAAGTACATCGACATTGGTTATCTCATTCACAAGAATATGCTGCGCTATCTACGGGGAGGAACGATTGGGAGCATTCCACACGCATCCGTGGTTGCCATGCTTTGTGCTAATCAGGGATGCAACTGGGGCAATGAGCAGATGCAATACCCAAGCCAGGACATTACTCATGCTACGATTGAAAAATTCGAGGACTGGGCAGGTGGCGTACCGCACCCACGCGGACTAGGATTCATCCCTCAACCCATTTTTCTAGGGCCATCACAACAACCCCCACAAACAGACAAGGCGGGTCCGTCCACGCACGCACGTGCCACCCATGGCGATCGCCAGCTCCGAAGGTTGGAGCGCAAGGTTGATGCCATGTACGATAATTTGGGCACATTTGCGATGGGACTCACAATGGCTTTAGTCGAAGCATTTGCGCAACAAGGACCAACACAAGAATGGCCTCAGTTTGGAACCACAGCACCATATCCACCACCGGATTCACCACCCGAGGAAAGTGGCACCACCGATAATTAGGGGAGTTTTGTACCCTTTACCTTCATTCAATTGGGACATTGAATATTTAAAGTTTGGGGGTATTGGGTAGTAGTTAGTATTTTTAGTTTTGCATATAGTTTTGCATGATTAGTTAATTTTTATTGCATGTTTAGATTACATTTTAGCATATCGTTGCATGTTATAATTGCATACCTCACAGTTCTTACCGTATAGAAATTTTTGTCTAGCCAATGATGAGAGTGAAGTTTTTAAATGATTTCTGAATATTGTGGTTAACATGAGCTGAGATATAATGTTTTATACAATGAAATTCATAATGCTGTTTAAATGCTCTCGGTTTTCACAAATGTGTTCACAAGCACTTGTAGGTATAAGAAGTATTGTAACGCCCGAGAATTTTGAATTTTCAATGAATTAAATTTTATTTGATTATGTGGATTAAATGAATTTTATTGAGTTATTATATGAGTAAGATGTTCGAAGGTCGTTGTATGACCTAGAATGTGTAGATGTGGTTAGTATTCTGGCTTTGTGCTAGAATTAATTGTTGTGAATTATCAAGACGAAAACGAAGGGTTTCTGAGATTGTTTGCGTAAAAACACTATTCATCCGATGACGTTCGGAGCTAGGGTTTGAGATTCTGAGAAACGCGTAATGTTAGAATATGACGATATTATGGAATATCCAATAATATTTCTGTTATGGCAAACGAAGTTTTTGCCTGCGGACTTAAAACCTAAGGGTTTGTGAAAGAGGTTTCAGAAAGGGAAATGTAATGCGTATAGTCGTTTCGATTATTATACGTAAGGAATATGAGTATTATACTAGTATGTATATGAGTATGGTATGAAGAATAGTACGACGTATAATACGATTATTATATGAGTATTATATAAAGAGAATACGTGAGTAATACGCGTAGAATATGAGTTGTATTATTAGAGTATGAGTTAAGGATTTTATCCAATCCAATTGGACTTGGATTAATAAACAAGCCCAATGAATTAGTATACAAGCCCAAATCAAGGCCCAATATTAGATTGGTTAAAGCCCAATGTTTTTATGTCAAGCCCAATCCAAAAAGTAAATCGCGGGTCGAACCGGTGGGTCAAGGGATGGGTAAAACCCATGGGGCAACCTATGGGGATGACCCATGGGCATGGTGGGCCGGCCACTTGGTGTGCAAGCCAAGTGTATCACTTGGTCACCAAGTAATTTACTTGGTGACAAAGTGGTAATTAAGTAAGGAGGTGGAAAATTGGATATTTTTGCCCTCATTTGGTTTTCTATAAATAGAAAGCTAAGAGTTGGATTTTTGTTGTTTTACAAAGTTTGTCCAACATATTTGAGAGAGAGAAAAGAGCTAGAATCCTATAATCCTTCTACTTCCAAGCAAACCAAAAGACGTTTATCAAGAACGTTAACTACTTCAAAGGTAAATTCCTATAAACCGTAATCTTCATCATTTTCGATTTCTTTCTTATAGAAGAATCGTAGATGAGTGGAGAATGTTTATAGAGAAGATATAAGAATGCCTTTTAATGACCAAATCATTGATAGGTCATGACCAAATAGAAATCGTAAGTGTTTACGTGAGTTAAAACCATAGAAAGTCTTGAAAGTTAACTTAGTTATAATTGAACATTTTGGAAACCATTGTAGCTAAGATATGTGCATCTCAATTAGTTAGGATGTAGATATGAAGTCCATGGAGTATTCCATGTGATTTGGCTTAGAGAACATTAGTAACAAAGTTATGGCGGATTTTGCGGAAATAGACGTTAAACGTCGAAAATGCATAAAGTCCGGATTAAAGGTCAAAAGTTGCCGTGTGACTTGAAAACGTCGGTTTCCAATGTCAACACGTGAGATAAGGTAATTAAGAGTCGTTGGCGAAGGAATCGTCGCATTCCGACTTATAACGAAGAAAACGAGTATTGAACGGGCGAAAACGTTAAACGAACGCTTAAAAATGAACTTAAAGGTGAATTCCGAGTTAACGAATTCAAAAATATGAAATTCTTATATGAACACATAAATGATGTAATTCCTGACTTGTAGGAATTCGAATGGGTCAATTCGGATGTAAAATGAACAAATTAGGAAGCCGGGAGTTTTGTTAAGAAACGAAATCTGTTTTTGGTGGACCGATGCAGCACAGACTTCGGCGCCCATGGCCAAAAAACCAAGATAAAGTGGTGGCGCTTGACATTCAGACTCGGCCGAGTACCACCTTAACTCATGACTGCGGCTTCCACTAATATATAAAAGGATGTCAAATACAGCATGGCCATGATATAGTGGGAAAAAGTTGACCAAGTTAGGTTTAGTTCCCTTTTGAATGTAGACCTAAAGTAAGATGTTAAAGGTACTTAAAGTACACAATGAGACTTACTTTAAAACACTTATAAGATGTTAATGTAAGAAGAATGGGTAAGGTTTAATGGAAATTAAACAAAGAACGTAAATATGTAATGAGTGAACCGTGAACGACGTTCAACATTGGTAATTAACCATTAATGATCGAATGTCGGCTAAGGACGTAATAACGTTAATAAAACGTAATGAAGCATAGAAAGTCGAATCGACTTTAATAACGGAGTTAAAATAAGTAAGACATAGAAGAGAAAGAAGTTGGTTAGAACCGTAAAGTGAGTTTGTTTGATAACTAATTACAGTGTGCTATGTGAATGTATCATGTAGATCCTGTAAAGACTGAGAATAGTTGGAATATATATTTGAAGACGCTTGAAGGCAAGTCTTTCTTAACTCTTGTCTGACCTTCGTGTTAGCCAAGTTTTTACGTAATGCATGATATGCAATGCATGAATGGTAAATAGAAAAGAGTCGATGCCTATTTTATCTGAGCTAGACAAGTATTGAAGGATAGATTGAATTGGTTACAAGTCTGTTGATATAGAACTGTTAACGCTATCCTATGCCAAGTATTTGGTACGGATGAGAAGGTAACTTTGTCTATGAACAAACAAAAGTATTTTTCATCGATTATTCGATGGGCACGCGAGGTTGCCAAATGTTAAACGTAAATACGTTTGACTTAAGAGTGTTGATCAACATAGAGTACAATAGGCTGATCACCTAGAAGTGCTCGTAAGTAAAGACGGGTGGATGGCCTTAGTGCCGAATATCCTTTTCAAGTATGAAAATGAAAAGAGTATGTTCATGGTCTATTGACCGGTTCATCATTCCTAAGTTATTATATATACTCTGGAATTGTTGTAGTAGAAGTACTAGTCAAATGATTCAGGATGCTTAGTAAATAATTGTTCTGATATTGATATAAAGCATGTACTTACTGATGTGATATTCATATGTGTCGTTGTTAAGACTTTTGAGCTAGTTATGCTCATTCTTGCTTGAACCATATGTTTGCGACTAAAAAGCCAAACGAATCGAGAGTTCTATGAGAGATAAAGGCAAGGCTAAGATGGACAATTAATCGTCTTGTAATAGACTAGTATATTTGTATGTAATATACTTATGAAGAACAACGAATGTATTCGATTATGAACCTGGGAAAGGATTTATTACAGATGTAATACAAAGATAGTAATTACATTCATTTTGTTGTTATTTCAATGGAATGATTGTATGAAATGTAGTATCGTGGATCACCATCTGTCGGGTTGGATGATACCCGGATTTGGGGGCGTCACAAGTACGTTGTGCATTGCTCGATAGAAAAATGTAGTGTTAAAAAGAGAAATATGTGAAAAGTGACTTTTAGACTGTATAAAACATCGATTTTTAAACTTTGGGAAAACATGGGTATCTGTGTATTAAAAAAAGAAAAAAAAGAAAGAAAAGTAGAAATAACATGGCTAGTCTTATTTTGGGGCCCTGGCTACTTGAGTAAGTATGCCCGAGGGGATTGTCTCTACACCTAGCGCCCTAAGGTCTTTAATGGTCTGGGAGTCGTTGGTCGAAAGCTCGCTAAGGGGTAGCAGTGTGCCTAATGGAGTAAGACATTGCACAGTCATGAAGAAAGAAAAGAAAAGAAAAAAAATTAATAGCAATAAACACCGCGGGAAAGTGCGAAAGTCACCCTCGTGAGTAGAATAAAGCAGTTAAGCCCATTGTTGAACCTTAGTTTATTTTAAGATGTTGGAATAGTCCGAGTCGCATATATATACATAAGTCTTGATTTAAGCTATAATTTCTTCTGGTTTGAGCAAGATAGCATGAGCATTCTACACCTAAATCAAGTATTGGGCGAACACAACACACACATACAGCATCTGTATAGCATTTTTGATCTAGAAAGAATTCGCTAAGGCAAATTAGACTCAATTTCTATGATAGTTGGGACAATGTGAGAATTTGTTGCATAGTCATATAGTTGCATTTTTATTGTTTATTAGTATGCATTGCTTGAGGGCAAGCAATGGTTCAAGTTTGGGGGTATTTGATAAGTAGGATTTACACCTACTTATGGAGTACAAATTCATGCGAACTATGCCCATCTAAAGTACATTTTAGTAGGTTTTAGCTGCATTTCATGATAATTTGCATTTCACATACTAAAAACTCCTTTTGGTGAATAAGTGCAGGAATCGGCCTATTTTGGTGGTGTTATTGAGAACAAGGCTAATGGATGCTTGAGACGAGGCAAAAGATGGGATATGCATGGCATGAAGGTGCAATGGAGCAAGGAGATTAAGCATGACTGAACAAGTAGCAGCAGTAGCATGATAGAATCAGAACAAGAACCAGGATCTGCAGATTGCATTGCAAGCCGTGCTACACAAGGGCGTAATAACCTGAAAAAGCGCGCCACGCGTGATTACCCAAATGACCTTGGAACCCATCAGTAAGTTCATGCTGACGATCATGAGCATATCAAGCCAGAGGAGCTCGCGGCCGCGCGTGAGTCCTGAAGCTGCTGACTTGTTTTATTTGATTTCCAAATTTTAAGGGTTGTAAATGATTTAAAATGATTCCTGACTGGTGTCAGGGGTATCACTTGACATATTATTACGTTTTTCACGTATCTTTACACTGGAATTAGGGTTTACTCTCTTGGAGAGATTCCAACATAGAAGGAGGCCACAACTCTACTTTTCTACTCTTGCTTGGGATTCTCTACCAGAGTGGATTATTAATATTAGTTTTGCTGGATTCTTATGAGGATCTGAATATTGATTTATATTCAGCAATTGGGTTTGAAAGTTTTATCTTTCATCTTTTAATTGTCGTTTATTGACCATGTTTAGATTTGATCCCATAATGGCTCTTGGTTCAGTCATGAACTAAACTCCATTATGGGATTCTAACGGATTTTAATATGTAGTTTGATTGCATGCTTAAATGCTGGTTTGTTTTGCATATTATATGGGATGTCTGTCATGATTTTTTTGTATGTATGAATGCTTGATCACCATTCGTTTCAGTATTTGTATGGAATTGACAATGAACATGAAAATATGGACTGTAATCATGATAGTATACGTATATAGGGCTGTGTTATATGGCTTATGTATTTCATGAACCAGATAGACATATATTGTTTCACCGTATAAGTTAGAATAAAGGCTTGAACTTAAAATCAATATAGTTGCAATTTCACATAGACATATAGTGATTTTGGTTATATTGATGATTACATAGAGTCTATCATCTGTGGATGCTGTGTAAGTTGGTCTTAGTGCATTGAAAAATGGCTAATACTATTTTAGTGCTCTTGGCTACTTTCTTGTGATATGTGAACAAGTCATGCATGATATTGGCGGTTAAATGAAGTATTAAATGAAGTTAGGATCCCATTAGTTCCAATATCATTTATTCCACTGTTATTATTGTTTTAGTTGTTATTTGCAATTCGAGAACAAACCAAGTTTCATCATTAGTTTGAGCATATAAATATAGTGAATTAATTAATAAATAGTAGTTTAAGTTAAACAACTTTCTCTGTGGGATCGATACTTTACTTGCTCTATATTACTTGTTGACGCATGTATGCTTGAATGAGATAGAGCTCTTTTGTTAAGACTAAAAAAGAGGCAACATGCATAACATTTTTTCTTAAGATTTTTCCCAGAAATTGACACTCAAAGAGCTTAAAAACTCTAGGCCAAATGTGTGAGAAGTCGAAGTCAAATAATGTATCGGTACTAGTTGGTCAGTAACCACAGATAAATTGAACTTAAATAGCATACATTCTTCAACAGATATGCCGAAAGGATGAAGATAGGAATTAATGCGAGGTAAATCAAGAGTAGATGGATTCAACTGAAGAACATGAACAAGAAATAATTCATCGATAATGTAAGTCTGGTCTTGTATACATGTAGTAATGGTTTTTAACAAGCCAGAAGAGTCATGTAAAAATTCCATGTGAGTATAGAATTCAGCCATAAGACTGGGAAAAATAGACTTATCATTAAAAGAGATCAAGCAATCCCATCCAACATTTTTGAAAATCTCAAACAGTTTTGGAAAACAGTGAAATGTGATTACATTTCCTGGACATAGGTTGTGTCTCATAGACTGATATTTTGACTGGGCAGATGGGGTGGTAAGAGTAGGAACAAAATTTGAAAAATATAGTTCAGAGTTAAGAGACAAAGCTTTCCTTTTTGAAGAAAGTAAGTTAGTCATGATAAGGATAGATGCATGAAAGATAGGTGAAAATAGTATGTGGAAGAGTGAGGATATATAACCACGGAACATTTTTAAAGGTTGGTATTTATATATAAGTAGAAAGTAGAAGATGTAGTTCGGTAGGTAGTGTGACAACCCCAAAAATAGGTCCATTCCATCCAACCTATTCTGAGTCGCCAAATAGATGGTACAAAAAACAACTACAATTTTATTACAACAATTATCGTCAAAATACAACAACACATATGCTGTGAGTTTGGATACAAATATATACCAACTGTGACTCTCATCCTAACCTTGGATAACACGTCACAATGACACCTTACATAAAGGTATAGTCAAAAATTATCTTAGAAATTAGAATATTTGGGAAGTGCTCAAGGAAACCTTCGTAAATGGGAGGCCATGCTTCTAGGTTATGATAGATATCACATGGCCACAGAAATATCCTTGGTTGACCCAATAGACCCCAAAGAAAAATGAGAAGATTACTATCATATTCTTCCCAGTGGTGAGTCTTCTCTTGACATATCATTATCTCCATTGTCTCTAATTGAGAATTATACTTCAAACAAACACCAAGATTATATAGGTAGTGCTCGTAGATATACTCAGCAAGTGGATGTGCACAACCGTGTCTTATGATGACACGAGGTTGTATGTCATTAGACATCTTGTATGATAGTGACAAAACACCCTTCCAACGTTGGGTTCGCCTCACCCTAGTTGATTCACCAAATGTAACTACTAAATGATGACCACCGTTCTATTCCCCTATTACTCTTGTGATTCTAAATTTCTCTTCGCATTTTTTCATCACTGTCTTTACTAAACATTGATCATGGTTATACCAAATCACAGCAGTTAATCATACTAATAAATTCAACCACGAAAGATCAATCCAAATCCATCGCCAAAGATATTCAACAACATGATACTACAAAGATATTTTCGACTCGAAATCAACCCTCTATCATAATCAGGAGATTAAGCGATTTCAACCTCGGGATATAACCCAGAGAGCATCAACCGGATCTGATCTCTAACGATTTCAACCTCGGATCTAACCCCCGACCTGGAGAAATCTGGCACACCGGAGAAGACATTAATCTCGGAAATAACCCGAGGTATCTAGTCTCGATCCCAACCATGGGAATAGCCACCAACCTTGGTGATAACCCCGAGGAATGCGATTTGGAGATAACCGAAAATGCTTGTTTCAAATGCCATCGACTTCAATCTCGGCACTCCTGCAATGAGATACACTTGTACCAACCCGATAATAACATCGAGAAGACGGGCACACCTCAAAGATGACAATGAGGACCTTCAACAAATCGCGGCGGTCCAATCTCGGTGAAGTCGAGCAACGTCTGCTTTATCGGCCCCAATCCGGCGATAACACGGTGAGGGCAACATCGTCATCTCGTCGAAAACGATGCCACATCTCGTCTCTACGCAACAATGTCCCATAAGACTAACCAATCCGAGTGACTATTATGCGGGGGTAGCGGATGAAAGTTGAAGCTTGAAGGCCGGAGGGCATCGTCCCATCTTCAATGACTTCGTCTGAAACTCTAATCCCATGCCATCGTCTGACTCTCGACAACGGCGGTCAAAATAGGTCTGAATACCTCAAAAGCGGATGCGGATTGCACTTCTCAAAATCCGAGTGGACATTACGATTGCTTGAGTGCACGTGCTTGAGACGACGGGCACCAAACAAAAGCCAGGGCCGGCTGCCTCTGCTACACTGCTACTCTACTCCAGGTACACTGCGGCTCATATTGCCTATAAATAGAGGGCTTGGGGTGCTGATTTTAAGAGAAAAAAGCGGGGAAACCACCGCACAATTTGCTCTGCTTTTCTCGCCATCTGATGTATTTTCCCACTTTTAAACACACAGTGAGCTCATATATAGCCTCTTTTGTACCCACAAAAGCCCGGTGTTTACCCACTCTAAAGATATAGAAGCCTTTTTTAGCGATCGGTTGTATAAGCCTTCTCACACACTTTAGAGTCTTTCTCTTCATCTTTGCACACACCCTTCTACGTTTGAGAGTCGTGTTGCTTGCTTTTTGCGGACTTGATCAGTGGTTTCATTCGATCTGTATATATATATATATATATATATATATATATATATATATATATATATATTGATTACTAACATTATCGAGTTATGCCTCGATTGAGCCTGAACTTGATGCAGGCGTTTATTTGCTTTCTATATATATATATATATATATATATATATATATATATATATGTGTCGAACTTTGTTCGATGAGTCTGAACTTGATGCAGTGCGTTTATTAAGCTTTATATATATATATATATATATATATATATATAATATATATTGTATGGGACTTTGTTCGATGAGCCTGAACTTGATGCAGTGCGTTTATTTATATATATATATATATATATATATATATATATATATATATATATATATATGAACTGTAGTCGAACTACATTCGATGAGCACAGATTTTACATCAGATGCATTTATTATATTTTATTTATATATATATATATATATATATATATATATATATATATATATATATATATTATCTGGTGGAGTTCTCTTAAGTGGCGGCGTTGATAAACTTCTGACTTTATTTACGTTTTGTCACTTTGGAGTTTCCTCAAGTGGCGGTTGATAACTTTTAACAACTTTATTTACATTTACGATCCCCCATGGAGGTGCTTACGTGGTTGGTGATCATGTGCGTATATATATATATTTTACTTTTATATATATATATACTTATATTATACTTTTTATCATATAAATTGCAACATTTACATGCGCCTAGGAATCATGTGATCACAGATTCATCCCATTGGATCTAGATTCGGTTCCGTGATGGACATTTTTCGGTTTGTAAGCGACTTGTAAATTATTACTGCGATGTCGAATTTCCTCGGATGGTTTCCATACCCACGAGGAAGTCGGCATTATTTTTGTATATTATTTTTTCATACGGATGCCTCGCATCCGTCAAATAAAATCAATCAATAGATCATTTAATAAAAAATGGGAGTGTAAAAGGTCTCAATTCCTATTGAGCATCGGGGTTTGAAAAACCTCTTTTATAAAACATCATTGCCATATCTTGCTAAAAAATGAATTTTACATAAATTCAAACCACATGTATATAGGTTGAGCGAGGCCTCGCACAACTTTCATATAACGACACATTGACCCACACACACACACACACTTAGATAATAGTTTCTTGAAAAGAGGCGGTCACAGTGGTAACACGGATGTCGGGGGTGCTAACACCTTCCCCAGCATAACCAGTCCCGGACCCTAAGCGAATCTCGGTTTTGCCGGCAGTATATCGATGTCACATCATTTGGGTCGATGTGCAAACCTTTTCTCGGTTGTGTTGGTACAACCATTTAAAAAACCAATGGCGACTCTTAACGGTCCATAAATCGACATTATACATGTCGGACCTTTTTCACTTGTTTTTTTTCAAACAAATCTCACCTAAAATGAGAACACCAAAAACAAGTAATGAAAAGGGACACCCAAAAATCCAAAAGCGTCGACGGTGGCGACTTCTGCTTTGGGGACTCGATAAGAGGACTTAAGCCGCTATTATTCAATCTTTCAAAACTGTTATACTAACTTGTGTGTGGATGTTGCATTTACATTTGGATGAATGTATGCGAATGCATGTCTTGTTTTGAACTTAGTGCTTAGCATCATATCTGCGTGTGATGTTAGTGCTTCACACTATAAAGCTTGCTTATGATATTAGTGCTTCGCACATATCATCATTTCATACGGTGAGGCGATGTATGTGAATGTATGTTGTGTGGTCCCTCCACGGGAGGCTATCCGTCGGTGTTTGATTCTTTGGACTCGTGAGAAGACTAATTCTCAGAGGCTCGGAAAAGCACCACCAAATTCGCTCGAGTTGAAAGGCCAGGATTAACTTCCCATCTAGTAGATTGCGATGATTTGGGAACCTTCATGCCAAAAAAAGCAGAGTAACCTAAGATAGGTCGACCTCGATAAACCCAAAATGGAGGAAAGTCTCTTCATGCTCTCATTTCAATTACTTGTAAACACAATTACTTGTAATTTCATTCCATATCTATCTCCATGTAATGAAAAATATGAAGCAATGTGTCCACATACATGCTACAAACAAACGGTGACACCCATTTTGCGGGATAAAATTCCTAAAATGGACACATCACATAGCATGTTATTATACACCTCCCTAAAGACTAAACTATGCGAGTCTTTCGCGGGAATCAATCGGACCTACTTACGGTCGAAAGTCGAAAAAGCAGCAGCCTACTGATCGATCATGTCGTCATCAGACCGGGTGAACTTAATCCGATTTCTCATGAAAAAATTGACGGATTAAGTAAACAAATTCTGATTTGGTTTGTTTATTAAAAAATTTACACCGATCTACGGGTCGAGAAAAATACCCGTCATCTTGAGCCCTCCACATGAGGAGAATCCGGTCATTACCATACGAACCCACGGTTGGATCGACCAACAAAACTCATGATCTTTGCCCATCCCACTGGAGATCCGAACAATGGTGACATCAAAAGAAAGTCCTCGAATGGAAGAGACCCTTGTATTTATCAAAGGAATTGGAACACACGGGGTGTTTCATATCTTGATCTATGTATTTTTTCACGGTGTTCACTATCCGAAAAAATTTAAAACTCGACTTTGAAAAATATGACGGGTTAGGGGATCCTTATATAACATTTAAAAGTCTTTATTGGAGAACTTGGATCTATCTGAGGATGAAAAACTTCGAGAATGCAATTGTTCCAAAAGTCTAGCTGAGAAGCTTGTTAAGTGGTACACAAGATTAAACAACTCAAAATCCATAATTTGGGAAGAGCTAGCACATGCCTCCTCACTCAATCTGATTTTCAAACTCGGATGGCTCTGATCGGTATCAAATTACCAAGATCAAAAAAATAGTCTAATGAGTCTTTCGAGAGTATGCCCGGAGGTGGAGGCGCTGGTGTTGCCCAAGTTAGTCCTGCCGTGACGAGAATCGAAAATGGTCATGACATTCATAGACATCTGAAAGCTCCCTTCTATGAGAGAGTTTTAGCGAAGCATCGGCAAACCATTTTACGAAATGGTTAAACATGGGGAGATGGTGAGATGGGGTTGAAATCGGGAAAGATTCAAGACCTAGCCGCACTCAAAGCTATTCTTGATCACATCGATCTCTGGAAATTATGGGAACAACCCCCGAGGTCCGTAAAAAGAAAGAGAAAGATGTTTCCACGATACTACTACGAGGGGCAAAAGCAATCAAAATATGCCCATTCAAAGGAGAAACTACACTCCCTTTCCGGCCGCGTCTGCAAAACCCTCCGATACCAAAAGGTGGAGAAGTCAAACGCCATCGAGTGTTTACACCCTTAGGGGATACCCTCGAGAACATTCTTAATCTTGACAACACGAGAAGAAAATTACGCATCTTCTTCCACCGATTGACCCTAATGGGCCGGGGTTTCAATCTTTGCTAGGAAATGTGCTTATCATCTTGGGGCACTGGACATGATACTCGAGGATTGTTGGGCCTTGAAACACAAGATCCGGGGACCTAATAGACAATGGGGAGATCGTAGTCACCAAACCCGATCAACCTCATGTTCAAGACAACCCTCTTCCTCAACCTGAAAGAAGAAGAAGAGTCAACATGATTAATTGGAGCGGTGGGCGAGTTCCAACTTCAGTTGTGATTCTTCCCGGACCATCGAAAGATGGTGATGACGGATGGGATTATGCTAAGTTCCGATTCACAATGGAGCGAAAGATCAAAGCTCTCTGCAAACAAATTGAAGCAATTGGCGGGCTAGGTGACTTATCGACATCAAGTGACTTCGGCGATTAATCGGCCGAGGAGCATGCCGGTCTCCTACCTATTATCATGAATATTCCTCGTCACTTTGAGAAAATGAAATCTTTGGAAGACAAAGTGACGAAGAGAGCAAATGCTGGCTTGTCGAGTTTTGCCCAACAAAGAAATTCACCTATTTGGGCCAACCCATGGAGGAAATCCTTCACATATTAATCAATGAAGGAAGGATCGGTTCCTTCTACCTCCAATCAACCCCGTTAAGGGATGGTACAACTCGATGGGTATGTCGATACCACTCCCGATCTCGCGATCACAACCACGAGAAGAATGTTGGGCACTCATACCTTATTCAAAATCTAATCGGCGGTGGTGTCTTGCGCTTGGGCGGAATAACGACAACGTGTTACGTGCAAGTGAGAATCACGAGGCCCTACTAAGTGGAAAAGTGTGGTAGCGATTATATCCTTTTGAAGTGAAGGGATTAATACTTTACTCCTGACAACACCGATAATTATTGACTCGAAGGAGAAACAATCCTTTGAAAGTGGCGCTCTCGAGCGATCAACTTGCCGTAGCGAGCACAATATCCTATTGTTAGCTTGCGCGAGGTTAGTGGAATTATGGAGAAGGTGAAGGATCCACCTCACATACCACTTTCTTTGCGATGTCGAAGGAAAATCCACTTGTATCTTCCCCATCGGGTGATGAACCCCACCACCAAATCAAAGGGAAAATACCCATGGAAAGGTTGAAAAATTCCTCGCGTATGTGGGTCATAATGAAGCTACGGTGGTTTTAAGCTTGAAAGAAGCTCCACAACAAATATCAATTTTGGACTTGGTCACAACCTTTGAGAATCACCGGAAGGTCTTGCTTAAAGGTTCTAGAAGAAGCCTATCTCCAGACATCGATGGATCTGGAAAAGTTTCAACATATGGTTGATCACATTTTCAACAACAATGTGATATCCTTCATTGATGATGACATACCATCCAAGAAGGATGGTCATTACAAAACCGTTACACATTGCGGTCTTATCCTCCGGATATATGGTAGCGAGGAGTCTTAATAGATGGAGGTTCCTCTCTGAATATCTACCCATATACTACCTTGGTGAAGATGAATATCAATCTCAACGAAAATTTGGAGTAGCCATACTATCATCAAAGCTTTTGATGGAGCCCATAAATAACTTCGGTTGAGATAATTGAGTTGCCATCGAAATTGGTCCTCACACATTCTGCGTATCTTTCCATGTGCTCAAGATAGATTGGGATACAACTTTGCTCTCTTGGGGCGACCATGGATTCATATGGTTGGGGCGGTCCCCCTCCACTCTTCACCAACAATTGAAATACATCATCAACAATAGCACTCACGATCACGATCAATGAACGGAGATTCCTCGGCGTGGGGACATACCGTTCATCAATGCCAATGAGGATGTGGAACGATCGGTTTTCATGCTTTGAAATAAGCAACACCCAATACCATGCTATTGGAGCACCATTGCCCGAACCCAAATTTTCTAGAGGTAATGTCGACCCTCTCGAAAATGATGTCGTTGGGTCGTAAAAAGGCGAGACAAGGGTTGGGTAAAGATGGCGAGGTATCAAGTACCCCATTCGATTAACCAAGCAAGTTGGAGCAATTTGGACTAGGCTATTACGCGACTCTAGTCACGAGAATCCTCATAAGCATCGGCCAGATTCCTTGACTTCAACCATGTGGCGTTTAACTTAGCCTTCAAACTCGAGTCCTTACAACCTCCGATAAAGGTGCCGACCCGATGTAATGGCTATGTTATTTCCCAAGCCGATGCTGGGTGAAGGAGAAAAGAAATCTTTGTTCCAAATCCATGATGGAAGAAGAGGAGCGAAGAATCAAGCAAGGCGTCATCACGGATGATGTCGGTATCGCGTCATCGTCCATGATGAACATACTAACAGATACACCCAGACGATGATTGCCCACGACGTAATGGCCATCATTCGGGACGAGGAGGATGATGACAATCCCTCCATCACTGCGGTCCACCGGACTTTACCCTTGCCAATTGGGACAACATTCCTTGCTTTGGTGCGAGAGGTAAAGCGGTGAAAACTCTTTACGCCTGTAGATATAATAATTGCTTACTTTTACATGCGGTATTAGCGGTTTATTTTGCGATATATGCTAACACTTGTGTATGATCAACACATTTCATATATACTAAGTGAAAGCATATTTTGTTTTGAGGACTACGAATTTAGATGTGCATGTACTTGCGGATCGATGCCTCTCTACTCAAGGATTGTACCTTTGATGTAGAGATGAATTGACCTTGATGGATATCGAGGATGACATTGAGGTGCCTCGAGAAATTCAAGAATGGGTCGAAGACAAACCCAAACCCAACCTTGATCGAACCACTTCTTTTTCGATCTCGGAACCTTAGAAAGCCCTAAGTTAATCCAGTTGGTTCGGACCTTACCCCAAACCAGCGGAATGACATGGTTACGCTATTAACCCAATTCGAGGATGTGTTTGCATGGTCTCGTGAAGACATGGTGGGTTTATCCATTGACATTGTCCTTCATCGCCTTCCCATTAAAGAGGATTTAAGCGGTCAATGAAACTTCGGTGATTGAAACACGAGTGGAGTTTAAAGGTGAAAGAAGAAATTGTGAAACAATTTCAAGTAGGCATCATCATGGTGTCTACATATCACGAGTGGATATCGACATCGTGCACGTACCTAAACACGGAGGAAGGTGCGAGTTTGCGTGGATTACTTAGGGACTTGAATAAAAAGCTTGCTTAAAAGATAGCTTTCCGTGCCATTTATCCACATTCTCATTGACAATCTTTACCTTGATCGACATGTACTCCTTTCTTTGATTGCTGCGGGGTACCATCGGATCATGGTTCTTAGGGAAGATCGTGAGAAAAGCTTTTCATCACTCCTTGGGAACTTTTTGCTATAGGCGGTTGTCATTCGGCCTCATCAATCTTGGAGCTACCTATCAATGAGCTATGATGGCTCTTTTCCACGACTTAATGCATAAAGAGATTGAGATCTCGTGGATGACATCATTGTCAAGTCCGGAAGGAGGATGACCATATAGACCATCTCGAAAAAGTTGTTCAGCGGGTTGCGTAAAATCTGACTTGAAGTTGAATCCATTAAATCGCCTTTGGCGTTCAATCGAGCAAGTTGCTAGGATTTCTAGTCGACCACAAAGGGATTGAGTGGATCTGCCAAAATCCAAGCATCATTGAAATGCCCATTCCTCGAGACGAGAGAAGAAATCTGAGGGATTTTTGGGAAGAATCAACTTCATCGGCGAGGTTTATCTCTCGACTCACGACAACACAGTGAGCGATCTTCAAGCTATTAAGGAAGAACTCCTCCATGAAATGGAATGATGAGTGCGAATGCCTTCCTTACAATCAAAAAAGCTAGTCAAAGCTCCGTCTTGGTACCACCCGGGATGATGTTCCCTGTTCATGTATGTCATCCGTAGTAAGTGACAATGCCATGGGTTTGCATCTTTGGGAGACGAGAAAAAGGCGATAGAGGCGAAACGAGCTATCTATTACCTCGACAAAAGGTTGATTGACGGTGAACACAAGTACACTCGATCGAAAAGGCGTGTTGTGCTTTAGCATGGGCTTCCATGAGGTTACAACATTACCTCCATGGTCACACACCCATCTCATATCCGCGTGGATCCTCTCAAATCGTGTTCAACAAACCCGTATTAAATTAAATTAAATTGTCCGGATGGCGGTTGATCCTACAACAATTTGACATCGTATATGTGACTCAAAAGTCCATCAAAGGTCGAGGAATCGCGGATCAATGGCAGCCATGCACCTTGAGGATTTCAAACCCTTGGAACATATTTCCCCGATGAAGGAGTAATGACGATCTGACAACACCATCGATGCGATCTGGCATGATCATGGAAGATGTATTTTGATGGAGCTGTTAATATGGAAGGTTACGGGCTGGAAGCGGTTCTAATATCGTCTGGGGGGAGCGATATCCGTTCTTGTCAAATTACGGTTTATCGGCACCAACAATCTGGTGAGTATGAAGGTTGTCTCATGGGGCTAAAACTTGCCCGTTCGATGGGCATCGGTGATTAAGCTTCCTTGGAGATTGGAGTTGATAATCGGACAATCCACGGAATCTATCAAACCAAGGAACTACATTTCTTTGCCTTACCATCGGCGGGTTTTGAAGATGGCTTTGGAGTTGAAGAAATCTCCTTTATACATGTTCCTCGTAATAGGAATGATTTAGCGGATCGCGTTAGCAACTTTGGCCTCCTTGATTCATATATCGAACGAGGAACACTTGCCAGCGTCACAATTTCCTGAACAAGGCCCGACTATAGGGAATTACATTGGAGAAGTATCGGATGAGCTACCTCCCATCCAACCTCCTTGGTATCGCATATCGAGGAATATCTGCGAGATGGATCTACACCCGTGAGCGAGCTTTGGCGAGAAAAGCGGATCCATCGACTTGCTATGAAGTTCTACACGAGTGGAGATCGCTCTACAAAAGAGATGCGGGACTAGGTCTCCTCGGTGTCTAGACAAAGATCAAGCCCAAAGGCTTATGGATGAAATCCATGGTGGAGTCTGTGGCCCCCATGAGTGGCCCCCTCCTTGTCGAAAAAGTCCTCGGGGCGGGACATTATTGGCTATCTCTCAAAAGTGATTACAGCGACCACGTCAAAAGATGCTATCGATGCGAGATTCATGGGAATGCTATACCGCCCCTCCACGGGAACTCCATGATATGAGTTAGCCTTGGCCCTTCTCGATGTGGGGAATGGGCGTTATCGGGCCCATTGAGCCTAAAGCGATAATGGTCATGGATTTATCTTCACCATGATCGACTACTTCACCAAGTGGGTAGAAGCGACCTCCTTCCCGGGGTTACTAAAGAAGTCATCATTGCTTTCATCGAAACAATGTCGTTTGTCGATATGGACAACGAGAGGTGATTGTGTAGAGACAATGCCAAAAACCTCAACAACAAAATGATGGAGGAATTATGCGATAAATTCCACATCAAACATCTTAACTCTGTCATCTATCGTCCAGAAGATGAGCGGTCTTTGTTGAAGCGGCTAACAAAAATATCAAGAAGATTATGCAAAAGATGTCCATGACCACAAAGATTGGCACGACCTATTGCCTCTCTTACTCTGTTAGCCTCTGAGAACCTCCATCGTTACTTTAACTTTGGGCAACCCCTACGCTTTAACCTAGGGATGGAAGCGGTGCTCCCCATAGAAGTTGAGATGGAATCTCTCGGAGTGTTGATCGGCCTTTCGGTGGATGAAGACCAATGGGTACAAGAGGCGTATCACCAATTGTCTCTATAGGCGAAAAAGCGAACCGCGGCTATCTTCCATGATTCGATTATATCGAAAAAGGATCGCGGATCCTACAACAAAAAATCCGACTCTGGCGGTTTAAACAACATGACTTGGTTTTGAAGAAGATTCTTGACAACCAAGATCGGGCTAAAGGAAAAAATTCGCTCCTAAGCGGGAAGGCCCGTTTATTGTCAAAGAAGTATTGACGGGGCGCTCTCAGTTACAAGAAATGGGCGGCGATGAATTTCCACAACTCATCAACTTCGAGACAGTGAAAGCGGTATTATATCTGAAGTAACCATAAACACCACAGTGCATCATCATCGGTCACACCGGTCATTCCGGTTCTTTAACCCTTTACCACATACTGACTTTTCTACACTTTTGCCTCGAGAAAACGTACTCTTTCAAGCCGGCTGACTGGCTTTCTCCTTTGCACTCATCTCATACAACTTAGGTCATCCCACCATGGATTGAACCTCTTGCGTTTATAGTTTTGGCTACCCATTACAGGATCAAACTTCTCATACTGCGCGATTTATCCTCAACCTAGGATTAAACTTTCTCTCCCCCGCTCTCGACACTGCTGCATGGGATTACGCTTTTCTTCTGCATACGAGGCGAACTCGTCGACTGATCTCCTCTTGATAGGAGATGCGTAGGCAACCATTTCATATGGCCCGGTCATGATAAAACAAAAACAACAAAAACATTTCTACCCTTTACATAAAAAAAAAAACAACCAAAAACATTCCTACACCATATCGACCCGTATCTGACGTTGAACCTCTTACACGAGTTTGAACTACGCGACACTGATCTCCTCTTGATAGGATGCGTGGCGACCATTCATGGTGCGGTCTCACCCCTACCAAAACACAAACCATTGTCAATGGGGTGTTGGGATTCTCTTTCAATCCACTACATTTCATTTGGCTTGGACGAAGGGGATGGAATTACGAACTCCTCCCAAATAGGAGATTGGCGACCATCTAAGGCTGCGGTCATACCTCGAAGAGCAACACTAAACCATAAGAGGTGGAATTAACTAGGCTTCTCCTAAATAGAAATCTTGGCGACCATCGTGGTGCGGTCGATCTCGAGAGAGAAAAGCCACACTCCTCTCCACATTTCCATTCGAAAACAAGTCCCAAGACACCAAAGATGGTAGGGATACATAGATCGATGATCCATTACGAACTATCGAGAGGCAACTCGATGTCCATCCACCGAGGAAGAATTGAGAATACATCAAGATCCTGAAGCCACAAGCGGCGGGCAAAATATCAAGCAAATAGCAAGGCATATCTAAAGGGAAGTGATCCAAAAATATATTTCCTATCATATATAATCTTTGTTTGATATATATACTGATATAAAGCTATACATGACAAAATGGCAAGCTAGTGCATGCGGTAAATACTGAAGCTCATCTACGAATCGAGGTATATGCGAGCTAGCTAACAAGACCAACATGGCATCCCTCTCGGATGAAGGAGGTAAAGTTGTAGTCTCTGGATAAGAATATCCACACGACCCAACGGATCATAGTCATCTGCATGATGACCATATGCTCATCGATATAAGCGCTCATCTCTGTGATCATACCAGTGGTAAGGGACCTCATTGCAGTACTATCTGTGATGGCTACATCCCGGGCAGATATGGCAATATCCCGCTCAACTATCATTTGCGTCTCTGGTGACTGGGCCTCATCACGCTCAACGACGGCGGCATCTCTACGAGCGATGCCTCGTCTCTCTCTAATAGGGCGGCGTCCCTCACATCAAGCGCGATCGACATCATAGATCGAATCGATCTCTCTCTCGAAGGTCATCGGATGAAGACTACTGCTCTAAATCTTGTCTTAGAGTCTTTGAATCACAAAATCTTGGTACTAGGAGAATCCGGAAGAAATCTTGGCAACCCGGTGACGGTACCCTCCTCGATGTAGGTATCGATGTCCTCCATGGGCTCTACATCGTATAACTCGATCTCGATCTTGCAAATCTTCTGCGGTAGATAAAACCTCCGTCTCCATCCATGCGAAATACTCTGCGGAATAACAGGACGGTGGCGGGAAAAGCGACTAGCTCACGCGCGATCCCGACAAGCGTATACGAGATCGGTCCTCGGTGAGAGGTATCGAGAAGAGACACGACTTGCCGCCCCCTCGAAAGGATGAAAATCCTGGGCCCGGTCGAAGCTGCGACATCACGGCGATGGGTGATAAGTAGTCACGCCCCTCGAAACCCGACCAAGGGAGGAAATCCATGCGGAGCATGAGTAATGAAAGGCTGTATGGTGAAAGCGAAGCCCGAAACACAACAATATGCTAAATGGATCTCGATATATCGCCAAAAATCACGGACCGGGGTGAGCATCATACACTCCGTGGTGGTGAAAGGAATATGACATAGCCACCTCATGGGAGAAAGCAATACCCATGCCGTCTAAGGGTACCAACCAATGGTCATGAAGTGTGACATAAACCACACATCTGACATGGCCAGAACTCCCGATAAACACGCTGACGGTGGGTAAAATCTTTGCGATGGGATCTTGATCGCGAGGTCTCTGCCCGCGATCATAGAGTACAATGAGTGCGACCCTCCTTGAGAGCTCTCACGACCATGATAACGCTATATCTATCTCATCCATATATCGCGGCATATACACGTATGGCGGTACACACATAGCATCGATACATCAACTCGGCTGACATTGATGATCCTCCGACCGGGTGAAATCCCGGAATGTGGTGAGTAGCTATCCTCCGCACCAATCGTCATCATATAAAAATCTTTGAGAGATCACGTGGCGGATGTCGACTCATCTGCACTTTTCTGCGCCTCGATCACAGTGAGAGTCGTGAATCGTCTACTCATGTCTCCCAAAAGCCGTGTGCCTTGAGAGTGCATCTGAAGCGGCGTCATCGTCGAAGCGTCGCGTACTCCTCCGGTAGGAGTCGACTCATGGGGTGCCAAAATGGAATACACCCTGTCGGGTAGCGATGCTCTATCATCCGTCCACAAATCCTGCGGGAACACGAAATACCAAAAAAGTCATGGTATCTTTGCGATGACGATCTCTGATCACCTATCTGGTGGTGACATCTTATCGTACCACGATCGCATACCCAATACCACCAGCGGCGGTGGGGTATGATCTATCTGACTAAGCTGTCGAAGAAGACATACATGCGGTAGTGTCGTAAGACCATCCGAAATTGATCTTAGAATATCTCTGACATACATACATATGCATAACATGATACATGCATATAATAGATAATGGATGGCAATATGATATAGGGAATGAAAAAAATGGTGCATACATTCCTAAATATATCATCATCTAATACATCGACTCTATCTGACTACAAATACATGAAAATGGGCACAGCGCCCTACTACTAACAGAGGCCTATCAAAAGATATAGCGAGAATGGGGAACGACCACCCGATATCTAACGAGAGGCCTATCAAAAGATATAACGAGAATATACATCGAGAAGAAGACCGGGGTCTCGATGTCCACATCCTCGATCTGTCCACACGATGTAACTCCTCTGAGTCATTGGATCTCTATCAGCGGGGATGTCGGGCCTATAAAGAGGAGGAGGATCTGCCAGGCAAAACCAAATGGGTCATCGAGGGGCGGCACACAGAGCTGGAAGGAACAAATGACTCACCTCTGCTTTGGATCTACTGCCCAAATCTTAGAATAAATATGTGTGCACGATCCATTTGCTAGGGTCGAACTATCAATCTGGGTCGGATGAGTGAGCTCGGACACAAGCCACCCAATCCGTCATCATCAAAGATCCTGGAACCATGTCCCCCATAAAAGCGTGTGTGGCGCGGGGCCGGCCCCAATAGTCTTGAGGAGCCACCAGTGTTGGAATATCTCCACAGTACATGGACCCTCGGATAAATCAAAATAAATCGACTCCAACAATGGAATATCGGTGGCGGGTGGTGTGATCTGAGCCGATGGCGCTGCTGACGGGAGAGCAAGATCGGTATCTGAATCTCCCACAATGGTGCTCCTAATATACACGCTCTCTAAATAGAGCTCCCGGCCTCCATCGGTGAAAGAGGAAATCTCGGGTGGAAATCAAATACTCTACTCGATGGGGTGTCCATCCTCAAAACCGATGGTCAAATGATCCCCAGTATAGAAGCCATGTGATGGCGTCGGTAGTCGACAACTCATTGCATCTGGCGATGGCGAAAGCCCTCGAATCTGAGGGACCTCTGGCAAAATATAGAATGGTGCCATCGTCGTCCTCGTGGATAGGTATCTAAGCCTAACACACTCATGGGGCCTGCAAACATGGAAGCCTCTCATAGGCCCCAAAACGCCAACACACTGATGGCAAAACATCTGCTATCGATAAACACTCTTAACTTTATGAATGGAAAAAGACAAGAGAAATACTCACCGGTGAAATGGGTAAAATCCTAGCGAAGCCTCGGTCGAACCACAGCGAGCCTTGACGCGCGTGCCCCGGAGGAAATAGGCAAAAGGTGTAAGAGCCCCGATCATACTCTCTCTATCGGTCCACATCGCGTGTGGCGCGGACGAAAGAAGAAAGATACCGTGGAAGAGTTATCTACGCTGAAGCGACCTCGAATGATCATCGAGAACAATCGCCATGAGAACGCGATCCACGATCCACGACATCATCGAGCATGGGCTCACTCGATAGCCCTCTCATAACATCTACGCTCAAAGGACACGAGCAGACGATCCACGCCTTTGGCGCCCCCACCGAAACTCTAATAAGGATCGAGCGGCGGTGGGGTGATATTAAGCCATGAAAGGCCTTGGCTCCCCTCAAACTCCATACACAGCGATAAATCGCCCGATCCATAGGCGTCATCATCATCACCTCATGATCCGGCGGGTGGAGTGGTGAGTTTGATGAAACCATCGCTCGAGACAATGCCACAGGGTAACCCGGGGGACAACGACGGGGAAGGATGGAGAAAAATGCCCCAAATCCCCACTCATGCACTCTTGCTCTATAATCGGGATGAAGCGCTGGTACATGGGTGGATGCTAAACCCGTTCCCAGAGGCATGTGTAAAACACGGAACTGCATGAAAATGCGAGATCGACATCGAGAACCCTTTAATCCTCATCAATAGGAAAGAAGGAAGATAAAGTCTAACGTCGTACCTCGTTAGCATGCAAGTACATCGATGGGTGTCTACCCAAATCACCCAGCAACTATGGGTTCACCACCTGAATGCTTGGAAGCTCCCTGCGAGGGATATGTGCGGCGAGGCGGGATCCTCAATATCCACCTCCTGCGTCCTCGACGTCTGGAACATCTACACGGATAGGACGAATCACGACCTCCACCAATGCCAAGCGAGGCTATCGGCGAGAGCACGGGACGAGGCACTTGAAGCCCTCCGTCGTAAATGCGCGAAAGCGGTCCTATAAGAAGCTGCTTTCGGTGATCCGGATCCATAATATCTGGACAACAAGTCTCCAAATCACCTCAGAAAGGGTGTGGTATTTCCTTACCCGGAGCTTTCTAAAATGCATTATATGACTATATGCATGCATGCATTTACTTTAACATATAATAGAGTTAGAATGCATGACTACCCAATGCCTACATTTGGAAAAATTTTGCCCATAGTCCCCTTTGAAAATAGGACTATCCACATGCACACAGAGCGTGTCTAGGGTGGCCATTCGATAGCTTTTTGTCCCCAAAGTCATATACCTAATATATGCATTAAAAATCAAAATCATCATCATGCATAAGGCCAACCTCGATGCTAGGAGTATTTTGCCTTTCTACCTTTTGCTCATTGGACCTCAAATAGATACAAAAATAGCGAGAAAAAAAGGTGCAATTTGACTATCTCGAAAGTTAAATTTTTTCACATCATTATGTTGACATGGTTTAATACTAACATTTACTATGTTGAATATTTTTTATCAAGTCATTTGTGCATACATAATCACTACTATGTGTTTTAGATGCATTTAGATGCGATATCTCACAATCTATGCGGATAGAAGCTGGAAAAAATACATACATCGTTACGGGATAGTGTAGAACACTTGTGCGGTGTGATGAATTTGCGAGAAGCGGCCCGAACTTCAGCGAGATCTGAAGATGGCTCACGGTTTTTCTAAAGTGAAACAAGTTGAAAGTGACTTGTGAAGTGAAGCTGTTTGGGATTTATCATCCACGCTGGCAGCTCTGCTACGGCGCGGGTGAACACTTTGCGGCTCCTCCATGTGGGTCCCACCCTCGGGCTCGGTCCGATTCGAGTTGAAATGCGAGTTCTTCTACGGACTAGAAAGGTCAATCGGGAATAAAATGCCACGCGATTGAGCAAAACAACATCTGATCACGGTCTTCTCGGATGAGACTTTGAATCATACATCACTCATTGGTAGTCGCTTTGAACACAAGGTATACTCTGCCGATGACCTCGGTTGTCACAAATCACATCTGGCAATACCTTATCTGGGTCCGATCTTGCGCCGACTCTCAGTCGTTACCTACGTGAATCCCAAGGCGGGGTTCTGACGTGAGATCCAACGGGATTGATACCCGATGCGTCCCCGACGGGGTTACAACGTAGATCCCCGGTGGGGGTTATAACCACGTTCATCCGTTGACAATTCTATCAGCGAAGGTCAAGCCCTTGACATTATTTCATAGATGGCGAGTAAACCCATCGAAGCATTGAGAACCATTCGGTAGTTTTAATGTATACTCATGCGTCCCGATAGATCCCCGACGGGGATTCTGATGTATATCTCCGGGGGAGTAACAATACGTGCTCGGTAGTTGACTCACATATCAACGAAGGTCAAAGCAACCTTGGCGTCATTTCATTAGATAAGCGTTTAAACCTATCGAAGCTATAGAGCTATTTGAGGTTCTCATACCAATTTTGCTCATATTCCCGGCGGATCCCGGGAAAGTCACGTAATGATGCTCCATTGATCTACCGTCGGCGAAGGTCAAACAACCTTGACGATCTCCTCACGAGAATCTCGGTAGTTGATTCACACGTCGGTGAAAGGTCAAACAACCTTGACGATATATCCCACGAGGATGTTTGAGCCATTGATTCACACGTCAACGAAAGGTCGAGCATCCTGACAGCGGCATTTGTTGTTGGCGATAAATCCAACGAGAATCGTGACATATTTTGGCGATACTAACCGGAAAGGTCAACATTATCAAAGAGGATAGATGATGGAATATGTTATACACATCCTCAAAGCGGATCAAGCTTTATCCCCACGGATCTCTTACACATAAGAGATACCCTTGAGGATCAAGTCGTTATCAAGAACACGGGGAATTTGGTGATAACTCAACATCAACATCTATGATTAAACTTGCACATCGGATCGGTCGATATTGCCAATCCCGGTTGAAGCAACGAGGAGCCAACAATCATCCCGACATGTTGGGCCTACAACCCCATACATGCATCATATACATTTGCATCATGTTGCTATCCTTAGTACCATGTTTATCTTGTTGCGTTTCAAGTGTCTAGGATTCTTTATCCTACCCATGCATCGCCATGCATGAGTATGATAAAGAGGGCATCTGTGAACACTCGAAATTTTTACTATACTACTATTACTTACTAACATTGCGGGAGGACAGATTAATCTTTTTTAAGAGAGAACCACGAAAGACAATCCAAATCCATCTGGGATACTATCGGAAGTTCGACATCAACCCCGGATCATGAATTTGGGAGTAACAATTTCAACCTCGGATCTAACCCAGAGAGACACTGCGAGATACAATCTGGAACACACACAGGAGAGAAGACCATTAATCTCGGAAATAACCCCGAGGTATCTAGTCTCGGTCCCAACCATGGGAATAGCCACCAACCTTGGTGATAACCCCAAGGAATGCGATTTGGGAGATAACCCGAAATGCTTGTTTCAAATGCCATCGACTTCAATCTCGCACTCTGACGAGATACCTTTGTACCAACCAACAATAACATCGGAAAGATAGGCACACCTCAAAGATGACAATGAGGACCTTCAATAAATGCGGCGATCCAATCTCGGTGAAGTCGAAGCAGCGTCTACTTTATCGGCCCATCCCGTGATAACAGGTGAGGGAAACATCGTCATCTCGTCTCAAACGATGCCCCACGTCT
The DNA here is from genome assembly GCA_020205615.1 of Panax quinquefolius. Lineage (NCBI taxonomy): Eukaryota > Viridiplantae > Streptophyta > Magnoliopsida > Apiales > Araliaceae > Panax > Panax quinquefolius. Next base: position 57,379,130 of record CM035166.1, on the reverse strand, counting down.
CGTCTCTACACAATGATGTCCCACAAGGCTAACCAATCCGGTGACTATTATGCGGGGTAGCGGATGAAAGTTGAAGCTTGAAGGCCGGGAGGGCATCGTCCCATCTTCAATGACTTACGTACAAACTCTAATCCCATGCCATCGTACAACTCTCGACAACGGCGGTCCAAAATAGGTCTGAATACCTCAAAGCGGATGCGGTTGCACTTCTCAAAATTCGAGTGGACATTACGATTGCTGAGAGTGCACGTGCTTGAGAACGACCCGACCAAACAACAAACTAAGGCCGACCCAGGCCGCCTCTACACTACACTGCGGCTCGGCTCGGTAGTAGGTACACTATAACTCATATTGCCTATAAATAGAGGGCTTGGGGTGCTGATTTTAAGAGAAAAAAGATGGAAACCACCGCACAATTTGCTTCTGCACTTTTCATTATCTGATGTATTTTCCCACTTTTAAACACACAATGAGCTCATATATAGCCTCTTTTGTACCCACAAAAGCCCGGTGTTTACCACTCTAAAGATATAGAAGCCTTTTTTGTCGATCAACTTGTAAGCCTTCTCACACACTTTAGAGTCTTTCTCTTCATCTTTGCACACACCCTTCTACGTTGAGAGTCGTGTTGCTTGCTTTTGCGGACTTGATCCGTGGTTTCATTCGATCTGTATATATATATATATATATATATATATATATATATATTGACTAACATTATCGAGTTATGCCTCGATTGAGCCTGAACTTGATGCGGGCGTTTATTTGTTTTATATATATATATATATATATATATATATATATATAATATATATGTCGAACTTTGTTCGATGAGCCTGAACTTGATGCAGTGCATTTATTAATATTTATATATATTATATATATATATATATATATATATATATATATATATATATATATATACTATATATATATATATATATATATATATATGTATGACTTTGTTAGATGAGCTTAGACTTTATATCAGTGCGTTTACTATACTTATATATATATATATATATATATATATATATATATATATATATATATATATATATATATTTTACTACTGAGCACAGAGTTTTTCGTGGCATTTATATATATTATATATATATATATATATATATATATATATATATATATATATTATTTAATCACACTGGAGTTTTCTTAAGTGGCGATTGATAAACTTCTGACTTTATTTATGTTTTGTCCCACTTTGGAGTTTCCTCAAGTGGCGGTTGATAACTTTAACAACTTTATTTACATTTACGATCCCCCCGTGGAGGTGCTTCGTGGTTGGTGATCATATATATATATATATATATATATATATTTATACTTTTATATATATACACTTACTTATACGCTTTCATACAAATTGCAACATTACATGCGCTTAGGAATCATGTGATCACAGATTCATCCCATTGGATCTAGATTCGGTTCCGTGATGGACATTTTTCCATTTATGGCGACTTGTAAATTATTACTGCGATGTCGAAATTTCCTCGGATGGTTTCCATACCCACGAGGAAGTCGGCATTATTTTTGTATATTATTTTTTTTTCATACGGATGCCTCGCATCCAAATCAAATAAAATCAATCCGGTAGATCACTTAATAAAAATGGGAGTGTAAAGGTCTCATTCTATTGAGCATCGGGGTTTGAAAAACCTCTTTTATAAAACATCATCTTTGCCATATCTTGCTAAAAATTGAATTTTTACATAAATTCAAACCTTGTGTATATAGGTTGAGCGAGGCCTCGCTTTAACTTTCATATAAAAGCACATTGACCCACACACACACACACTCGGATAATAGTTTCTTGAAAAGAAGCGGTCACCGTAGTAACACGGATGTCGGGGTGCCTAACACCTTCCCCCACGCATAACCAAGTCCCGACCCTAAGCGAATCTCGGCTTAAATCTATCGGTTCACATCACTTGCAATGTATGCAAACCATTTCTGGTTGTAGTGGTATCATAAAAACATCAATGGCGACTTTAATGGTCCCATCGTGTGATATTAACCTTTTCTCGGTTTTGTTGGTACAACACCATTTAAAAAAAAAATCCAATGGCGACTTCTTAACAATTCATCTTTGCAATCATCGTTCGACATCATATTACATATCTATAGGACCTTTTTCACTTGTTTATATTTGCACTCAAACAAATCTCACCTAAAATCATTTCGTAACACCAAAAGAATAATTATAACCATGTTGAAAGGGACACCCAAAAATCCGAGTAATATTCATAACTCAACTATAATTTGGTTCGAAAAAGAAACCAATTTTATCATGAATAGTAACTTGTGAATAGTAACCCATGAATAGTAACCCATGAATAGTAACTTCGTGAATAGTAACTCATGAATAATAACTCGTGAATAGTAACTCATGAATAGTAAATTCGACATAAAAAGGTAGAAATTCCACAATAAAATCCATACCAATATTTCGGTATAATGATATTGAAATAACATTTCTTAAACTTATAAACAATTTATTTTAACTATTTACACTTTACTAAATAATGCATTTAATCGTCCCAAAATTCCAAACTCATAAGATTTCATCACCAATAACCAAAACTCTCATCAAAAATCTGCATATACCTCATATAGGATTCTCAAGCCATAAAATCCTATTTTCCAATTTTCTTACTTCACATAACATATTTAATTTATTTACTCATAACTAGTCTATTTTTATGAAAAATACTAAATCAGTTCCAAAAATATTTCTTTTCTGGGATTTAGCATAATATAGTCCAATATTGAACATATATTTTTCTCATTTTTTTAAAAATTCATTTACTATTTTTCATATGGCTAAAACAGCCGAATATTTAAACATTTATCATAAACTGTACTTTTATCCAAAAATTCTGAAATTCACAGAGTACACTGATATTATATAGATATACTCCCAATAAAAATTTCATCAATTTTGGAGTTAACCACAAGGAGTTATAAGCGGTTACTTTTAAAATAGTCTTTTCCCGTAAAATTCATAACTCTTAATCTATACATCCAAAAATCATCATTTTTGGACACAGTCAATAAAACTCATCAAAATATCATTTCAAAGTTTTCGAATTTTACGAAGGTCTCAAGAAGTACTGAACCGAAAAACATAATAACCCTTAAAATCTCTTTACCTCAAAAGAGCAATAATTACATTTGGAATATCGGATGAAAACCGAAGGAAACTTCTACTAAATAGCAACTCTCAAAGTATCTAAATACTCTCAAAAATATGCTTGATAATATAGAGAGAAAGAAAACTTGTTTCTGGTGTGTTTTTCAATTATAACATAAGCATCTATTTATAGGAAAATGCTAGAACGCCAAAAGAGACTAAATTAATAAAATAATATTATATTATTTTCTTCTCTCCCACTCTGTGACCAAGCTAGACCAAAATCTCAGCCACCACAGTGAGGTCCACCCAAAATCAGCACATGTTTTCACAACAACCAAAAGTGGGTCCCACCCAATTTTAATAAAAATTATCTTATTTTTTGAAACTTCAATAATTCATAAAAAATAGCCAGTTTATCAGAAAAATATGAATTTTATGTTCATTCCACACGAAATCGAATTCTCTACAACTTTGCAAGAGAAAGTTTTTCCAAATTCCAAACAAAAAATATCTGAAATCCACAAACGGATGATTTTCAACACCTTTTAAAATTCATAACAAATCATGCGTTAATTTTTAACGGTTCAAAATTTGTGGATATATACTCAACTCATATATGTATAACATATCCAAAAATTACAACGATCTAACGGTCAGATCAAAATTATAACTCACGCAATAGAGCTTTAAGAACACCGATTTGATATTTTAATACCTCCAATCCGACAAAATACTGATAAAAAACCTCAACATTAATTCCTTTATTTATAACCACATAAATAAATCCATTATTTATATCCACATCAAATAAATATTTTCTTATCATATAAATCAATAATTAATTATTCACAAATAATATTACATAATCGCAACAATGACAACCAGGCAGTTCCCAGGAAAGAGGGGGCTTTCTGATAAGGATTTCTCCTTACTGGCGCGCAATTAGGTGACCAAACCTCTCCTTGATAGAACTTTCTAGACATTGCCAATAATGCTATCTAATAATATTATTCAAATAATATGAATTATTGATCTGATAATGGAGATACTGTGCAGTGACAATTATTGAAACAACAATAATATAAAATATCAACGCAGCAATTATTGAATCAATAAAATAAAATATTGAACAGTAATTACTGCAACAATTATTGAGTAGTGCCTTCTTACGTAAGAATAGATAATTCAAAAATACTGTGCAATACCGTGTGCTACTATGCAATAACGCGTATTATTGTATTTTAACCACCGAGTATTCCAACAGTGTTAACGATAACAACTACACCGTTATTTGTAATAACTCAAATTTGTCATTTTCTTCATCCAACAGTTATCCGTTATGGGGCCCACAAATGGCTGCGCCGTCGTACGAATATTCCCTGACAGAAAGAATATTCCACGACCAAACGAATATTTCCCGACAACAATGAATATCTTATAACCACTTGTGTATTTTGAAAAAAAATTCATATATCACCCTTAACTTTAACCTTTTATCAATTTAACCATTTACTGAATAGTAATTATAAGAAAAATTGAATACTTTTATTTCATAAAATTCGGGGTCTTACAATCTCCCCTCCTTATGAAATTTCATCCCCGAAATTTACGTACCTGGTATTTCGAAGAGTTGAGAATACCTTGCTTTCATTTCAGATTCTATCTCTCCGGTCATCATGATTTCTCCATTGCTCATCTCCCGTGATAACTTCATTTGGGTTCCTCACTTGTTGGGAAGTCATGAAAACCGCTATCCCTCGAACTACCCGGTTTTGACTTGTCTGGGGCAGCATTTGGCGTCATCACTACCGTTGGAATATACTTTTCTATAGGACATATTCCTTCCTCAACTGCCTCGTCGTATTCCTGATTCATGATCTGAATCATCAATCTTCGATCCATATCGAATTCAGGTTGACCGCTTCTGTCTGCAGGTAATTCAAAACTCGATGTTGGGTTCTCCCAATTGCTTTCCAAAAGAAAAATCATATCATCTATTTTAGCTTTCTTAGATCGGACATCTCTTTCCACAATATCCACGTGTCGTGCGGCTTTTGCCCATGCATCACTTATTCTCACTCGTTCAGTTTTTTCTTCTTTCAGCTCAGATTCCATCTTTATCATCATATACTCTGCCAAAGAATGCTTTTGTTCAAACATCATATATCGGGTAACACAAGCTTGAATTGTTGCATCCTTTTGTTCCACGACCGCCTGCCATTCTTCAGTCTGCTCTTCTAACTCATGAACACGATTTTGCAATTCTACATTTCGATCATAAAATTCTTCTAATAAATTCTCCTCAGGTGCTTCTTCTTCCTCACTCTCAGCTGCTACCTCTACGACTAGCTCGGGTGCAACTATTAATTCTTCCCTCACCACAAGAATATCTCTAATTCCTTCTTCGTCTGACATCACATTATCATGGTTAGTGATTAGAGGTATCCCCACAGTCTCATTCACTCCATTGTTAGCATTCTCAGTTGTCATTCTCAAATACTGCCATAAAACAAGGGTTAATTAAACAAATTAATGTATCACATAATATCCGTATATTATGACTGACCAACAAATAAGCTTAGGTAGGACACACTAGCGAAGGATTTACTCATTTCTCTCGTCCTAGTTATATTCCTTGATCTCTGCCACAGACCATATCTCTAAGCTCTGATACCAAATGTGACAACCCCAAAATAGGTCCATTCCATCTAACCTATTCTGAGTCGCCAAATACATGGTATAGAAAACAACTACAATTTTATTACAACAATTGTCATGCAAAATACAACAACACATATGCTGTGAGTTTGGATACAAATATATACCAACTGTGACTCTCATCGCAACCTTGGATAACACGTCACAATGACACCTTACATAAAGGTATAGTCAAAAACTATTTTAGAAATTAGAATCTTTGAGAAGTGCTCAAGGAAACCTTCGTACATGGGAGGCCATCCTTCTAGGTTATGATAGATATCATATGGCAACAAAATTATCCTTGGTTGACCTAATAGACTCCAAAGAAAAACGAGAAGATTACTATCTTATTCTTCCCAATAGTGAGTCTTCTCTTGACATATCATTATCTCCACTGTCTCTAATTGAGAATTATACTTCAAACAAACACCAAGATTATATAGGTAGTGCTCGTAGATATACTCAGCAAGTGGATGTGCACAACCATGTCTTATGATGACACGAGGTTGTATGTCATTAGACATCTTGTATGATAGTGATAAAACACCCTTCCAACGTTGGGTTCGCCTCACCCTAGTTGATTCACCAAATGTAACTACTAAATGATGACCACCATTTTATTCCCCTGTTACCCCTGCTCGATCCAGCTACACTCTTATTACCTGAAAGGAATTGTGAAGCAAAAGGGTGAGCACAACTAGATCAGTAAAGAATATCATGACTAAAGATAATTAAATTATCAATAGCCTTCATCAATAATAAATCAGAGATTTAGAACATATGGTAGATGATAAAAATTTCAACCATAGTTGCAGCGGAACGAGCAATCCATTTGAAGAGTCAAAAAGACCATAAAGTCTATTATCTTCTCTATGTTAAAAATCCACCAACAATATTTTATCCCTGTAACATCAATCAACAGTTCTGGTCCACAATCATATGAATAACTCATAATCATAAATGTGATTCTAAATTTCTCTTCGCATCCAGGACGAAGATAATTTTCATCACATGTCTTTACCTAAAACATCAAAGATCATGGTTATACCAAATCTCGGTTCTGTTCATAATCATACTAATAAATTCATCTTTTTTGCTACGGGCCAAAGATATTTATTAACAGATTCATCTTTACTCTTGGCAAAGATATTCAACAACATGTCATCTTTTGCACTACGGGCAAAGATATTCATCAACAATTCATCTTTGCACTCACAGGCCAAAGATATTCCTCAACGATTCATATTTGCACTCTGAGCCAAATATATTCATCAACAGATTCATATTTGCACTTCAAAGTAAAATATATTAATATCTCAAAGAAATATATAATCATTTCAGAATTTATATAAACAATAATTATAACCATGTTGATCATTTCACCTTTGAACTTAAGCTAATGATATTCAATTATAAATTCAATGGTCATGATCATACCAGTCAACAATTCAACTTTGCACTACTGGCCAAAGAGAACCCATAGTCATGATCATACCAATAATCTACCCATCTTTACACTCAAGTCAAAGAGAAATTAATATCATCATTAGGGTTATAAAAATGTTATATATGATAATAAAAAATAATATAATCAACATATACATTTAATCTCAAGAGTAATATTCATAACTCAACTATAATTTGGTTAGAAAAAGAAACCAATTTTATCATGAATAGTAACTCGTGAATAGTAACCCATGAATAGTAATATCGTGAATAGTAACTCATGAATAGTAACTCGTGAATAGTAAACCCGACACAAAAAGGTAGAAATTCCACAATAAAATCCATACCAATATTTCGGTATAATGATATTGAAATAATATTTCTTAAACTTATAAACAATTTATTTTAATTGTTTACACTTTACTAAATAATGCATTTAATCATCCTAAAATTTCAAACTCATAAGATTTCATCACCAATAACCAAACCCTCATAAAAAATCTGCATATACCTCATATAGGATTCTCATGCCATAAAATCCTATTTTTCAATTTTCTTACTTCACATAACATATTTAATTCATTTACTCATAACTAGTCTATTTTCATGAAAAATACTAAATCAGTTCCAAAAATATTTCTTTTCTGGGATTTAGCAGAATATAGTCCCATAATTAACATATATTTTTCTCATTTTTTAAAATTCATTTACTATTTTTCATATGGCTAAAACAACCGAATATTTAAACATTTATCATAAACTGTACTTTTATCCAAAAATTCCAAAATTCACAGTACAATTGATATTATATAGATATACTCCCAATAAAAATTTCATCAATTTTGGAGTTAACCACAAGGAGTTATAAACGGTTACTTTTAAAATAGTCTTTTCCCGTAAAATTCATAACTCTTAATCTAGACATCCAAAAATCATCATTTTTGGACACAATCAATAAAACTCATCAAAATATCATTTCAAAGTTTTTCAGAATTTTCTGAAGGTCGGAAGAAGTACGAACTGAAAAACATAATAACCCTTAAAATCTCTTACCTCAAAAGAGCAATAATTCTGACTGGAATATCGGATGAAAAACCGAAGGAAACTTCTACTAAATAGCAACTCTCAAAGTATCTAAATACTCTCAAAAATATGCTTGATAATATAGAGAGAAAGAAAACTTGTTTCTGGTGTATTTTTCAATTATAACATAAGCATCTATTTATAGGAAAATGCTAGAACGCCAAAAGAGACTAAATTAATAAAATAATATTATATTATTTTCTTCTCTCCTACGCAGCCAAGCTAGACCAAAATCTCAGCCACCACAGTGAGGTCCACCCAAAATCAGCACATGTTTTCACAACAACCAAAAGTGGGTCCCACCCAATTTTAATAAAAATTATCTTATTTTTTGAAACTTCAATAATTCATAAAAAATAGCCAGTTTATCAGAAAAATACGAATTTTATGTTCATTCCACACGAAATCGAATTCTCTACAACTTTGCAAGAGAAAGTTTTTCCAAATTCCAAACAAAAAATATCTGAAATCCACAAACGGACGATTTTCAACACCTTTTAAAATTCATAACAAATCATGCGTTAATTTTTAACGGTTCAAAATTTGTGGATATATATACTCAACTCATATATGTATAACATATCCAAAAATCACAACGATCCAGCCATCAGATCAAAATTATAACTCACGCAATAGAGCTTTAAGAACACCGATTTGATATTTTAATACCTCCAATCCGATAAAATACTGATAAAATACCTCAACATTAATTCCTTCATTTATAACCACATAAATAAATCCATCATTTATATCCACATCAAATAAATATTTCCTTATCATATAAATCAATAATTAATTATTCACAAATAATATTACAGAAGCGTAACAATGACAACCAAACAGTTCCCAGGAAAGAGGGGGCTTTCCGATAAGGATTTCTCCTTACTGGCACGCAATTAGGTGACCAAACCTCTCCTTGACATAACTTTCTAGACATTGCCAATAATGCTATCTAATAATATTATTCAAATAATATGAATTATTGATCTGATAATGGAGATACTGTACAGTGACAATTATTGAAACAATAATAATATAAAATATCAACGCATCAATTATTGAATCAATAAAATAAAATATTGAACAATAATTACTGCAACAATTATTGAGTAGTGCCTTCTTACGTAAGAATCAATAATTCAAAAATCTTGTGCAATCTGGTGTGCTATCTTTGTGCGATACGCAGACATCAGTATTTTAACCACAAATGGTCTGCTTGGCAGGTAAATGTCGAATATTCCCCGACAAAAAGAATATTCCACGACCAAACGAATATTCCCCGACAACAATGAATATTTTATAACCACTTGTGTATTTTCAAAAAAATTCATATATCACCCTTAACTTTAACCTTTTATCAATTTAACCATTTACTGAATAGTAATTATAAGAAAAATTGAATACTTTTATTTCATAAAATTCGGGGTCTTACAGGTAGTATACACTTAAGTAATCAGCGAAAAGAAGCATTTAATAAACTGAGGTGGGAGGAGTTTTGAAACAGTAACAATATTTAAGTGAAATAGTAAGATAAAAAAATTAAAAATGAAAACAGTGATCAGTAAAAAAAATTCCACATGTTGCTAGAAGAATACAAAGAGTAAAAACTGTCAGTCAAATATAAGAATGATTACTGAAGCAAAAAAAATTGTGAACACGGCAAGAAATTATAATTTCAGACATCAATTTTTTTCAAAGAAGCAGGTAAAATGCAAGATTTCAATATTTATAGCAAATCTTAGATGGAGATATAGCAGTAAATGCAATGAACAACTCGGTGAATATCAGTATTCACACATTATATAAGAAGCTGAAAGTAATCTAGTGGACATCAGTATCCACACAAATAAGAATATAGATAGATAGAAGGGTTATACCTGAGGTGGAATTTATCATATACCAGTTTCAGTATGCTCAGCATTTCGTCGTTCTTATTTCTCATAGTAGGCAACAGAGAGCTCAACACCGATGAATATATATATATATATATATATATAATGATTTTATATTGCAAATATATGTATATATAAATTTTCAGTAAAAAATGTATTATTAGTAAAAATATATGTTTGAGTTTATAGTAAAAAATTTAAAAAAAAATTAAAAGTGCGAACAGAGCTTACTCAAAATGTTATAACAGGAAAAAATGAACAGTAGATGATTTTGAGTAGAAGTCCTAAACAAAATCAACACAATTTAAACAAAATTTATAAAAAAACATTTGGTTAATAAAAATTTGAAGAAATCTGGATTTTGAGAAATATTCAGAGAAGATTTCATCACTGAGAGTAAGAAAAATACATAATCTCAGATCTAGTCAGAGAATAAAAAATGTTTGACAAAGAAACCTTAATGTAAACCTTAACCCTTTCATATAATTGATTTTTCAGAGATTTTAAGGAAATTGAATCAAAGAGGAACACATGCATGAACAAAGATGATTTGACTGACATCCCAAACATTTAAAGTGGAAACGATTTTATTTAGAATGTAAGATCCGTAACAAGAATAAATATCAAAATTTGAACAAGTATTTTCAGATCTTAGAAACTCATTTAGGCAAAAGAAATTTTGTCGATTAACATGTGTCGTTTAACCCAAAAAAATTGAAACAAAAAAAAACTTTAGAAAAGATGGATACAATTCGTAAGAAATGTAACAGAGTTTAACAAGAAATCATGATTAGGAGGAGAAGCAGTCGAGATAGAGTAATGCCTGATATAGAACTTGGAGATAATAGCGAGTAATCAGAGATTACTAAAGAGAGAGAGAGAGAGTAGATAGAAAGAGGCGAGAGAGTGTAGAGAAGAGATAGAGAAAGGAGATTAAAGAAAATGAATAAAAAATAGAAATTATATATATAGTTTAATTTACCAGATGATCCAACAGTGGAGAAAATAGATCATATCTTGATCAATGGCCATGACTCAATCTGAGTTGTGTTTCCTTTAGAAACATGATCCAAGGGCTAAGATTAGTACTTGTGTTTGATATGACGGCTTGGAAGCGTGATCCGTGTGCAGTTGATGCTTATTTTAGCAATAAAAGGTAATTTAGCTTAATAGGGAATTAAAGAATATATATATATATATATATATATATATATTAATAAAAATTTGTTTTTTTTAAATATCAAAATACATATATAATCTATTAATAAAATAGAAAAGAAATTTAAAGTTTGTTTAGACACAGATTAAAATAATTAAGAACAATTATCTAGCATTCCTAGCTCAATTCTTAATTTACAAAATCTTTCTGAACTTAGTGGTTTAGTAAATATATCAGCTATATTTAATTCAGTATCAATATGTTCTAATTTAATGTTTCCGTTATTAACATGATCACATAAAAAATGATGCCTAATGTCTATATATTTTGACCTAGCATGCATGACTAGATTTTTGCTTAGATTTATTGTACTGGTATTATCACATAAAATAGAAACACAGTCAAATTTTAAATTATAATCAACAAGGGTTTGTTTCATCCATAAGATTTGAGCACAGCATCGTGCGGCTGCAACGTATTCTGCTTCGGTGGTTGAAATAGAGACATAATTCTGCTTTTTAGAAAACTAAGAAACCAAACATCCTCCTAGGAATTGACAGGTACCACTAGTGCTTTTTCGATCGACATGATGACCTGCATAGTCAGAGTCTAAAAAACATACGAGATTAAATTGTTGATCTTTAGGATACCATTGACCTAATTTAGTGGTTCCTTTAAGATATCAAAAAATTGTTTTCACTGCAGTCAGATGAGATTCTTTGGGATCAACTTGAAACCTGGCACATTTACAAACACTAAACATGATGTCTGGTCTACTAGCAGTTATATATAATAGACTTCCGATCATTCCTCTATATTTCTTAGAGTCAACATATTTTCCAGTTTCGTCAATAATTAATTTATCCGTTGTTGACATAGGAGTGTTAAGAGGTTTTGCTGATTCTAGTCTAAATTTCTTGATCATTTCTTTACAGTATTTAGATTGAGATATATGAATACCTTTTTCTCCTTGTTTGATTTGCAGTCCGAGGAAGAAGTTTAATTCTCCCATCATGCTCATTTCGAATTCTTTACTAATACTTTCAGAAAACTCATTGCACATAATAATGTTAGTAGAGCCAAATATAATATTATCAACATATATTTGAATTACCAAAATATCATCATTTTTATTTTTAGTAAACAAGGTAGTATCAACAGTTCCTCGTTTGAAGCCATTTTTCAGCAAAAATTTACTCAACCTTTCATACCAAGCTCTCGGAGCCTGTTTTAAACCATATAGTGCTTTATGTAATTTATAAACATATTCAGGATGTCTGAAATCTTCAAATCCAGGAGGTTGTTTAACATAAACTTTCTCTTCTATAACACCATTTAAAAAAGCAGATTTCACATCCATTTGAAACAATTTAAAATTCATATGACATGCAAATGCTAACAACATACGAATAGATTCAATTCTAGCAACAGGAGCATAAGTTTCATCATAGTCAATTCCTTCCATTTGATTATATCCTTGTGCAACTAATCTTGCTTTATTACAAATAACAATTCCATTTTCATCAAGTTTGTTACAAAATACCCATCGAGTTCCAATGATTAATGAAACATCCTCAGGTTGTGGGACTAATTCCCATACTTTATTTCTAGTGAATTGTTCAAGTTCGTCTTGCATAGCCATTATCTAGTCTTCATCTAGTAAATCATCTTTTATTAGTTTAGGTTCAATTTGAGACAAAAAAGACAGATGACCAGCTAGATTATGCGCTTGTGATCTAGTGATAACTCCTTTTCAATATTTCCAATAACATTTTCTATAGGATGATTTTTGATAATATGAGACTCTTTAGGCAAACCATTTAACTAAGGATTTGGATTTTCAAGGGGATTTTCGTTAATAGGTGGAGATGTATTATCAAGTTTTGGTTCTTCCATATTTTTGAGAATATCCTCAATGATAACATCATTATCAGTCAGTTCTTTGTATTTTGGAGGAGGCTAAGTTTCATCAAAAGTCACATTCATCGATTCTTCCACAACTAGACTTCTTTTGTTGAAAACTCTGTATGCTTTACTATTAAGTGAGTATCCAAGAAAAATTCCTTCATCAGATTTAGGATCAAATTTCTATAAGTGTCCTTTGGTGTTTAGAATAAAACATTTGCTCCCAAAAACACGAAAATAGTTTATTTTTGGAATTCTTTTATAGTAGAGCTCATAGGGAGTTTTGAGCAAAACGGGTCTTAATAAAACTCTGTTTAATATATAACATGATGTTGCCACTGCTTCAGCCCAGAAATACTTTGTAAGACGAGATTCATTCAACATTGTATTAGCCATTTCTTGCAAAGAATGATTTTTTCTTTCAACAACACCAATTGACTGAGGTGTATAAGGAGCAGAGAAGTTATGACTTATACCATTCTCATCACAGAATATAATGAAATCAGAATTGTCAATTTCTTTTCCGTGATCATATCGAATATAAATAATAGAGCTTCCCTATTGATTTTGAATCTTTTTATACAGAGTAGAAAAAGAGTTAATAGCCTTATTTTTAAATTTTAGAAAATCAACCCACATAAATCGTGAATAATCGTCAACCAAAACTAGAATATATACAGCACCACCCATGCTGTGTTTAAGGATTGGTCCAACAAGATCCATGTGTAATAATTCTAAGGGTCGAGAGGTTGACACAGTAAACTTAGGTTTATGTGATGCATGAATTTTTTTCCTAATTCACAAGCTTCACAGATATGGTCTTTAAAAAATTTTAATTTAGGAAGACCACAAACATGTTCTTTAGAGGAAATGTTATTTATGAGTTTCATATTTATATGTCCTAGTCTGCGATGCTATAGCCAAGGATCTTCATTTGCGGATACAAGACATATGTTATCTAAATGAAAGTAAGTATCTAAGTTACAGGTATACACATTTTGATATCTAGGACACACTAATATCAATTTACCAGTTTGATCAAAAATAGAGCAATTATGTGTACTAAAGGATACTTTAAAACCACTATCACATAGTTGACTAATAGATAGAAGATTATACTCGAGTCCAGTAACTAACTGAACGTTGGAAATGGTTATGTGTTTATTACCAACACATCCAACTCTGATTATTTTACCTTTATTGTTATCACCAAAAGTTACTTCACCAAAGTCTGTAGCTTGTAGATTTCTTAATTTGGACTTGTCTCTAGTCATATGTCTTGAGCAAGCACTATCAAGATACCAATTGCTTTTATTCATATCAGCAGCAAGACATACCTGCAATATATGTACTAATTTTATCGGTTGGTACCCTTTAAATTGAAGGGTCCTTAGGGTGAGTTTTCCATTTTGTATAAGGAGCATTTGGAGTTTCCTTTACAAAATTGGGCATAGGATAATCAACTTTAGCAGAAAGAAGCATTCTATGAGTAATTTGATTGTGATAAGTATGATAATGCTGTTTATGAAATTCTCTTCTTGTTATGGTTGGTGCAGTATATGTTCCCTTGGGAACCCACGTCATTTTTCCTTTATAGTTTCCATTTCTAGCATTGCACATATAAAAAGAGTGACCATTTCTGTTACAATATGAACATTTTGTGAAAGGGGATATATGACTTTTATTTTCCTTAATTTTAACATGATATAGTCTTTTATCTTTTGATTCACTTGTTTCACCAGTGTATCCTAAACCTTCTTTATTAAAGCTACATTTTTGTTGATTGAATATGACATCAAGATTTTCCTTTCCTTTTATAAATTTATAAATTATATTATTTAAATCTTCACGTTCTTTGGTTAAGTTTTCAATTATGCAATTATGGTTTTCTATTTCTGTCTTTAACCTTGAATTTTCATTTTTAATTTCTTCAATTGCAACTTGATCTTGCACTTGATTATCTTCATTGATTACCGCAAGTGTTGAATTTTCAATTTGAAGATTTTCAATTGAGATGATAAAGTGAGGAATTCTCTATTTCAAGATTTTTATTAATTTTCTTAAGTTGTACTAATCCTTCTTTATTTTCTAAGTTTATTTCATTTAAACTTTCGTTAGTGATAATTAAACTAGCATTTTCAATTTCAAGACTTGTATTTATTTTTCTTAATCTTTCTAATTCTTCTTTTATCAATTCATTACTTTCATATAAATGACTATAAGCTTCTTGTAATTCATAGTGTTCTTCATTTATATTTTCTAGTGTGTATGAAGAAAATTAAGTGCTAGGTAGTTGGTATTCAGAATTTACCTCAAATCTTGGTGATAAGTCATTATCTGCCATTAGACAGAGATTTGCAACTTCTTCAATTTGTTCAACAGTTTCTTCCTCGTCACTTAGATCCCATCCTTCTTCAGCTACAAAAACTTTGTTGTTAACTAGTTTTGGACAGTCCTTCTTGAAGTGTCCAGGCTGCTTACATTCAAAACATGTGTTTGAATTTTCATTTGGATTGGTACTTCTGAAGTTGTTATTTGTTTTGAAATTTCCTCCTTGCGTCTTTGGTTTGAAGAATTGTTTACCTTTGAAGTTGTTGAAGTTGTTGTTTGTTTTTATGAAGCCTTTGCCATATTTTCTTGCTTTGCTTTGAATTACTCTTCTGAGCTGCCTGGATAGTAAAACAACTTCATTGTTGTCTAGACTGAGAAGTTCTTCATTTAATTCATCATCTTCACTTTCTTGATCCACCAGGAGAGCTTTATAGGCGATTCCTTTCTTTTTGAGATCTATGTCTGATCCAACTTTTTCAACGAACATATCAACTTCATGAGCACGAAGATTTCCAATGAGATTCTCCATAGGATATGTGGTTAGATCTTGCATTTCTTTGATTGCTGTAACCTTCATTTTCCAAATGGATGGAAGGGCTTTGAGAATTCTTCTATTTTTCTCATTTGTAGTATATGCTTTTCCCAATTGCTATAGCTCATCAATGATTTTGGAAAATTGAGTTTCCATATCAATGATCTTTTCACCTTCTTCAAGCTTGAAACTTTTATATTCTTAAATTAGAGCATCTTTTCTGGTTTCTTTGATGTGATTGGTACCTTCATAGGTTACAATCAGTTTTTCCCAAATTTCTTTTGCATTTTTACAGTTACTAACTCTTTTGTATTCATTTTCAATCAAAGCACTGGTTAGCACTTGTTCCGCTCGAGATGCAATATTCATGATCTCTTTTTCTTCAGTGGTGAATTCATATATGTCTTTCTCGACAGTCTTTTCTCCTTCAATTTTGGTTGGAATTTGTACACCTCATTCGATGGCACACCAAATTTTGATTCTTTGGGATTTAGCATATATTTTGAATCTGTTTTTTCAGGTGGCAAAATTGGTTCCATCAAATAGTGGAGGTCTGGTCATAGATAGTCCTTCTCCGTAACCAGTAGCATTGTAGGCCATGGATCTACTCTTAGGTATGCCTGTATATACTCAATAAACAAGTTAAAAAGCACCGCTCTAGTACCAATTGAAAGTCTAATAATAATCTAGAAGGGGGGTTGAATAGATTATTACCGATTAAAAAATTATCTTAGGCCTTTTTTGAATTTTTGGATAATTAATTTGCAGTGTTAGAAATTAATATGCAAGATAGTAAAAATTAAATCACACAATGCACAGAGATTTATCTGGTTCACAATATACACCCCTTGGTATGTTGCTACGTCCAGTCTCAAGTCTCTACTTGGAACTTGAGATCCTATTACTATTAGTAATAACAACTCCTTCAGTAGGCGGAGAAGCCTTTACAAAGTTTTATAGATAAACTTCCAACTATTCCCAACTATTCTATCTTGGACAGCAAGCTCTCCGCCCCCTCCTCAAGTTTAGTTGTACCACCTTTGAGTTTAGTTCTATTCTATGAACTGGTCTTGAAACAACAGTCACTTCCTCACCTCACAAGTACACTAGAGATCCAACTTCCCGCTGTTCCCTCTAAGACTCTGGTCTTGGTCGAAGAAATACTCGTCTTTCTCACTGGTACATAAAATAAACTAACTCTAAACTTTTTCTGGTTACAAGTAATTTCCACAACAAGTTGCTTCTTGAATAAGCTGATACAAGTTTAGTACAAAGTAATGCTTCTTAAATAAGCAGATAAAATATTTGTTTAGATCCACTTATGCTTCTGATTAAGCAAATATGTGATGTTAAAGAACTTTATAAAAATTAACAATTCTGTAAAATAAAGAGTGTTTTTCTATGGATAATATAGAATTGTTTCTTAATTAAACTTAACCAAATATTTTATGAATTGTATATAAATAAATACTTGTTATCAAATCAAACAATAAGTATAATGTCAGTTAAGCACAATTTGATATAACAAATCTTATTTGTTTAACTCAAATAATATATAAGAATATTTTATCTATTATGTGAACTTTCATAAATAATGTCACTTAGTACTATAAGGAATCGTACGGTTCGAATTCCTCTTGGTAGAGGTGTATATCCGTAGCCTTGCGGCGTCTAAGTACGACAAAATTTATATTTTCACAATTGATATTTATATAAATATTTTCAATAGATCACTACGATTCTCAAATCCAGTTCGGATGACTACTCTTTTGGAGCAATATCTCGATTATCGTTTTGAGCTATCAAGTGTCGTATCTATTTTACGATATTTATATAAATAATATCAATAAAAGGTTACTGAAGACTATAAGGAATCGTACGGTCGGATTCCTCTCCGTAGAGGTTTATCTCCGTAGCCTTACGGCGCCCAAGTATCCTTTTATTTGATAAATAGATGAAATATAGATATATAGAATTGTGTAGAATAATATGTATTTACATATCTAAAGATAAAATACAAGTAAGAAATAATTCAACAAAAATTAAACTTATCTCAATACTTGGACCAATTTTTCTTTTCAAAAATAATCAGAACTTTTGTATGAAGAGATGTAAAATTTAGAGAGAATGTAGGCAAGCAGAGTATGATTTTCTTTTTACTGAATTGGTAAAAACCAAATGAATGAAATACTCCTTATTTATAGGATTTTTGAAGTTGGGGCAAAATTGTAATTTCGAAAACTAATTTTTGAATGTACTGTTATGATCAAACATTTTTGAATTGAATGGTCTAGATTTAATCAAGCTTTTACGCGGTAATCGGTTGAAATCTGCCCGGGCCTTTTTTCATCTTCTAAGCATTAATTGATTTGTTTGACCAATTTATGCCAGCCAACACATGTTTTAATTTCATTACCGAAATGATAGTCACTTAGCACACACACGGTTAACACTAAAGAAATGGCAGCACATGCAATAACACACACTAGTATATATGTATATAATATGGTATATTATATATATATATATTATTTTTGATAGTTTTTAAGTATTAAAATATTTTGCCCAACTTTGATTTTAGAAAAAGAAATAGAGTATCATTGCCTTGAATAATATATGAATTAATTTATTTAACACTTGACATATAATTTATCAAGGTTAAAACAAATTAATTCAAGTAAAAATGAAAATAGTAAAATAATTAAATAATTAAATATTTATTTAAAACATAATTGTTATCATCAAAATATATAAAAAATTATACCTATCAATCTCCCCCTTTTTGATGATGACAATTATATTAAAATATTTTTGGTTTAGAAAAAAACTCCCCCTTAAATTGTGAACCCCCTTTATAATTGATTAGATTCAATCAATCACAATTAATCATAGCAGTTAAAGTCCATTGATGGAATATAATAGACAACAAGTTTAACTGCAACGGAACCAACAATCCATTAGAAGAATCAAGTAGAGCATGATATCTACTATCTTCTATGATTTTAAAAGTTTATCATCAATTTAATCGCTGAGACTCAACTTAATAAATAGTCCACATCACTTAATTATCCATGCACTACGGGCCAAGGATATTCAGGTTATCACCAATGGTCATGATCATGCCAACCACTGTCCATCAATGCACTACGGGCTAATGAGGACTTTTACCACATCATTTGTAACATTACGGGTCATGATTATACTAAATGATCCTTGGTCATAATCACACCAATTAACAGTCCATCTATGCACTACGAGCCAAAGATGACTTTCATAACAATATAAACATGAGGATGATGACAATGATATACGAATTCAATTAAATACAAGCAAAGGATAAATTCTAAATATTTATAATTTAATTTATCCAGAAGTCAATAATGTCCAAATTGTCAACATGATACTGCTTTGTGGAGTAAAATTCAAGAATAATATTATATCAAAAATGATTTGGAACGAAAAGAAATAAATTTTTATCATGAATAGTACCCCGGGTGAATAGTACCTGAGTGAATAGTACCCTGTGAATAGTACTTCAAGAATAGTACCCCATGAATAGTACTCTGGCATGAAAAGGTTAAAACTTATCAAGAATGCTCAGAATAAATTTTTCATGAAAAGATAATGGATGAATCGCAAATATCAAGGATATTCTACTAATTTCAGGAATTATAGAAGCAATACTTACCATAGTAAGTTTAAATTTAAGAATATGAATTGAAATAATATCCCTTCCATACTATAGAGTATGAAAGAAAATAATATTTCTTACGAGTATTGAAATAAAATAATATCCTTTACCTTAGTAGAAACTGGATTTGACTGGAATATCAGATATTATTTTGAGAAAATCTTGCAAAAAAACTACGCTGAAAGTATTCTTATACTCAAAAGAAATACTCACAATACTATAATAAAAATGCTTGAGATTGTTTTGGTGTGATTTAGGATGGAGGTTTGCCCTCCTTTTATAGCACAAATCGGATGAAGAAAAATCAACTCATGCCTAACTTCCTGCCTAACATTCTCATATTTTCATATGGTTGGGGGCCACCCTTTGAAACAGGCTTGTAGGAATACAATACCTAATTCACATTTCTCAATTGATTGAAGTCCCACCATTTTGGAAACAAGGAATGGTTTTGCAGGATGTCTACCTCCCACCAAACAGAAGAAGAAAATATGCACTAAACTAAAGCCAACAACTTTGAAAATAAAAGTACACGGAACGAATTCTAATTCAAATTGCAAACCTCCACTCCACTTTTATTCACATGCTAAAAATTATATATTATTATAATAATATTACCATTTAAATTATAAACAAAATCATAATATTATAATAATATATTTGAATGAATATTTTATTGGAGAAATATAATTGCCAAACATTCAACAAATAATTCATGCAAAAATTCCTTCATTTATATCCACACAAAATAAATATTTCTTTATCATATAAATCAATAATTAATTATTCACAAATAATATTACGAATCACAATTATGACAACTAGGTCGCTTCCGGAAAGAGGGGCTTTCAGATAAAGATTTCTCCTTTACGGCGCGCAATTGATTAGGTGACTAAACCCTTTCCTGAAACGTAACTTCCTTAGACATTGCTAATAATGCTATCTAAAAATATTATTCAAATAATATGAATTATTGATCCGATAATGGGAAATCTTTGTGCGTGTGACAATTATTGAAACAAAAATAATAAAAATATCAACGCGATAATTATTGAATCAATAAAATAAAATATTGAGCAAGAATTACAATAATAATTATTGAGTAGTGACTTCACGTAAGCATCAATAATCCAAGATATCGCATAATATCTGGTGTGCTACTATGCAACCACGCGTATTACTGTACTTTTATCAATGGGTAATTCAACAGTTAACGGTAAAACTTTCGCATTATTTTTATAAAAACATAATTTTATTCTGTTGTGGGGTCCACCAATGATTGTGTCGATGTACGAATATTCCCCGACAAAAAGAATATTCCCCGACAAAACGAATATTTTATAACAACTTGCTTACTTTGCAAAATTTATAAATATCACCCACAACTATAATATTATAACAAATTCACAGCTTAATATTTAAAAATATAATTCGAGAAAAAATAATCTTTATTCATAAAAGTTGGGGTCTTACAACTGCAGTGTCAAAAAGTCATAAAGGGGATGTCATGTCACATCTACAGTCTACCTCAAATAACTCGAGATTTGCGAAGCAATTCAAATAGCTCCCAACGGCTACATTCCAACGGGAAGGTTGTGAAGGAGTATAAATCAACAAGAGCTTCAAAGATCAAGGAGTGCTGATGGTTGCTGAGTTATAGAATCGTTGAGTTGTTGGAATGCTACTATTGATTCTACGAGTTCCACCAGAACTAAACAGAACAAGTCTCAGTGACAGTGAGATTATGAATGTGGAAATAAAGAAGATTTAAAGAAGGACTTGAATAGAATAAAACTTCACTCAACAAAGATGAGAATGCCACTGAAGATGGCAGCCAAGCTAAGAAACGAGAAAAAAAAGAAGATAGCATTCAGAAAAGTGGCAGAGCACAACGAAGATCCAGAGAGCCACTCTATGAATCACCATGAAACTAAAGTTGAACCAAAACAAGTGCAGAACCATGTCTGCCAACTAGTCAAGAAGGGTTCAGGAATGCTAAGTGTTAGACGAGGACTACCAAAAGCTCAAAGACTTAGCAGATCCAAATGGTGATGGTGCATAGTTGACAACAGATGAAGATGAGTAGAACAGAATGAAGATGTAGTCCAGACTCAAAGCAAAATGCCAAGAGGACTACGCCAAGCTACTAAGTATAGAAGATGTTCAAGCTTAAAGACATCTTAGCAACAAGGCACCACAAACAACAACATCAACAACAATAAGAAGCCAGTGCCTGAGGTGTCCATGTCCGGAGGGACTAAATGAAGTTCCAAGCTTGCTAGGCTTGAAGAGTTCCTAGGGAACTAGAGGAGTTCCAAGGCTACTAGCCTTGAAGAATTCTTAGTGAACTGAAGTTCCAAGGCTGCTGGCCTTGAAGGAATCTTAGTGATTCGAGGTCTTGCCCTTCCTTGGTGGAAATCTCACGCTAGTTGAAAGCAGAAGAGTGGATTAGGAGCTTGAGTCTCAGAATCACTTAAAATCCCTTGTGTCATTTACTTTATGTCATTTACATTATGTACCTAACTACTATAACTGCTATGTATATATTAACTTCTTACCACTTAACTAACTCTAAGAACAATGTATGTATAATTATGAATATATCAATGAAGGGGATCTTTTACTTATTCCGCTGTGCTTGAAAAGATTCTTATGTTTCGGCATGTGCTAATTCATTATCAATACAAAATAAATGAGAAAAGTATTTGAAATGGAAAAGGATCTATTCAACCCCCCCTTTCTAGATCTATTGTGTGCCTACTGGGAACTAACAATATGTGTACATGCATTCCCTTTTATATCAAACCATGTCATGCTATGATGTCAATAAAATAATTGACATCCATTTTTTCAGGATAATACTCCTAAAAACGGACACATTACGTAGCATGTGATATTCCTACATTCCCTAAAGACTAAACTACATAAGTCTTTTTGTAGGGAAGCAATTGGTCCTGATACCCGTTCAAAATCCAAAAAGGTAATAAGCCTACAACGAAGCATGGCTACATCTAGCCAGTCTAATCCCACTCTTGTCTCTCTCAAGGAGTTTGAAGGATTAAGCAATCAAATTATAGAGTTGGTTGTTCTACTCAAAGAACTACATAAATCCACTCAGGGTCCACAAATACCCATCACCACAAAATCCTCTGCACATGGAGGAACCCAGGGTTCGGACAAAGAAGTTCCAACACCTGAGTCTCAGTTTGATAAAACCAACAAAACCCATGAAATCACCCATATTAATGAAGACCCAGACACCGGTGATATTCGCAAGAAAGTATTACTAATGGAAGAGACCATTCGGTCCATCAAAGGGATTGGAGCACACGTGAGTGTTTCATATTCAGACCTTTGTATCTTCCCCGGGGGTCATTATCCAGAAAAATTCAAGACTCCCAATTTTGAAAAATATATTGGATTGGGAGATCCTTATACTCACTTAAAGGTATTCATTGGAGAGCTCGGATCTTAAGCCGAGGATGAAAATCTCAGAATGCAGCTATTTTAGAAAAGTCTGACTGGAGAAGCCAGAGCATGGTACACCAGATTAGACAACTGTAAGATTCATAGCAGGGAGGAGTTAGCCCATGTTTTCCTCAATCAATACAGCTTTTAAACTCAAATGGCTCTAGACCGGTACCAAATTACCAAGGTCAAGAAACAAGTCAATGAGTTATTCAGAGAGTATGCCCAAAGATGGAGGCGTCTGGCTGCTCAAGTTTTTCCGTCTATGACTGAGTCTGAAATAGTAATGACCTTCATAGACATTCAAGAAGCTCCCTTTTATGAGAGGGTCTTAGCTGGCATAGGCAAGCCATTCTCTGAAATGATCAAACACGGAGAAATGACTGAAATGGGATTGAAATCAAGGAAGATTAAAGACCTTACCGCTTTAAAAGCTGTAGCTGAGCTCATCTAGTCTAGAAGTATTGGAAACAACCCCCGGAGGGTTCATAAGAAGAAAGAAAAGGATGTTTCCTTGATACTACAAAAACAAAAAGGCAATCAAAAAATGCTTATTCAGAGGAGAAACTATTCCCCTTTCAAAGCACAGTCTTCAAACCCTCCATTGCCAAAATGTGGAGAAGTCATACGTATCCGAGTGTTCACACCCTTAGGGGACTCACTCGAAAACATTCTCAAACTTCTGACAGCTCAGAAGAAAATTACTCATCTTCTTCCACCAGCCAACTCGAGTGGAAAAGGTTTTAATATAAGTAAGACATGTGCTTACTATGCTGGAGCTCCAGGCCATGACACGCAGGATTGTTGGGCCCTTAAGCATAAGATCCAAAATTTAATTAACAATGGTGAGATTGTGGTGACCAAACCTGACCAACCCCATGTTCAAGACAACCCTCTTCCTCAACATAAGGAAGATGAGGTTATTATGATAAACAGAGGCAACGGAGATACCTCCAAGTACCTCAAGTATGTGGGTGGATCATCCTAAACCAGCAAGGACAGTGTTGACAGATGGGATTATGCACAGTTCCAGTTTATGATGGAACAGGAGATGCAGGCTCTTGGCGATCAAATCAATCAATTGGCAGAACTGGTGGTTTATCAACACCAAGTCACACGTCAATTATTCAGTCAGGAGCAGGCTAGCCTCCTTTCTCTTATAACAAGTACTCCACCGCTTGCTCCAGAAAGTGAAACACTGGAGGATAAGATTGCAAAAAGAGCAAAAGCTAAAGCCCGTTGGGATTTCGCTAACAAAAAGGAATTCACCTATTTAGGCCAACCAATGGAAGAGATATTACAGATGCTGATTAATGAGGGAAAAATCATAGCACTACTACTTCTAGTCAACTCACGTTCAAAGCAGTTAGATTCTAATGGAGTATGTCAATACCACTCCCACTCTCGCGGTCACAGAACTGAAGAATGTTGGGCACTCTGCCATCTTATTCAGAACATGATTGACAGCGGTGACCTACAAATGACGGACAATGAAGTTGTATTACTTGAGAGTTGGGACACATTTCCTACAAGATGGAAGGAAGTCATAGCAGTTATATCCTCTGAGGGAGACTTGGCTGCCATACCACTTATAATACAATCAATTCAACTCAAAGGTGTTGAAAACCCTTTGAAAGTGGTTGCATCAAAGCCAATCATATTACCTTTCAGGCCACAGTATCTTGTTGTTAGCCTATAACTTGTGCCATGGAACTATGGAGAGGCTAAAAGATCTACATCTAATACAACTGCTGCAGTGTCGAAAGCAAATCCACTGTATCTTCCTCATCGGGTGATGAAGCCTATCATCAGATCAAAGGGGAAAGTGCCCATGGAGAAGATTGAAGAATTCTTCCATACTTTGGGACACAATGAAGCCAAGGTGGTTTTAAGCTTGAAAGAAGCTCCACAACAGATTTCTATCCTGGACTTAGTTTTCTCATCAGAGGATCACCAGAAGGTCTTACTGAGAGTCTTAGAAGAAGCCCACTTGCCAAAAATAGTTGATGTTGAAAAATTCCATCATCTGGTTGACCACATCTTCAACAGTAATGTGATATCCTTCACCGATGATGACATTCCTCCCGAAGGGATGGGTTGTTGCAAACCGTTGCACATAGCAGTTATGTCCTCTGGATATGTGGTGGGAGGAGTTCTGATAGATGGGGGATCATCCTTAAACATCTGCCCCTACACTACCTTGGAGAAAATGAACATCAATCTCAACAAGATCTGAAGCAGCCATACAATTATCAAAGCTTTTGATGGATCCCAACAAAATGTTGTCAGATAGATTGAACTATCTGTGTAGATTGGTCCACATACATTTTGTGTATCCTTTTATGTGCTCAAGATAGCTACATGATACAACCTACTTTTGGGAAGACCATGGATTCATATGGCTGGAGTCATCCCATCCACTTTCCATTAACAGCTCAAATACATCATTAATAGTAGCCTAGTCACTATTAATGCTGAGCCAAAATGTCCTATATAAAGTGACATACCAATCATCAGTTTCAATATAGAAGTTGAGCGTGTCAGCTTCCAAGCCCTTGAAGTGAGCAACACTCACTATCAATCCATTGGGGCGCCACCTCTGATACCCAGAGTTTCTGCCGAGGTAATGTCGGCAAGCCAAGAGATGATATCCTTGGGTTTTTAACCTGGACAAGGGTTAAGAAAGGATCATCAGGGAATCAAATGCCCAATTCAAGTTCCCAGTCAGATAGGGACAACCGGACTAGGCTATTCTCCTGGGTTCAATCACATGAACCCTCACAAGCACAAACATGTTCCTTCATTTTCAAGGCGATTGCCTAAACCTACAGTGCATGAGCCTGTACGACCTTCATTAAAGGTTCCTGCCCATATGGTAGCTATGCTGTTTCTTTAACTGATACCGGTCAAAGGAAAGGAAGTCTTGATTCTAGACCCAGAGGTGGAAGAAAGGAATCAAAGGTGTAAAGAAGAGATTGCTAAACATCTGTCAAACATGTACGTCCTAGTCCATACGGAGGGTATGAATAGAGACATCCTAGATGATGATTGTCCAGACATCATGGTTATCATTCAAGATAAGGAGGATGACAACAACCCCTTTATCACTTCTATCCACCAGGACTTCACCCTTGGCAACTGGAGCAATACTCCTTGCATTTGCCGATAAAGGTAAAAAGGGCAGAAACTCCCTCTGCTCTGTAGATAACAATAACTGCTTATTTTTGCTGTACAATATTAGCAGTTACTTTTTTGTCATTATATGCTAACACTTTGTATGATTGAACAGTTTCATATATTAAGTGAAAGCATTTTGTTTCAGGACTCTAAAGTTAGATGTGCATAAACTTGTTGATGAGGTGCCTTCTCATTACAAGGACTGTAACTTTGATGTAAAGTTGGACTCAGACTTGATAGAGATTGAACAAGAGGACTATGAGATACCTCAGGAGATCAAAGAATGGGTCGAAGACAAACCCAAGCCAAATCTTGATCAAACCACCTCTTTTAACCTTAGAACCTCAGAAAACCCCAAACAAATCCAGATTGGTACGAACCTTACTCCAAACCAAAGGAATGACATGGTTACTATATTGACCCAATTCCATGATGTGTTTGCATGGTCTCATGAAGACATGGTCAGTTTGTCCACTGACATTATCATTCATCGCCTCCCCATCAAAGAGGGATTCAAGCCAGTCAGGTAGAAACTCAGGCGATTAAAACCTGAATGGAGTTTAAAAGTTAAAGAAGAAATTGTGAAATAATTTCAAGTCGGCATCATCATGGTGTCAACATACCCTGAGTGTCTATCCAACATAGTCCCTGTGCCTAAACCTGGAGGGAAGGTGCGAGTTTGCGTGGATTATAAAAATCTAAATAAAGCTTGTCTCAAAGATAGCTTTCCCGTGCCATTCATCCACATACTCATTGACAGTATAGCTGAGTATGATATGTACTCCTTTGCTGACTGCTTTACGGGGTACCATCATATCATGGTTGGTGAAGAGGATCGTGAGAAAAATGCTTTCATCACTCCTTAGGGAACCTTTTGCTACAGACGATTGTCAGTCGGCCTCATCAATGCCAGAGCTACCTATCAACAAGCCATGATGGCTCTTTTCCAAGATCTAATGTACAAATAGATAAGAAATCTATGTGGATGACATCATTGTCAAGTCCCAAAGGGAGGAAAACCACTTAGATCATCTCAAAAAGTTCTTCAACAGGTTGCATAAGTACAACTTGAAGTTGAATCTAGCCAAGTGCGCCTTTGGCGTTAAATCAGGCAAGTTTCTAGGATTCCTAGTCAGCCACAAAGGGATTGAGCTGGATCCTACAAAAATCCAGGCCATCTCATAAATGCCCATACCTCATTCAGAGAAGGAAATACGAGGATTTTTGGGAAGAATCAACTTCATTAGTTGATTCATCTCCCAACTCACAGCAAACTGTGAGCCTATTTTCAAGTTGTTAAGGAAGAACTCCTCCATGAGATGGAATGATGAATGTCAGAAAGCCTTCTCATCAAAGAGCAGCTAATCAAAGCTCCTATTTTGGTACCTCCCAGGGATGGTATTCCCATGTTCATGTATCTGTCAATTATTGAAAATGACATGGGCTGCATGCTGGGACAAAAAGACGATAGAGGCCAAGAAAGAGCTATCTATTACCTCAGCAAAAGATTTATCAGCAGTGACCACAAGTACTCTCTGATTGAGAAAACTTGTTGTGCTTAATTTAGCGTGGGCTTCCATGAGATTATAGCATTATCTCTATGGTCACACAGCCCATCTCATATCCCACGTGGATCCTCTCAAGTACATGTTCAGTAAACCCATGTTGAATTATCGACTTTCCAGATGGCAGTTGATCCTACATAAATTTGACATCATTTATGTGACTCAAATTCCTATCAAAGGTCAAGGAATTGCGGATCAACTGGCCTCCGAACCTTCAGGGGTTTTCAAACCCTTGGAAACATACTAACCCGATGAAGGGGTGATAAGTGAGTTTTACACCTACTTATTAGATATTAACTCACGCGAACTATGCCCATCTCAAGTATATTTTAGTGTGTTTTTAGTTGCATTTCATGGTATTTTTCATTACATTTACTTAAAACTCCTTTGGTGTAAAAATGCAGGATATGGCATAATTTGGTGATGTAAATGGCATGAGGCTGTTGGATGTATGGCATGAGGATCAAGTGGAGCAGGAGACTAAGCATGGATGGACAAAGGAATGAGCAGAATAACATATCGATTCTGAAGAAGAAACCGAACTCAAAGTTGCGAGAAGCCTTTGGCCACATGGCAGCTATCTGAGCCAAAGACAGCACATGGCCTTGCATGTGACCCACCCTTGGACCGGACATGGCACATTGTACAGTCAAGTTTGGCTTGCCGCATGAAATTACTAAGCGGGCAAGGTGCCCCACGCGATATTCTTCTTCTTCTTGAAATTTATTTTAATTTCTAATTTTAAGGGTTGTAATTAATTAAAAACGATTTTTGACTGGTGTCAGACACATTATTCATTAGTTTTTACATAAATTCATATTGGTAACTAGGGTTTACACTATGAGGGAGATTCCAACGTAGAACGAAGCCTAAACTCCAACTTTTCTAATTCTTCTTGGGATTTTCTATCATTGTGGATAATTATTAGTATTTTGCTGGATTTATATGAGGATTTGAACGTTACTAGTGGATTATAATCAGCAATTGGGTTTGATCGTTTCTATCCTTCATCTTTCAATTGTTCGCTTATTAGTTATGTTTAGCTTTGATCCCATAATGGCTTTTGGTTCAGTCATGAACTAAACTCCATTATGGGATTCTAATGGATTTTAATATGTATTTTAGTTGCATGCTGAAATGCTGGACTGTTTTACATATCATATGGGATTTCTATCATGGTTGTTTTGCATGTATGAATGCTTGATCACCATTCATTTTCAATACTTGTATGGAATTAACAATGAACATGCAAGTATGGTGTAAGACCCCAACTTATTATTAATGAAATTTAATTTTCTCTATTTATTATTTTGAAATAGTAAGGGTTGATTTGATTAATGTGGATAGTTAGGGGTAAAATACGCAAATATTTCAAAATAAGCAAGTGGTTATAAAATATTCATTGTTGTTTTGAGAATATTCGCATCTTGTCGGGAATATTAAATGCGACGCAAGCATGATATGATGTGTGGGCCCCATAATGGAAAGCGATTGGATGAAGAAAAAGCGACAAATATAAGTTGTTTAAAAATAACGGCGTGGTTATTCTGAAGTAATCTTGTTAAAATACCCTTGTTGTTAAAACATAGTAGCACCAGTATTGCACCAATTATTGATTCTTACGTAAGAAGGCACTACTCAATAATGGTTACAGTAATTATTGTTCAGTATTTTATTGAGTTAATAATTGCTGCGTTGATATTTTATATTGCTGTTGTTTCAATAATTGTCATTACACAATATTTTTCATTATCGAAGCAATAATTCATATTATCTGAATAATATTATTAGATAACATTATTGGCAATGTCTAGAAAGTTCTGTCTAAGGAGAGGTTTGGTCACCTAATTGCGCGCCAGTAAGAAAAAATTCTTATTGGAAAGCCCCCTCTATCCTGGGAACTGCCTGGTTGTCAATAATGTGATTCTATAATATTATTTATGAATAATTAATTATTGATTTATATGATGAGGAAAATATTGATTTTATGAGGATATAGATGGAGAAAACTTTTAATGTGACAATTGGTGAAAATTAATATTTTATCTTTTTTGATAAAATAATTCATTTAAATATATTATTTTAATAATATATTAACGATGATATTTTTTACAATGAATGTGGGATATATGAGTATATGAGGAGGAAGAGTATTTTTGTGGCATTAAATGTTTAACACATGTTTTGTGTGTGTGGTGGACACAATTATTGATCGAAATTTGATTATAGCACGTAAAATCGCTTGGTTTGTGGATTTCGGTCAATTTCTATTTGGAATTTGGAAAAACTTTCTTCTGTAAAGTTGTAGAGAATTGAATTTCCTATAAAATATTGTGAGATTCGAATTTTCTGATGAAAGGGCTATTTATTATGAATTATTGAAGTTCCGAAGTTCCGAAATAATTAATTTTTGGGAGTTTTAGTTAATTATTTTGAGAAAAACGTTTTTTGCAACTAAGTTGGCCTCACATGTGATTCAAATGGGCTGAGATCAGTTGTCTAAGGTGGGCTAAAGAAAATGTGAAAAATATATTAATATTATATTCAATTTTCTGCTTTGGTGTTCTAAGCATTTTCCTATAAATAGGGTGCTTAGGTTAGAATTGAAAAACACACCGTAAACCAAAGTTTCTCTCTATTTCTCTCTCGATATATTGAGCGTATTCTTGTGAGTATACTTTGAGTATTGTTAGATGATTTGCAAGTTCCTTGACAGACTATACTCGATATTCCAAATGCTAAGTACTAATCTTTCGAGGTAAGGGATGTTATTTTCTTCTTAAATGATATTATTTCTTCAATATCATTATCTTTGAAATATTGGTTGAAACTTTTTATCAAATTTGGAACTTTTCCATGCCGGGTAACTATTCATGAGTTACTATTCATGAGTTACTATTCACGAGTTACTATTCATGAGAGTTCTTATTCACGAGTTACTATTCACGAGAACTATTCATGAAGCGTGAAGATGTGTTTTTTTTTCGGGAAATTTCTATCTTTTGGTGTCGAGTTACTATTTACGATACTCTGGACTATTCACGATATCGACACTATTCAATTTAAAAATAAAATTTCTTCTTTTTGTCCAAAATATCTATTCTCGATACTAGCTTTGATTGTATCCATGTTTTGATCATTCTTGAATTTTACACCACTATGATTATTTTTGAGGTATTTTTGAACATGGATAAAACAAAGTACGAATCCTTAATCCTTAATCCTTGTCATTTTGTTTCAATGGATTCGCTTTCTTTAAAATATTTTTCATCATCCTCGATCTTAAATGATGATATTATTGAATATCTTTGGCTGTGAGTGCAAAGATGAATGATTTCTGAAGAATATATTTGGTAGTAGTGCAAAGAGATGAACAGTGTTTAGATGAACATGACTAATCGATGAATATCTTTGGCTGTGAGTGCAAAAGATGAATATTTGATTCCAGATGTATATTGATTGATGTTACAGGGATAAAAGATAGACGATGAACTTTTAAATTCATACATAGAAGATAGTAGTTTGCATTCTCTACTTAACTCTTCTAATGAATTATTATTTCCGCTGCAAATATTGATTTAAAATTTGTTGTCTATTGTATTCTATTAGATTTTTCCCTGTTGAAGACTAACGATAATTTGTTGTATATTATCTTAGTCATAATATTCTTTACTGGGCTAGTTGAGCTCACCCTTTTCCTTTTGTTCCATTTTTCTTCTCAGGAGGCGAGAATATAGCGAGTACGAGTCGGGGTATGGAATGAAGGTTTTAGAAAGAATTGTTTAGTAGTCCTCACCATTTTTGTAAAATAATGTATCAATAAATGTGATGAGGATTTATTTGAGTATAGATATTGTCTAGAAGATAATATTTGTATTCAAACTCACAGTTTTACTGTTGTAATAATAAAGTTGTAGTTGTTTACATACTATGTATTGACAACTTTCGTAATGGGTGATGTATACCTATTTTGGGGGCATCACGGTTGGTATCGTAGCTTAGGGATATGATCTCTGGCGGAGATCGGGGAATAGAACTAGGAGGGGAGAGAGAGTAAATCCTTCGCTAGTGTGTCCTACCTAAGCTTATTTTTTTTAGTTGGTCAAGATATAAGGATATTATGTGATATATTGATTTCCTTAATTAACCCTTGTTTTTATGACGGTGGAAGATTGAGAATGTCGAATTGAGAATATTAATAATGGAAATGAGATCGTGGAGACGCCAGTACTCACCAACGAGGAGAACGTGCAACATGTCAGGCAATGTTCCTCCCGTGAACAACACCACCGAAAGCGATGATGATCGAGGGATGTTTAGAAGCTTTTTGCGCTTTATGCAAAATCGAGATTTAGGAGACTCGTGTTCAAAATACGGAGAGGAAATGATAGCAATTCACGGGTTGTCACAAACAAGCGCCTTCAAAGAGTTGGGACCACCAATTTAAGGAAAGCCGATCCAATCATGGCGGAAACATGGGTCAAGCAAATTACTAAGATATTCGATGTCTTGGGATGCACGGAGAACAGAAGGTTCCATTCGCCACCTTTATGTTACGGCGAGGCGCATTACGGTGGGAGTCTCATGTGAGCGTAACCATCCAACTTTTCAAGATGTCTTGGGAAACATTTCAGAACTATTTAATGACAAATACTTTCCCGAAAGTGTTCGTCGTATGAAGGAAGTGGAGTTCATCAGATTAGAGTAAAACAATGATGATGGTGTCTCAAATGCGAGGCAAAGTTTGCGAGTTATCCGTGTTTGCACCTCATTTGGTGGAGAATGAGGAACGATGACGCGGATGTTTCTTAGAGGTTTGAAACCCGGCATACGTCAAAGATCTCATTTCTCATAAACTTTTTCTCTATTCGGATGTTGTAAATGAGGCTCAATTATTAGAGCGAGATAACGAGTACATTCAACTCAAGGACCATAACCAGGATCGTACTCGAGATAGCGATCAATGTAATAATGATAACTAAGCGGAGAAAGAAACAGACGGACAAAAATGGTAACCACTCTGGTGGTAATCATGGCCATGAAAATAGAAGAAGCGAGTCAGGAGGAGATTTTAAAAAGAGAAGATTTAACAACGACCATGTGAAGACGACGGCGTCTTAAGAAGAATCGGTTCTAAGGGAGGAGAACGCGACCACCGGTCATATGCTATAAATGCGGAAAGAGGGACATATCACCAAACTGTCCACAACAATTCAAGGTATGCTATAATTGTGGAAAGGAAGGACATATCGCCGAGATTATACTGAGAGCGAAACCTAGTTCAATGGGGACGGTGACTCAAAAGATCGTCCCGAAAAAAGTCAAAGTCAACGATTCCGGAAGTGCGTTTGTTGTGATCGGGTCAAAATGCGAGGAACCCAAACGAGGTGATCACGGGTAAGCTATTTATAAATTCTTGCGAAGTTTATACCTTACTTGATCTGGGTTGCTACCCATTCATTCATCTCTCCCGCTTGTGCTCAACGCTTAAACTTGACTCGGAGAAATTAGACTTTGACCTATCTGTGGAAACTCCGCTAGAGAAACTTTCATCACATCCACTCGCTTATAAATCTTGTTTGATTCAAGTTGGCACCATTACCTTACACATTGACCTTATCTCTTTAACGATACTTGCTTTTGATGTGATTTTAGGGATTGATTGGTTAACTACTCATCATGCCAAAATTGATTATTTTCGTAAGGTTGTTAGTTTTCATATTCCTAACCAACCCGTTGTATGCAATTCAAGCAACTAAACCATTAAAATCAATCATTATCATATCTAATCATAAAGCTATTCGTTTATTGAAAAACGAATGTCAAGCTTTCTTAGCCCATGTTATGGATTTGAATAAAGACACGCCAAATTTGAATAATATTCCTGTTGTTATTGACTTTCCGACGATTTCAAGAAGAACTTCCGGCCTACCCCGAACGTGAAGTTGAATTCTTTATTGATCTTGAACCCGTACAAAGCCCATTTCTAAAACCCCATATCGAATGGCTCCTATTGAACTTCAGGAGTTAAAGGTCCAACTACGAGAATTGTTGGACATCGGTTTCATTCGTCCCAAGTACATCTCCTTGGGGTGCTCTGCTTTTATTCGTAAAGAAGAAAGATGGGAGTATGCGACTTTGTATTGACTATCGGGAATTGAACCATGTCACCATCAAGAATAGGTATCCTCTACCTCGTATTGATGACTTGTTTGACCAGTTACAAGGGGCACAATTCTTTTCAAAAATTGATCTTCGTTCTGGATATCATCAGCTGAAGATTAGAACTGAGGATATTCCAAAGACTGCCTTTAGAACTCAGTATGGGCATTATGAATTCTTAGTCATGTCTTTCGGATTGACTAATGCTCCTATGCGCTTTCATGGATATGATGAACCGAGTATTCAAGGAATATTTGGATCGATTCGTTGTTGTCTTTATTGATGACATCCTTATATATTCCAAAAGTCGTGAAGATCATGAGCACCATTTGAAGCTGGTACTCCAAAGGCTTCGTGAAAACAAACTATATGCCAAATTGAAGAAATGCGAGTTCGCTTGAGGAAGTAGCATTCCTTGGGCACGTGGTGTCGAAACATGGAGTATCTGTTGATCCGTGAAGATTGAAGCAATACAAAGTTGGGAGCAACCAAGTCGGTGGATCAAGTACGTAGCTTTTTAGGCTTATCTGGTTATTATCGGAGATTCGTGGAAGGGTTTTCTCGAATCGCTACTCCATTAACCCAGCTAACTCGGAAGGATACAAAATTCATTTGGAGCGAAGAATGCAAGAAGTGTTTCCAAGAGCTTAAGAGGAGACTTATTTCGGACTGTTTCTAACAATACCATCCGGTTCGGATGGATTTGTTATCTACAGCGATGCTTCAGGCAAAGGGTTAGGATGTGTTCTCATGCAACGTGGGAAAGTCATAGCCTATGCCTCGCGACAACTTAAAGAGTATGAGAGGAATTATCCTACTCATGATCTAGAGTTGGCAGCAGTCGTTTTCTTGCTAAAGATATGGAGGCACTATCTATATGGGGAGAAAGTGGAGATATATTCAGACCATAAAAGCCTTAAATATTTCTTCACTCAAAAAGAACTCAACATGCGGCAGCGACGTTGGCTCGAGCTATTGAAAGACTACGACCACACTATTCAATACCATCTTGGAAAAGCGAACGTGGTAGCTGATGCGTTGAGTAGAAGATCATATGCAGGAACGAGTGCGATGATGTCAAGTATACGACAGAGCCAACTTTAATAGAAAAGTTAAGGTCGCTTGCTCAAGCCACCGAATCGAGAGCCGATGTGTGAAGAAGAAAGTACAAGAAGGAGCTATTCCAAGCGAGAATTGATGAAGAAGGAATACTTGAGTCCACTCTAGACTTTTTGTTCCTAACGACTTCGATTTGAAGTACAAGATTATGATGGAGGCACACAATACACCATTTGCAATCCATCCTGGAAGTACTAAAATTTATCGTGATCTTCGACATACATTTTGGTGGAACAATATGAAGAGAGAGATTGCAAAGTTTATCTCAATGTGTTTAACTTGTCAACGTGTAAAGGCGAGCATCCGGTACCTAAGGGTTCGTTGCAACCACTTGAGATTCCGAAATGGAAGTGGGAACACATTACCATGGATTTCATACGGGTCTTCCTACGGTTTCTCGTGGCATCAATGCTATTTGGGTTATTGTTGATAGATTAACCAAGTCTGCTCATTTTTCTTGCCGACACGGAGACTTATTCACTTTAACGTCTTGCTAGTATGTACGTGAATGAGATTGTGAGGTTGCATGGCATGCCTCAGTATCCATAGTTTCGGATCGTGACCCAAGATTCACTTCAAGATTTTGGGTTAGCTTGCAAAAAGCTATGGGCACGAGATCTACGATTCAGGGCTTCAAGCATACCATCCTCAAACCAGACGGACAATCGAAAAGGACTATTCAAACTCTTGAAGATTTATTAAGACTCGTGTCCTAGACTTCAAGGCGGGTTGGGATAAGTATTTACCATTGGTGGAATTCTCCTACAACAACAGCTTATCGAGCAAGTATAGGTGTAGCTCCATTTGAAGCATTATATGGACGAAAGTGTCGCACTCAAAGATGTTGGGGACGAGGTGGGTGAAGCAACACCGTTGGGACCCGAGTTGGTACGTATGACTACGGAAAAGATCCAAATAATTTGACAACGTATACAAACAAAGACAAGATCGACAAAAGAGTTATGCGGATCTTCATCGAAAGGACGTGGAATTTAGTATAGGGGATCATGTATTGTTGCGAGTTGCTCCATGGAAGGGAGTTACAAGATTTGGGAAGAGAGGAAAGCTCAATCCACGATTTATTGGTCCATTTCAAATTCTTGACCGAGTAGGAAATGTAGCCTATAGACTCACGCTACCTCTCCGAGTATGTCTCGTGTTCATAATGTGTTTCACATATCTGATTTCAGTAAATATGTGAAAGACCCAACCACGTTATAGAGTTAGAACCGGACGAGATAGCCAAGAGACTTAACGTATGAGGAGGTACTGTCAAGATCTTGGATAGGAAGGAGCATGTCCCACGCCAAGAAAGGTCATACCACAAGTTAAAGTTTTGTGGAGGAATCATGCTATAGAGGAAATGACCCGAATTGGAAACGGAAATGAAAGCGAGGTATCCTCACCTTTTCGAAACACCAGGTACGTACG
The DNA here is from genome assembly GCA_020205615.1 of Panax quinquefolius. Taxonomy (NCBI): domain Eukaryota; kingdom Viridiplantae; phylum Streptophyta; class Magnoliopsida; order Apiales; family Araliaceae; genus Panax; species Panax quinquefolius. The sequence goes on along the minus strand of CM035166.1, from coordinate 57,342,312 downwards.
TCAATTTCAAGGACGAAATTTCATAAAGAGGGGAGGTTGTAAGACCCTAACTTATTATTAATGAAATTTAATTTTCTATTTATTATTTTGAAATAGTAAGGGTTGATTTGATTAATGTGGATAGTTAGGGGTAAAATACGCAAATATTTCAAAATAAGCAAGTGGTTATAAAATATTCATTGTTGTTTGAGAATATTCGTATCGCTTGTCAGAATATTCATACGACGCAAGCCGACCATGTGTGGGCCCTATAACGAAAGCGATTGGATGAAGAAAACGACAAATATAAGTTGTTTAAAAATAACGACGTGTGGTTGTTACTGTTAATAGTGTTAAAATACCGGTGGTTTAAACACAAGAAGATACACCCAGTATTGCACCAATTATTGATTCTTACGTGAAGAAGGCACTACTCAATAATGGTTACGATAATTCTTACCGCTCAAGATTTTATCGAGTTAATAATTGCTGCGTTGATATTTTATATTCATTGTTGTTTCAATAATTGTCATTACAATCGTATTTTTCATTATCGGCAATAATTCATATTATCTCAATAATATTATTAGATAACATTATTGGCAATGTCTAGAAAGTTCTGTCTAAAGAGAGGTTTGGTCACCTATTTGCCGCCAAAGAAGAAGAAATTCTTATTGAAAGCCCCTCTATCCCAGGAACTGCTTAGTTGTCAATAATGTGATTCTCAGAATATTATTTATGAATAATTAATTATTTATTTATATGATGAGGAAAATATTGATTTTATGATGATATAGATGGAGAAAATTTTAATGTGACAATTGTTGAAAATTAATATTTTATCTTTTTCGATAAAATAATTCATTTAAATATATTATTTTAATAATATATTAACGATGATATTTTTACAATGAATGTGGGATATATGAGTATATGAGGAGGAAGAGTATTTTTGTGGCATTAAATGTTTAACACATGTTTTGTGTGTTGGTGGACACAATTATTGAATCGAAATTTGATTATAGCACAAAAAATCGTCCGTTTGTGGATTTCGATTCAATTTCTATTTGGAATTTGGAAAAACTTTCTTCTCGCAGTTGTAGAGAATTGAATTTCCTATAAAAACACGTGAGATTCGAATTTTCGGATGAAAGGGCTATTTATTATGAATTATTGAAGTTCCAAAATTCTAAAATAATTAATTTTTGGGAGTTTTAGTTAATTATTTTGAGAAAAACGTTTTTTGCAACTAAGTTGGCCTCACATGTGATTCAAATGGGCTGAGATCAGTTTATCTATAGGGGGCTAAAGAAAATGTGAAAATATATTAATATTATATTCAATTTTCTGCTTTGGTGTTCTAAGCATTTTCCTATAAATAGGGTGCTTAGGTTAGAATTGAAAAACACACCAGAAACTGAAGTTTCTCTCTATTTCTCTCTCGATACATTGAGCGTATTCTTGTGAGTATACTTTGAGTATTGTTAGACGGTGCAAGTTCCCTTCAGCACTATACCCGGTATTCCAGCTAAAAGTACTAATCTTTCGAGGTAAGGGATGTTATTTTCTTCTCAAATGATATTATTTCTTCAATATCATTATGCTGAAATATTGGTTGAAACTTTGTATCAAATTTGGAACTTTTCCATGTCGGGGTAACTATTCATGAGTTACTATTCATGAGTTACTATTCACGAGTTACTATTCATGAGTTACTATTCACGAGTTACTATTCACGAGTACTATTCATGAAGCGTGAAGATGTTTTTTGGGAAATTTCTATCTTTTGGTGTCGGAGTTACTATTCACGATATCGACACTATTCACGATACTACACTATTCAATTAAAAAAATAAAATTTCTTCTTTTGTCCAAAATATCTATTCTGGATACTAGCTTTGATTGTATACATGTTTTGATCATTCTTGAATTTTACACCACTATGATTATTTTTGAGGTATTTTTGAACATGGATAAAACAAAGTACGAATCCTTAATCCTTAATCCTTGTCATTTTGTTTCACCGGGATTCGCTTTCTTTAAAAATATTTTTCATCATCCTCGGTCTTAAATGATGATATTATTGAATATCTTTGGCTCAGTAGTGCAAAGATGAATGATTTCTGAAGAATATCTTTGGTAGTAGTGCAAAGATGAACAGTGTTTAGATGAACATGAACAATCGATGAATATCTTTGGCTTTGTAGTGCAAAGATGAATATTTGATTCCGGATGTATATTGATTGATGTTACAGGATAAAAGATGAGCGATGAACTTTTAAATTCATACATAGAAGATAGTAGTTTGCATTCTCTACTTAACTCTTCTAATGAATTATTATTTCATTGCAAATATTGATTTAAAATTTGTTGTCTATTGTATTCTATTAGATTTTTCCCTGTTGAAGACTAACGGTAATTTGTTGTATAATATCTTAGTCATAATATTCTTTCTTTGGGCTAGTTGAGCTCACCCTTTTCCTTTTTGTTCCATTTTTCTTCTCGTGGAGGCGAGAATATAGCGAGTACGAGTCGGGTATGGAATGAAGGTTTTAGAAAGAATTGTTTAGTAGTCCTCACCATTTTTGTAAAATAATGTATCAATAAATGTGATGAGGATTTATTTGAGTATAGATATTGTCTAGAAGATAATATTTGTATTCAAACTCATAGTTTTACTGTTGTAATAATAAAGTTGTAGTTGTTTCTGTACCATGTATTGACAACTCAGAATGGGTGATGTATACCTATTTTGGGGGCGTCACATATGGATTGTAATTATGATATCATACGTATATGGGGCTATTTTGTATAGCTTGTGTATTTCGTGAACCAGATACACATATATTGTTTCACCGTATGAGTTAGAATAAGGGCTTGTGCTTAAATTCAATATGGTTGCAATTTCACATAGACATATAGTGATTTTGGTTATATTGATGATTACATGGAGTCTATCGCTTGTGGATGCTGTGTAAGTAGGTCATAGTACATTGAAAAATGGCTATGACTCTATTAGTGCTCTTGGCTACTTTCCTGTGATATGTGAACAATTCTTGCATGATAGTGGTGATTTGATGAAGTATTAAATGAATTTAGGATCCCATTACTTTCATATTTGATTTATTACATTTTTATTCTTGTTTTAGTCGTTATTTGCAATTAGAGTAATTCACCACTTATATTCATTAGTTTGAGCATATAAACATAGTGATTTAATTGATGCATAGTAATTTGAATTAGACAACTTTCTTTGTGGGATCGATACTTTACTTACTCTGTATTACTTGTTGACACATGTATGCTTGCATGAGTTAGAGCTCTTTTGTTAGAACTAAAAAAGAGGCAACAAGGGGTAATGACAGTTCAGTAACACCGTCAGGATGATACACACCAACTATGGAAGATGTATTTTGATGGAGCTATAAACATGGAAGGTTCTGGAGCTGGAGTAGTTCTAGTATCCATTACGGGGGAGCAGCATCTCGTCGCCGTCAAATTGAAGTTTGCCAGCACCAACAACACAGCCGACTATAAAGGCTATATCATAGGGTTAAAACTAGCCCAATCCATGGGCATCAGGCGGTTAACTGTCTTTAGAAATTCTTAATTGGTAATTAGACAAACCACTGGGATTTATCACACCAAAAAGCTACATTTTCTTCCTTACCATCGGTAGGTTATATAGATGGCTTCGGAGTTTGAAGAAACATCCTTCCTCCACATTCCTCAGAATAGGAATAACTTTGCAGATGCGCTAGCAACTTTGGCCTCCTTAATCAACATACTTGGTAAGGAAAACATGCCAAACATCACATTTTCCCGACAAAAGGCACCAGCCTACGGGAACTACATTGGAAAAGTATCAGATGAGCTACCTCCAATCCAACACCCTTGGTATCAGCATATGGAGGAGTATCTGCGAGATGGATCTACACCCGCTGAGGTGAGTCAGGCTGAAAGAAAGCGGATTCATCGAATGGATATGAAATTTTACCTGAGCGGAGATGCACTCTACAACAGAGATGCATGATTAGGTCTTCTCAGATGTCTAGACAAAGACCAAGCTCAGAGGCTCATGGATGAAATCCATGGTGGAGTATGTGGCCCACACATGAGCGGCCCTCTACTTGTCAAGAAAATCCAAAGAATAACACATTATTGGCTCTCTCTCAAGGCTTGCTGTGATGATTACGTCAAGAGATGTTACCAATGCCAAATTCATAGGAATGCTATCCATGCCCCTCCAAGGGAGCTCCATAATATGAGTTCGCCCTGACCCATCTCAATGTGGGGAATGGACGTGACCGGGCCCATTGAGCCCAAAGCAGGTAATGGTCATCAGTTTATCTTCACCATGATCGACTACTTCACCAAGTGGGTAGAAGCAACCTCTTCCTCCAAGGTTACTAAAGAAGTTATTATTGGTTTCATCAGAAATAATGTCATTTATCGATATGGACAGCCAGAGGTGATTGTGTCAGACAATGCTAAATACCTCAACAATTAAATGATGGAGGAGTTATGTAGTAAATTCCACATCAAACATCTCAACTCCGTCATCTATCGTCCAAAGATGAATGATGTTGTCGAAGCGACTAATAAGAATATCAAAAAGATCATGCAAAAGATGTCCGCTAATCACAAAGGATGGCCTGACTTGTTGCCTCTGACTCTATTAGCCTACAGAATGTCAATGCGCACTTCCACTGCGACAACCCCCTACTCATTAACCTATGGAATGGAAGCAGTGCTCCCCATATAAATGGAAATGTAATCCCTCCGAGTGTTAATAGACGCTCAGCTGGATGAAGACCAATGGTTACAAGATAAGTACCACCAATTGTCTCTAATAGACGAAAGGCGGGCCGCTGCCATCTTCCATGGTCAGCTATACCAACAGAGGATCACTAGATTCTACAACAGAAAAATCCGACTACGATAATTCAAAGAGCATGACTTGGTCTAGAAAAAGGTTCTTGACAACCAAGATCAATCCAAATGAAAATTCGCTCCAAACTGGGAAGGCCCGTTTGTTGTCAAGGAGGTATTGATAGGAGGAGCTCTCAGATTATAGGAGATGGACGGTGATGAATTTCCACAACTAATTAACTCGGACATCGTGAAACGGTACTATGTCTGAAGTTACCAGTAAACCAACATCCTGGTTTTGGATCAGCAAATCCCTAGTCAATTCAGGTTTTCAAAATCTTTTTCACTACATACAACCTTTCTTCACATCTGTTTGCCCCATCAGGGACAAACACACCTTCCAACTAGCAGCCTAGTTTTGGATCATCAGATCCATCACTCAACTCAGGTTTTCAAAACCTTTCACACTTTTAATTTTGTCCCACAGGGGATAAATCTTTTCACACTTTCAGTTTGTCCCACCAGGGATCAAACTTTTCATCTGCAGTCTGTCCTATACACGGGGCAAACTACGCAGACCTGATCTCCCCAATTCACGGGAGTGCGTAGGGAGCCATTTTGATGGTCCGGTCTCACCATAGAAAAAGTAAAAATATCTCTACACCCTTTTCACCACATACAAACTTTGAACCTTTTTACGCTAAGTTCGAACTACGCAGACCTGATCTCCCCTCATCAATGGGAATATGTAGGTAGCCATTCATGGTTCGGTCTTACCCCTTACCAAAACACAAAAACTTATCAATGGTACTGGGATCATCCTTCAAACCATACATCATCGGCTTCAGACCAAAAGGATGGAACTACCTGATCTCCCCACACCAATAGAAGAATCAGCGACCATCTAAGCTGCGGTTGAGTCCTCTAAAAGAAATATCAATCCATAAGAGATGGAACTACCAGGGCTCCCCCATACAAAGGGGTACCGGGGACCATCTGTGGGGGTGGTCAACCTCAAAGAGGAAAGACACACTCCTCTCCATACACCAATCCTAAGATAATAAAAGGTAGAGAATACACACAGATCAACGATTTATTCTGAAAGATCTTGAGACATTTCAATGTCCCTCTATCAAGGCGGAGTTCAGAATACATCAAGATCACAAGCCCTAGAGAAACATGCAAATATCAAGCAAGTAACAAGGCATAACTAAAAAGTAATTGAATCAAAATATATTTCCCTACCATATATAATACTATTTGATATATACAACATATACTGTACATGAAAAAAATGGCTAAGCTAGTCTGTGTAGGAAAATTCAAGGCCATCTACAAATCAGTGTATATGCGCGCTATCAAATCCAGTATGACATCCCTTTTAGAAGAAAAGGGGGAAAAACTATAAGCTCTTGCCCTATGGTATCAACGCGAGCCCAAAGGTCCACAGTCATCTGCATGGTGACACTATGCTCATCAATGAACGTGCTCATCTCTGCAATGATATCAAAAGTATGGGACCTCAATGCAGTACTATCTATAATAACGACATCTCGGGTAGATATAGCGTCATCCCGCTCAATCACCACTGCATCTCTAGATGATCTAGCCTCATCCCGCTCAGCAACAACTGTATCCTTATGAGCTAAGGCATTATCTCTCTCAACTAGAGCGACATCACTCCCAAAAAGAGTTGTCAGCATCAAGGCCCTAGCCTGATCTCTCTCAAATGTCATCAGATACAGACTGCTCTAAATACTCTGTAGAATGTGGGGTCACAGTAGCAGTCATACTGGGAGAATCAATAAGAGTCATTGTTAAACCAAAGAAACAACTCTTCCTCGAGTGGGAGAATCGATTGTCCTCCATGGGCTCCCCGATGTCGAATCAATCCCGGCTCGAAGGATTCAACCCCACCAGATGTAATCTCCGCCCATCCATGCGATAATACTGTAGAATGTTCCCGGATGGCTAACAATAAACTCAGCCCTCTCACGATGAGCCTAACAGGCATACACCCTGGATCTATCCTCTGCTGATAAATGCCGAGAAGACAAATGCTGACCCAATGCTCCCTCAAAAAGATGAACATCCGAAACTGGTCAAATTGTGCCATCACAGCCAGTGGGTGATATGTGGTCATGCCCCTCAAACCAGCTAGAGGGAGATAACCCAGGCCAGGTGCATGAGTAATGAAGCTGTAGGGAGAACTAAGCCCTGAACAAAGCAAAATGTCAAATGGATCCTCGATCCTTGCCAAGAACACCGACCAGGAAGCATCATTTGTACACTCCAGCGGCTGAAATGAGTAGGACATGGCTATCTCATAGGAAAAGTAGTACCCATGGCGTCAGAATGTGTCAATCGGTCTCAGGTGTGATATGAACCACACATACAGCAAGACCGAGCTGCTTGTAAATATCCTTACAGGATGGGTGTGGCAATACGTGGCTGACCTCAATGTCTCCACCACAATCATCGGTACAATGGTATATCCCTCCTTGAGAGCCCGCACTGCCATAACTACACCGATGTCTAGATGATCCATGTACAGTGGCATGTACAGATAAGCCACTACATACATCATGAGTATATCTACTATGGCCACACGCCACTGATCTTTCGACGTGGTGAAATCCCCGGAGTGCTGTACATAATTGTCCAATGAGCCAAATCTGTCTATCAAAAAATGCAGGGACACTACATGCCTGGAGGTGATCTCATCCTGGGCTACTCTATGCCTCAACCCGGTAAGGGTCATAAACTGTCGGCTCATATCGTCTGTAGCCATCTCAGCGCAAGGCATGTCCAGTGGTAAAGCTGTCAAACGCTCATACTCCTCTAAGGTTGGAGTCAACTCCTAGGACTCAAATCGAAACACCTGCCTCTCCGGTACCCAGTGCTCCAGCATGCCCTTTACAAAACCCACAGGAACCTGGAACATTAGGAGGGTCATGGAGTGATGCAACAATTGATCTAAGGTCACCCGATCTGGAGGTGACAAACTATCATACCATTATCTCAAACATGAGGCTACCAATACCGGTGTGGTGTGATTAATGCGGCTAACTGTCGAGGAAGACATTTGTGTAGGCCGTATCATAAGACCATCCAGGGGTCAATGCTGAACATCTCTGGACATGCATATGCATAACATAATACGTGCATGACAAATAATAGATGGAAATATGATATAGGGAATCGAAAATAGTATATAGACATTCCTAAGTACATCATCATCTAATACATCATCTTTGTGTATAGATGGAAAATGAAGGGAAATGGGGCACAACCGCCCAACAACTAACAGAGGCCTATCAAAAGATATAACGAGAATGGGGCACAACCACCCAATATCTAACAGAGGCCTATAGCGAAAAATACATCAGAAGAAGTCAATGGTGTTGATGTCTACATCATCTATCATATCTATCGTATGTAACACCTCTTGAGTCACCGGATCTTAGCCAAGAGGGATATCAGTAAAATCTGAATGGAGGATCTGCACCAAAAAACCATACGGGCCACACAAAGGCCAACACCTGAGCTGGAAGGATCAAAAGTATCCGCCTCGGAAGGATCTCTTCCCAAATGCCGGATAAAAAAATGTGCTCGATCCAACTACTGGGTCAAGTTATCAATCTGCATCAAATGAGTAGGATCTCATATGCAGGCCATCCAATTTGTCATCATCACGGATCCAGGAACTATATCCCCCATGAACTGAGTTGCGCTGGTCTGGGATCCGATGGTATGAGGGGACCACCAATAGTATAATACCTCCTAAGTGAATGGTGTGAGACCCTGAATTTTATGAAATAAAAGTATTCAATTTCTCTATTTTGGTAAATGGTTAAATTGATAAAAGTTTAAAGTTAAGGGGTAATATGTGAATTTTTTTTTTTAAAGTAAGCAAGTTGATATAAAATATTCGTTTTGTCGGGGAATATTCGATTAGTCGGGGAATATTCTTTTTGTCGGGGAATATTCTTTTTGTCGGAGAATATCCGTACGATGGTACAATCATTGGTGGACCCACAACATAATTATTGTCGGATTGAGAAAACGACAAAAATACTTTATGAAAATAATGGTGGAAGTTTTACCGTTAACTATTGAAACACCTGGTGTTAAAAGTACAGTAATACGCGTGGTTGCATAGTAGTACACGGTATTGATTATTGATGCTTATGTGAGAAGTTACTCAGTATTGTTCAATCGGGTATTCAGGACACTTTTCGTGTCGGAGTACTATTTATGAGTTACTATTCACGAGTTACTATTCACGAGTTACTATTCATGAGTTACTATTCACATAGTACTATTCATCCGTAAAATATATTTCTTTTCGGTCCAAATTATTTTTTTGGGTACAATATTAGTCCATGAGGAGATGTGCTAATTTTTTCGAATAGTTGGTTGAAGATATAATAGTAATTCAATATGGACCACCGTGGATGAATTAGTTATAATAGTAAATCGGTATGGATCGTTGGTTTAAAGTTTTAATAGTAAATCAAGATCTTGTGAATTACGTTAAGTTTTAATAGTAAACCAATATGGAATGGTCTGCTTTAAAAGTAAATCAATCTGGACCGTTCATGAATTAGTTTACTATGTAGTCCATTCTTCTATAAATAGAAGCTCATTCCTTCATTATTTCTTACGTATTCACTGAAACTCTAGAGAGAGAAATTATAGAGAAACTATAGAAAAGTATTCTGCTACTTCCCTACTCTTATAGAAAACTATGGAGTATGAAATTCAATTATAGAGAAACTATAGAAAACTATGGAGTATGAAATTCAATTGACCATATCTCCTATTGTATTTTGAATTTTTTTGTGTGGTCAAGTTCTAGAGTTAGATCTATAAGTTTTATAACTTATCCAAGTGGAATCACTAGAAAAGGTATTGTAGATTTTCGTGTGGACTGATTTTAGTAAAGGAGTCAAAAACAGAAAAGTGCCAAAAAGCTACTGCCAGAAAATTTAAAAGGGCATTTTCGGTAACTTAAATTGTGAGAAAAATTCTGACCTTTTGGGACATAAAAATATATGGTATAAAGTACCTACTGTCCAAAAATAAGCTCATTCTGACTTAACATTAGCAAGTTATGACCATTTCAATATTTAGGTTTTTCCGACGAAAAATGCTATAAACGGAGTTCTATAACTCTGATGACCATGAAATTTAAACTCGAAGCTCACGTTAACATGTGTAAGATCCTGCCAAGATTTGGGAATTTCTAGATTTAACCTTGAGGTAACTAATTTCTTAAGGAATTAATTAGAAATTAATTTTTGAAAAATAGTAAATGAATTTTAAAAATTCCGAGAAAAATATATGTTCAATATGGGACTATATTCTGCTTAATCCCAGAAAAGAATAATTTTTGGGATTGATTTGTTATTTTCAAGAAAATGATTTAGTTAATTCTGAACATATGAATTAAATATGTTATGTGAAGTTGAAAAATTGTTAAATAGGATTTTATGGCTTGAAAATCCTATATAAGGTATATCTGATTTTAATGAGTAATTTGATTATTGGTGATAAAATCTTATGAGTATGGCATTTTGAATGATTAAATGCATTATTTAGAAAAGTGTAAACAATTAAATTAAATTGTTTATAAGTTTAAGGAGAGATTAAAATATTGTTATAATATTAACAATATTAGATTATGATTTTATTAAGTGATTGATAATGTTTAGATAAATTTAAAGTCTTAAATATTTATCCTTGATTTAGTTTGACTAATGCTTATAATATTGTCATCATCCTCATGCTTATATTATGTTGAAAGTCATTTGTGGCCTGTAGTGCATAGATGGACTTGGTATGATTATGACCAGGGATTATTCGGTATAATCATAACCGTAATGTTACAAATGATGTAAAAAAAGTCCTCATTGGCCCGTAGTGCATTGTCGAACAGGTTTTGGTATGATTATGACTACGGATTCTCTTTGGTCGTAGTGCAAAGATGAATTGTTTTATGGCATGATCAGGATCGTTGATGAAAACACGATTATATTTGGTCGTAGTGCATGGATAATTCGTGGTCGTGATACTAAAGAATATCCTTGGCCTGTAGTGCATGGATGATTCGATGATGTGGATTAATTATTAAGCTGAGTCTCAGAAATGAAATATTAATTCATGGATGTGATAATAATGAATATATTTGGCTGTAGTGCAAAGATGATTTAATGATTACGAGGAGGAATTGTGATTTGGTATAACCATGATTTTTGATGTTTCAGGTGATGAAAATTATCTTCGTCCTAGGTGCGAAGAGGAATTTAGAATCACAATTGTGATTATGAGTTATTCACATGATCGTGGACGAAAATTGTTGATTGATGTTATACGAATAAAACATTATTGGTGGACTTTTAACATAGAAAAGATAATAGACCTTATGGTCTATTTGATTCTTCAAATGGATTGCTCGTTCCGCTGCAACTATGGTTAAAAAGTTTTATTATCTGTCATATGTTCTAAATCTCTGATTTATTATTGATGAAAGCTATTGATAAGTTAATTATCTTTAGTCATGATATTCTTTATTGGGCTAGTTGTTCTCACCCTTCTGCTTCACAATTCTTTTCAGGTAATACAAGTGTAGCTGGGTCGAGCGGGACTATTAAGAGGATTAGAACGGTGGTCTCTAGCTGTGGAGGTTCTCCCTAAACAGTATAGAAAAGTGTGTTGTATTCTATACATCATTTAGTAGTTATATTTGGTGAATCATATAGGGTGAGGCGAACCCAACGTTGGAAGGGTGTTTTTGCCACTATCATTCAAGATGTCTAATGACATACAACCTCGTGTTATCATAAGACATGGTTGTGCACATCCACTTGCTGAGTATATCTACGAGCACTACCTATATGATCTTGGAGTATTTTTGAAATATAATTTTCACTTGGAGACAACGGAGATAATTATATGTCAAGAGAAGACTTTCCATTGGAAAGAAGATGATAGTAATCTCCTTATTTTTCTTTGGCGAGTTTTGGGTCAACCAAGGATAATTCTGTGGACATATGATATCTATCATAACCTGGACGCATGGCCTCCAATGTACGAAGGTTTCCTTGAGCACTTCCCAAAGATTTTAGTTTCTAAAACAGTTTTTGACTGTACTTTTATGTAAAGTACCATTGTAAGGTTGTGGTCGAGGTACCATGAGAGTTACATACAACTGTATTAAAACTCATATTTAACTGTGGCCGTATTCTATACGACAGCTCAATAGTTGTATAAATGAAGTTGTATTTGAATTTTGTACCATGTATCTGACGACTTAGAATGGGTGATGTATACCTAATTTTGGGGGCGTCACATTTGGTATCAGAGCTTAGGAATATTGTCGCTGGCGGAGATAAGAGTCTAGAACTAGGAGGGGAAAGACGAGTTATATACTTCGCTAGTGTGTGACTTACCTAAGCTAAAATTGTTCACTTGATAAGTTGACAAATTATGATATGTCAATTAACCTTTGTTTTGAGGCTATATTCTAGAATGATATCTGAAATACATGAGATGAGAAATGGGAAAATCATGGTAGTGAGGAAATTACCGGGAAGGTACAATCTGAAAAGAAAGCAATGTATTCTCATTTCTTCGAATATTAGGTACGTACATAAATTTCGAGGCCGAAATTTCATAAGGAGAGGTGATTGTGAGACCCCGAATTTTATGAAATAAAAGTATTCAATTTTTCTATTTTGGTAAATAGTTAAATTGATAAAAGTTTAAAGTTAAGGGTAATATGTGAATTTTTTTTTTCAAAGTAAGCAAGTTGATATAAAATATTCGTTTTGTCGGGGAATATTCGATTAGTCGGGGAATATTCTTTTTGTCGGGGAATATTCTTTTTGTCGGAGAATATATGTACGACGGTACAATCATTGGTGGACCCACAAAGGAATTATTATCGGATTGAGAAAACGACAAAAATACTTTATGAAAATAACGGCGGAAGTTTTACCGTTAACTATTGAAACACCCGGTGTTAAAAGTACAGTAATATGCGTGGTTGCATAGTAGTACACTCAGATTGATTATTGATGCTTATGTGAGAAGTCACCAAGATTGTTCAATCGGGTATTCGGGACACTTTTTGTGTCGGAGTACTATTCACGAGTTACTATTCATGAGTTATTATTCACGAAGTTACTATTCATGAGTTACTATTCATGAGTTACTATTCACGGAGTACAATTCACCCATAAAATATATTTCTTTTCGGTCAAATTATTTTTGGGTACAATATTAGTCCATGAGGAGATGTGCTAATTTTTCAGACCGTTGGTTGAAGATATAATAGTAAATCAATATGGACCGTTGGTGGATAGTTATAATAGTAAATCAATATGGATCGTTGGTTTAAAATTTTAATAGTAAATCATTATGGACCGTTACTTTAAGTTTTAATAGTAAACCAATATGAACCGTCCCTTTTAAAAGTAAATCAATCTGGACCGCTTCATGAATTAGTTACTATGTACCCATTCTTCTATAAATAAGCTCATTCCTTCATTATTTCTTACGAATTCATCAAACTCTAGAGAGAAATTATAGAAAACTATAGAAAAGTATTCGCTACTTCCCTACTCTTATATTCAGCTTTTTACCGTAAGGGGTATTATTTCTTTTGTATTCATGAAGAGAACTTCTATTATTCGATTATTTATTATTCATTGGAATATCCTCGTCATCTCTGCTTTTTTCTGGCGGACTGGTTCCAGTTTTTATCATTACTGTTGAATATCCCGTCATGCATGCGTTTTACGCCGGGACCGGTTCCATTCTTTATTATTCTGTTGAATATCCTATCCATGCGTTTACGGGGACCGGTTCCGTTATTTATTATTCTATTGGAATAACTTTGCTGTCATGCGCTTCTATCGCACGCTGGTGATTTCTTTTGTTATTCCATTCTTTATTATACTCAGTTGGCTAAAACTTTGACTTCTATACTCCATGAAATTAGTGGAATATCCTTGATATTTGCGCTTCATCCAGTATCCTTTCATGGAAATATTCTTCTGAGCACTCTTGAATTTTACTCCACAAAGTAGTATCATGTTGACAATTTGGACATTATTGAGTTCAAGATAAATTAACTTATAAATCTATAAAACTTATTCTTGAACTTATTTTATTGAATTATTATGTCATTGTCATGATGAGTTATGTTGGTTTATTATGTGAAAACATGAAAGTTCTTAGAAAACACAAAGGGTTGAAAATCAGATTTTGGTAAAAATGGAGTATGAAATTCAATTGACCATATCTCCTATTATATTTTGAATTTTTGAGTGTGGTCAAGTTCTAAAGTTAGATCTATGAGTTTTCTAACTTATCCAAGTGGAATCACTAGAAAAGGTATTGTAGATTTTCGTGTGGACTAATTTTAGTAAAGGAGTCAAAAACAGAAAAGTGCCAAAAAGCTACTGCCAGAAAATTTAAAAGGGCATTTTCGGCCACTTAAATTGTGAGAAAAATTCCGGCCTTTTGGGACATAAAAATATATGGTATAAAGTACCTACTGTCCAAAAATGAGCTCATTCTGACTTAACATGAGCAGTTATGACCATTTTAATATTTAGGTTTTTCCGACGGAAAACGCTATAACCGGAGTTCTATAACTCCGATGAGCATGAAATTTAAACTGGAAGCTCATGTTAACATGTGTAAAATCCTGCCAAGATTTGGGAATTTTTGGATTTAACCTTGAGGTAGCTAATTTCTTAAGGAATTAATCAGAAATTGATTTTTGAAAAATAGTAAATGAATTTTAAAAATTCCGAGAAAAATATATGTTCAATATGGGACTATATTCTGCTTAATCCCAGAAAAGAATAAATTTTGGGATTGATTTGGTATTTTTCATGAAAATGATTTAGTTACGAACATATTAATTAAATATATTATGTGAAGTTGAAAAATTGGTAAATAGGATTTTATGGCTTGAAAATCCTATATAAGGTATATCTGATTTTTAATGAGTAATTTGATTATTGGTGATGAAATCTTATGAGTATGGCATTTTGAATGATTAAATGCATTATTTAGAAAAGTGTAAACAATTAAATTAAATTGTTTATAAGTTTAAGGAGAGATTAAAATATTGTTATAATATTAACAATATTAGATTATGATTTTATTAAGTGATTGATAATGTTTAGATAAATTTAAAGTCTTTAATATTTATCCTTGATTTAGTTTTGACTAATGCTTATAATATTGTCATCATCCTCATGCTTATATTATGTTGAAAGTCATTTGTGGCTCCGTGGTGCATAGATGGACTTGGTATGATTATGACCAGAGATTATTCTTAAGATAATCATAACCGTAATGTTATAAATGATGTGAAAAAGTCCTCATTGGCCCGTGGTGCATTGATGGACAATTTTTGTATGATTATGGCTATGGATTCTTTTTGGTAGTAGTGCAAAGATGAATTGTTTTATGGCATGATCGGATCATTGTTGATGAAAACACGATTATCTTTGGTCGTAGTGCATGGATAATTCGTGGTCTTGATACTAAAGAATATCCTTGGCCTGTAGTGCATGGATGATTTGATGATGTGGATTAATTATTTGGTAAATAGGATTTTTATGGCTTGAAAATCCTATATAAGGTATATATCTTGATTTTTAATGAGTAATTTGATTATTGGTGATGAAATCTTATGAGTATGGCATTTTGAATGATTAAATGCATTATTTAGAAAAGTGTAAACAATTAAATTAAATTGTTTATAAGTTTAAGGAGAGATTAAAATATTGTTATAATATTGACAATATTAGATTATGATTTTATTAAGTGATTGATAATGTTTAGATAAATTTAAAGTCTTTAATATTTATCCTTGATTTAGTTTGACTAATGCTTATAATATTGTCATCATCCTCATTCTTATATTATGTTGAAAGTCATTTGTGGCCTGTAGTGCATAGATAGACTTGGTATGATTATGACCAGAGATTATTCGGTATAATCATAACCGTAATGTTACAAATGATGTGAAAAAAGTCCTCATTGGCCCGTAGTGCATTGATGGACTGTTTTTGGTATGATTATGGCTATGGATTCTTTTTGGCCGTAGTGCATGGATAATTCGTGGTCTTGATACTAAAGAATATCCTTGGCCTGTAGTGCATGGATGATTCGATGATGTGGATTAATTATTAAGCTGAGTCTCAGCAATGAAATATTAATTCATGGATGTGATAATAATGAATATCTTTGGCCGTAGTGCAAAGATGATTTAATGATTACGAGGAGGAATTATGATTTGGTATAACCATGATTTTTGATGTTTCAGGTGATGAAAATTATCTTCGTCCTAGGTGCGAAAAGGAATTTAGAATCACAATTGTGATTATGAGTTATTCACATGATCGTGGACAGAAATTGTTGAATGATGTTACACGGATAAAACATTATTGGTGGACTTTTAACATAGAAAAGATAATAGACCTTATGGTTTGTTTAACTCTTCTAATGGATTGCTCGTTCCGCTGAAACTATGGTTGAAAAGTTTTATTATCTGTCATATGTTCTAAATCTCTGATTTATTATTGATGAAAGCTATTGATAATTTAATTATCTTTAGTCATGATATTCTTTACTGGGCTAGTTGTGCTCACCCTTCTGCTTCACAATTCCTTTCAGGTAATAAGAGTGTATGTAAGACCCCAACTTATTATTAATGAAATTTAATTTTCTCTATTTATTATTTTGAAATAATAAGGGTTGATGTGATTAATGTGGATAGTTAGGGGTAAAATACGCAAATATTTCAAAATAAGCAAGGGGTTATAAAATATTCATTGTTGTCGAGGAATATTCGTTTGGTCGTGGAATATTAAATGCTTCGTCGGGGAATATTAAATGCGACCAGTCTGCGACCATGTGTGGGCCCCATAACGGAAAGCGATTGGATGAAGAAAACGACAAATATAAGTTGTTTAAAAATAACAACAGTAGTTATTCACCAATTAATCTTGTTAAAATACCCGTAGGTTAAAACACAAGATGCTTACCAGTATTGCACCAATTATTGATTCTTACGTGAAGGCACTACTCAATAATGGTTACGATAATTACTATTCGATATTTTATTGAGTTAATAATTTCACGCGTTGATATTTTATATTGTTGTTGTTTCATAATTGTCATTTACAAGATTTTTCATTATCGAAGCAATAATTCATATTATCTAAATAATATTATTAGATAACATTATTGGCAATGTCTAGAAAGTTACATACAAGGAGAGGTTTGGTCACCTAATTGCTTGCATGAAGGAGAAATTCTTATTGAAAGCCCCCTTTTCCTGAGGAGGCTGCACATTGTCAATATTGTGATTCTGTAATATTATTTGTGAATAATTAATTATTGATTCATATGATGAGGAAAATATTGATTTTATGTGGATATAGATGGAGAAAATTTTTAATGTGACAATTGTTGAAAATTGAAATTTTATCTTTTTACGATAAAATAATTCATTTAAATATATTATTATATTTTAATAATATAATAATGGTGATATTTTTACAACGAATGTGGGATATATGAGTATCTGAGGAGGAAGAGTATTTTTGTTGCAATAAATGTTTAAAACATGTTAAACATGTCTCATGGGACCCCATTTATTACCAAATTTGATTATAGCTTGTAAAATCGCCTGGTTGTGGATTTGATCAATTTCTATTTGGAATTTGGAAAAACTTTCTTACGCAAAGTTGTAGAGAATTGAATTTCCTATAAAAACTTGCGAGAGATTCGAATTTTCTCGATGAAAGGGCTATTTATTATGAATTATTGAAGTTCAAAGCTCAAAATAATTGATTTTGGAAGTTTAAAATATTTAAAATTAGAAAAACGTTTTTTCTTACTTTTTCTAGAATGTGGCATGTGTTTGATGGCTGAAATCAGATTCTAGGCATGTGTAGGAAATTCATATAATTATATTATTAATTTATTAAATTTTCGCTTTGGTGTTCTAAGCGATTTCCTATAAATAGGGTGCTTAGGTTAGAATTGAAAATCACACCGAAATCAAGTTTTCTCTCTCTATATTATCGGCGTATTCTTGTGAGTATTTTGAGTATACTTTGAGTATTGTTAGGCGGTGCAAGTTCCTTCAAAGACTATATCCTCAGATTCCAAATAGAAGTACTAATCTTTCGAGGTAAGGGATGTTATTTTCTTCTCAAATGATATTATTTCTTCAATATCATTATGCTGAAATATTGGTTGGAACTTTTTATCAAATTTGGAATTTTTTTTCATGTCGGGGTTACTATTCATGAGTTACTATTCACGAGTTACTATTCATGAGTTACTATTCACGAGTTACTATTCACGAGTACTATTCATGAAGCGTGAAGATATTTTTTGGGAAATTTCTATCTTTTGGTGTCGGAGTTACTATTCACGATACGCGGCACTATTCACGATATCTGACTATTCACGAATCTGACGACACTATTAACCGAAAAATGAAATTTCTTCTTTTCGTCCAAAATATCTATTCTGGATACTAGCTTTGATTGTATCCATGTTTTGATCATTCTTGAATTTTACACCACTATGATTATTTTTGAGGTATTTTTGAACATGGATAAAACAAAGTACGAATCCTTAATCCTTAATCCTTGTCATTTTGTTTCACTGGATTCGTTTCTTTAAAAATATTTTCATCATCTTGGTCTTAAATGATGAAATTATTGAATATCTTTGGCGTAGTAGCAAAGATGAATGATTTCTGAAGAATATCTTTGGTAGTAGTGCAAAGATGAATAGGTGTTTAGATGAACATGACCAATCGATGAATATCTTTGGCACCAGTGCAAAGATGAATATTTGATTCCGGATGTATATTGATTGATGTTACAAGGATAAAAGATGAGCGATGAACTTTTAAATTCATACATAGAAGATAGTAGTTTGCATTCTCTACTTAACTCTTCTAACGAATTATTATTTCCATTGCGAATATTGATTTAAAATTTGTTGTCTATTGTATTCTATTAGATTTTTCCTGTTGAAGACTAACGGTAATTTGTTGTATATTATCTTAGTCATAATATTCTTCTTGGGCTAGTTGAGCTCACCCTTTTCCTTTTTGTTCCATTTTTCTTCTCGGGATGCGAGAATATAAGCGAGTACAAGTCTGGGTATGGAATGAAGGTTTTAGAAAGAATTGTTTAGTAGTCCTCACCATTTTTGTAAAATAATGTATCAATAAATGTGATGAGGATTTATTTGAGTATAGATATTGTCTAGAAGATAATATTTGTATTCAAACTCACAGTTTTACGGTTGTAATAATAAAGTTGTAGTTGTTTCTATACCATGTATTGACAACTCAGAATAGGTGATGTATACCTATTTTGGGGGCATCACAGTGTAGCTGGGTCGAGCAGGGGTATTAAGAGGATTAGAACAGTGGTCTCTAGCTGTGGAGGTTCTCCCTAAACAGTATAGAAAAGTGTGTTGTATTCTATACATCATTTAGTAGTTATATTTGGTGAATCATATAGGGTGAGGCGAACCCAATGTTGGAAGGGTGTTTTTGCCACTATCATTCAAGATGTCTAATGACATACAACCTTGTGTTATCATAAGACATGGCTGTGCACATCCACTTGCTGAGTATATCTACAAGCACTACCTATATGATCTTGTAGTATTTTTGAAATATATTTTTCACTTGGAGACAACGGAGATAACTATATGTCAAGAGAAGACTTACCATTGGAAAGAAGATGATAGTAATCTTCTTGTTTTTCTTTGGGGAGTTTCGGGTCAACTAGGTATAATTCTGTGGACATATGATATCTATCATAACCTGAACGCATGGCCTCCAATGTACGAAGGTTTCCTTGAGCACTTCCCAAAGATTTTAGTTTCTAAAACAGTTTTTGACTGTACTTTTATGTAAAGTACCATTGTAAGGTTGTGGTCGAGGTACCATGAGAGTTATATACATTTGTATTAAAACTCATATTTAATCGTGGTAAGTATTCTATAATGACAACGATTGTATAAATGAAGTTGTATTTGAATTTTGTACCATGTATCTGATGACTTAGAATGGGTGATGTATACCTAATTTTGGGGGCGTCACAAATGGACCCTCTGACAATGTAAAGCCGTTAACTCCCATCAATGGGATATCACTGATAGGTGATTGCGACACATGCCAATAACGTCTGGTAGGAGGACATATCGATACACGAATCTCTCTTGTGGTGCTCCTGATAGCACGTTATCCGAAATAGAGCTCCCATCCTCCATCTGTGAAGAGAGGAATCCTATGGGTAGATATCACATGCTCGACACCAATCGGGAACCCATCCTCAAAGCCAACTGTCAAATGATCCCCAGAATAGGGAACCCAAGTAATAACATCGGTTGTTAATAACTCCAATTGTAGGCGACAATGGGTGAAACCCTCAGCTACAGAAACCTCCGCCAACGTGGAGTGATTCCATCGCCATCCCCGTGGGTAGGTGTCTAAACTTAACACGCTAATTGGACGCAGACATGGGAGCCTCTCATAGGCCCAAAACTACCAATATAAAAGAAAACATCTGCGGTCAGTCAACACTCTTAACCTGTACATGGAAAATCAAAAGAGAAATACTTACCAGCAGAAATAGGTAAAATCTTAGTCAAGCCTCCATCAAACCCTGCGAACGCATGCACATTCCTTTGAGGAAATAGGCAAAGGTATAGGAGCCCCAATCATACTCTCCCATACGGTCCACCTATCGTGTGGCGATGACCAAGCGAACGACACCATAGAAGAGTTATCCGCTATAAAACAACCCCGGAGGATGACCAGGAACAATCGCCGAAGAATGCGATCCCTGACTCTCACATCAGCGGGTATGGGCTCAACGCCCCACTCATAGTATCGACACTCAAAGGACCAAAGTCTTGGTATGTCCCTACCTTTGAGCGCCTTAGTCGGGACTCCTAGTAAGGATCTGATGGCAGTCGGGGTAATGTTTGCCGCACAAGGCACTGGCACCCCGCAAAACTTCATCCCGGTGAGAAACCGCCAATCCATCGGCGTCATCATCACCTCGCAGTCCAACAAATAGAGAGACTAAGTCTGGTGAAACCAGCGCTTAGAAAAAGCCATGAGGTAACCCTAAGGACAACGGCGTGGGAGGATGGAAAAGAACACCTCAAAGCCCCAACCATGCATAATCTCTCAAAACTCTAGATGAAGAGTCTGATATAGAGAGTGTATGCTGAACCAGTTCCCTCGAGGTTGCGTAAAGTCGGGAACTTACATCACAAAAGCAAATCAACATCAGAACCTTTGCTCCACATCAATAGGAAAAAGGAAGATCAAACCCAGCTTTTACCTCATTCGCATACAAGTAGACCAAGGGGTGGCGACTCAAATCACCCAGAAGCTCTGGAATCGTCAAATTAATGACTGGAAGATCCATGCGGGGAGTATGAGCAGCAGAAGCGGGGGCCGCAACCGATACATCCTCCTCAACATCTGGTACATGTGATGACCCGGGAATGGGTGTGGTTTAGAAATTCTGAAGACAGAATTTTTATAAGTGAGGAAGGATGTGACAACCAGGAAAATTGGATTGTATAGAAATAAAGATTTAAAGAATTAGTTATTAATAAAATGAATTTTTATTAATAATATTATGTGCTATGTGTTTATTAATCGTTCTAGAACCTAGGATGATTATAAATCGGGAGGATTCTGGTTACGAGATAGATTGAACGAGTAAGAATTTGTAAGACAGAAATAAAAAAAATCGGGAACAAAAACTTTTCCAGGGAAAAAGACGAAATATGCACTATTCATCCAATGAAACCTATAGGTTAGGGTTTGAATAACCTAGGCCTTTCCGAGAGTTCAGTATGTCAAAATGATATTCTGTCGAAAGATTTGACAATAGTATATCGTGAAAAGTTAAGTAAGCCGATAAAAGTTTATCTCGAAAAATGTGCAGAAATCGGACGAAATAAAAATGACGAAAAGTATTGTTACATACTTTTCATTCGTTTAACTACATTAGAGAAAAACGTGAAGGAAAACACTTGACACCAAAATGTGCTTTTCAGTTTTTTGGAGATCCAAAGAATACGTAAAAGTTAATCGGTAAAGGAAAGACGAAATATCCAAAAATATTTTGATTCTGAGAATCGCAGTTTTTAAAACTGTCAGGCGAAACCCGAAAGACGGAACCACAAAACTTCCAAGGGAAGTTTCGTGAATAGTAAGGAGGTGGAAGTAAGGAGGTGTGAGTAGTAACCGGAGGGGCAAAATGACTATTTTTTCCCTAGCTTGGAAAATCTATAAACAGAATGCTTAATTTCATTTGTTTAGGATTTTGAAAATCCTATAACATTTGAGAGAGAGAGAGAGAGAGTTTTCGGATGAGGAAGGAGAGGAAAATGAGGAGGAAAAGTTGCTCATGAGCAAACTTTGTCTGATGGAAGAAGATTAAAGAAGGAAGGTAACCCAAAACCTAACTTCTATATAGTTTTTCTTTAAGTTTTATATGTTAGAAACATAACTTATTGAGAAAAAGAGTAAAGGATGTTAGGAATGATTTCATATGGTTGAAATCGTAAGAAAATGAAGAAAATAAGAGTGTGAAGTTTATGCTAAAAAAATTTCTTAAGCAAGTATAAGATTCGTAATGAATTTGAGCGATCCGAATGAATCATATAAACGATTCGGTGAAAAAAAGTAAGGAATGATGTTTTATAACATCGAATTCCAAGAAAAAGTGAAATTGTAATCAAAATATCGATTAAAAATGAAGAACGAACGAAGAACGCGAAGAACACACGAAGAATGTGACAACCCGAGAATTTGGATATTTATAGAATATTAAAATATTGAATTATGGTTAATTAATAAACCTAGACATAAAATAAGTGAATGGATTTGAGATTTCCGAGAATGAATTCTATGGATTTAAAAATCTTTTGGTGAATTATTCATGATTAAGTATATATGTGAATATGTTATGTGTATATAGTTGTATATGTGTACAGTATGTGGTTAAGGGTCAAGGGTTGATCATATAAGCTATATCAGTGGCAAACCCTAATATTATATTAAGAACGCCAACGTTCAGTTAGAAAATTCTTACGATTTATAAGAAACCCTAAAATCGGTTCTAGAAACCCTAATTTATGTTTCGGGAATTCGAAAACCTAATTCAGAAGTTGAAAACCCTAATTTGGGAATGCAAATGCTAGTATAAGGTTTAAACATTATTAATAATAACGTAATTAGGGATAACCCTAATTGATTTAGAAAATCCTAATTTCTGAATTAGAAACCCTAAATTATAATTTGGGAAAACCTAATTGTTAATTTAATAATTTTAATGTTAATTATGAAACATCAATCCTAATTTTCAAGTTATAAGTAATTAGAAAATCATAATCTAATTAGGAAACCTAATTTCTAAATTAGAAAGATTATTTTCTATTTAAAACCCTAATGTACAAGTTTGACCCTAATTGCTAAATTAGCAAATTTAATTAGGAAATAATAATCATAATTAACAAGATTGATTTTATGATTATGAAATTTTAATATAATTATCGACTCCTAATTTTAATTTAGAAATATTAATTTTTATTTTTGAAAACCTAAATTAAAAATTCTAGAAATTTGATTTTTGGAACCATAGGTTTTAACCCTAAGGGTCAAACCCTAAGGATTAAACCCTAAGGGTTGTGCAAGTGACCATCGTGCCCTTAAAATGGAAAGCTAAATGACATTAATGCCCTTTTTGTATTTTTATAAGTTAGCTTGCAATCTTGCCAAATCAAGAGTTAGTGACCAACTCAATTGACTTTGTGACTTCAAAATCTCATAAATCAGCCCTTAGATTGACAACAACATCAGCTATAGATACATTGTATCATATTAGAAAGATTAAAGAGAGAAAAAGTCCACTAAAGTGCTCAATCGCTAACTTACTCTCAAACAACTCTCTCTCACCAAACCTCCAAAAATATCAATTGATTCAGTCACTATCCAAGCCCCTAGATCATCAATATTAGCTAAGGAGATCATAGATCAAGGATTTGAAACTAGAAGGTATAAACCCTAATTTCATTTTTGATCCTACATGTTAAGACAAAAGTTGTGTTTTTGTGTTTAGAACTTTGCTAAAGGATGTTTTATGATGATCTATGATGATCCATCATAGATCTATAGAATCAAAATGGGTAAAAATTAAAGTTTTCAAAAACTTTTCTTGAGTCTTAAAAGTCGTTTGACAAGCTAATGTCAGTGGCTCTAGATTCTTTTCTGTTTATGATTTTTGTTGTTTTAAAGTTTTAATCCATACTTTGACATGAGATCTGTGATCTGGAAGTGGAATCCAAGCTATTAGATTTCCATATTACAATATATAGTCGGTCAAAGTTGGTTGACCGACCATGATTGAAGCTTTCTGGGTAACCTAGAAAGTGTGAAACAACGTCTGACAACTTTTTGTAAGGCCCAGATCAGTCAGGTGTTATGTTGTTTGATGTTGTGTTTGTAACCAAGTTGTAGCCTGCTAGATCTACTACAAATATATGTCCTTAGATCCTTCAAACCATCAACTGATCGAATGTGGTTGACGGTCACACTAGGCCATCCAGTCATGAATGTAATTTATGGAAATCCAGAAATTTCTAGAATGAACTTTCTGACAGGCTTTGACTAGACCAAATCTGGTCATTATTTTGTACTCTGACTGAATTATTGCTTGCTATGTGTTCCTTGACATATGGACTGTGGATTTAAACCGTAGTACGCCTAATGTTGTATGAATAGAACCTTATGTTAATCGGGCCTGAAAGTAACACCATGACACTGTCTGTGTTTCTAGGTTACCAGAAAACCTAGATCAGTTCTGACAACATATTTAGAGGCTTTGATCTTGTATCTGATGGATGGTATGACCTAGTTAAAGGTTATATCATGTAGTATTACATCAATACTACATGATCAGTGTCTAAGATGGCCCAGATCATGCTTGAACATAGAATTACATTAGGTCAAATCGAGCACCTTGAACACTGACTTGTTAGTGTTCTTGAGCCCAAGAACACCTAACACGATATAAAAGTGTCGTTATAGCCTATAGCGACGGTTTCTATTTATTTTATTTTTTGAATTTCCAGAAAATGATTAAAAATAGAAAATAAATTATAAAAATTATAAAAATGGTTTTAAAAATTATTTTAAATTATGAAAAATAACTTTTAATTATTTGGGATATTTTTCATTAATATTTATAATTATTTGAATATTAATAATATTTAATTTATTTACTTAGTGTATTAAATAAATTAGAGAAAAAATGATTTTAATATTATAAAATCATTTTAAATAAGAATAAAGTATTTAAAAAATATTTTGAATTATAAAATGTAATTTTTAATATTTTTGGAGAATTCTCGTTAATAAATTAATATTAATGATATTAAATTTATTTAATTATTATATTAAATAAATTATGGAAAAATAGAATTAAGGATTTATAAATCATATAAAATGATTTAAGTGTTATAAAAATATTTAAAGTTATATAATATAACTTTTGATATTTTAATCATGAAAATATTAATATTTTAATATTAATAGCAATTACCGGATAATGAGTTTAGCTATTTAAAATCATATACATGTGATTTTAAGGTATTAAAATACTTTGATATATTATAATTATATTATAATATTACGATATTAATAATTATTTGAAAATTATTACGAACTTATGAAAAATGTTTTGTTGATAACAAAATTATCTAAGGTAATTGTTAAGTGATTAGACGTAGTTTAATTGAACTTAAACTTCGATTTATTGTCCGACTAGACCGTTAGTGTAACTAATTTAGAAATTTGGATCATTTGCAAAATACTTGGAAGAATTAAATAATGAATAAAATAATATTGTTTGTTATTATTATGTGTTAATAAGATGTATGTCATTCTATAACCTAGAAACGTCGGAATATCGTAGTATTTGCACCGCGTGAATGAATTAAAGTGCTTGAATTTCCAAGACGAAAATAAAAGTTTTCCAGAAATTTTACGAAAAATACTATTCACCGGATTTATCGTTGGGAATTATTTTTTTGAACATCCAAGAAATACGTAACATTATAATATCGAGGCGAGATGGATTATGTAAAAATAATCTAAGTATAGAAAACGTAATATTTCGCATGCGGACGTAAATTGAGAATGTAAGTATTAAAATCTAACGAATGGATTTATGGTGATCTAGTATGAATTAAAAGTCCAACTTGATTAAAGTGTAAGCCCATGTGGAATTATTCTTAAGCCCAAGTAGTATTAACATGAAGCCCTTAGTAGATTAATACAAGCCCAAAGATTAAGTTAATTAAATTAACCACTAAGCCCAAAGGATGATCCAATGGGTAAAGCAAGATCCATGGGGCAACCCATGGGTGAATTGGAAACCAAACACTTTATGTGATGAGAAAGAACTGTAACACCCCCATACCTATACTCCCGTGGTATCTGGTATGGTGTTTACAGAGAATTAACATAATGCATTTAAATCTATACACCCATGGTATCTGATTCAAAATATTACATTAGATAGAGGGACTATCAGATATAATTCCCATATATTCAAGATTCACAGTATCCCATAACAGATGGTAATTTCCAAGAGAAATATTACTATGTTTGGATACCCTCACATGAATATATGAACTGTATCTGTGACTAGAGTCTATCTATCCGAAATTTAGAGTATCAGTAATAACATGAACAGTCCATATTACCAACACCCTCACCCAGATGTATAGTCTATGTCATGCGAATACATACTATCGTATCAATAGTAACTATCTATCTGAAATTCAGAGTATTAATAACAACACGAACAGTCCATGCTATTAAAACCCTCACTCAGATAAATAGTTCCCAAGAATCTCCACTAGAATAGAAGATATCTTACTTTACATCTATATATGTAAGAAAACACGGTTGCAGAAATAAAAGATGTTATATATATATCATAATATTATGATTCGATTACAAAATTCTCATAACGAGTTCTTATTACAAGGTATTCATACAGACAAGAATATAATCTAATCTATGTAGGGACGCTTCCCTTTATCTACTCCAGATGTTACAGGATTACCATCTAATACTGCAAAGGGAATAATTTGCAAGGATGAGCTATGACATGCTCAGCAAGTTGTATATTTATAACAATATAGGATTTGAAGAATTATAACAATTCCAATTTTGACTGATAGTTGTTACCATTTCTGGATTTCTAATTCCAACTAGTTCTGGAATTTTTATCATTTCTGTCAGTCACAAAGACTTAGAAATTCTGTTCAGATATGAGAAAGGGGATCAACATATTTAACATCTTAGGAATATGCATATCACCTATAGTGCTCATTTACACTTACAATTTACTGTCAATATATTCATTGACTACAATTTTCTCCCTTATGGGATACTCAACTTCAGTATACGATTGCCTTACCAAAATAATTTGGCTTGACACAACAGTTTATGCTCAATAAATAATATCATATGAATAAATAATTCATTTCTTAGTCATGCTGGAACTATAACAATAACTTTTCAATAATAGGTAATTCAACATAGGTGTATTATATCAACAGTATAGCAAGATAGAATCTTGTTCAGCGAATAAACAGGGTTGATAAATTTTGCATAAGTAATAAATTGGGTATAGAAAACTTGCCTGAGCGTAGATCAGTCAAGTTATACTATTCGAACGCTATTAAGTACCTCTGACGTTCAAGAATATAAATCTAACACGTTAGTATTGATAACAATAGTCAAATAAAACATTTATTTAACACCAGGTTAGATTTAATAGGGTTTGACTTTTAATATCTTTGATAAATGAACTAAATTTTATTTATGAAATTTGGTTATATTTTTAAATAATTTAATTATCCTTATAATATATTTTAGAAGGTTTAAAGTATTTTTTAAATTTTTTATTTATCCTTTAAATGATTTTTAAACAATTTATTTTTATTTATAAATAATTTATATTTACTAAAATTTAATAAAAAACATTATTTAATATTATTAAATAATTTATAATCATTTATTATGATTTTTATTTCAATAATAATATTTTTACATAATTATTTAGTATTTAAAAGTAATTATTCTAATTACTTTATTAATAAGTTAATTATAAATAATATCTAAATAAAATAAAATAATTATTACATTTTTGTAGAAATATTAGAAATAATTTATAATAATTTAATATAATTTTTAAAACTATTTTTACTAATTATTTATAATTTTTTATAATTTATTTCTAAAAAATTAATTTCTATCTGTCGCTAAAGCTCTACAGTGACAGAAAGTGTCGCTGTAGGTGTTCTTGAGTTTCTGGGAAGCCGTTGCTCGTGGTCGAGTGGCTAGTTTGACCATTAAATAACTTTCGGTTTTGTAAATGATTTTCACGAGAAGCGAGTATTGGGGTTGTAGTACTCATGTAATAGTACAAGATCAAGCAATAAGCAGGCTTTAATCTACATCTAACAAGAAATTATAAAGATTTAAAGTTACTGTCAGAGCTGTTCTTGGGTTTCTGGGTAACCCAGAATAGTGGTCAAGGTCGGTCAACGGTTTTGTGGCTTGAATAACTTTGATTCGGTGTATTAGATGTATGTTGTGTTTGTTGTAACATGTAGTCTATATACCAGGGTACATATATATAACATTAACATGAACAAATCGTAATTCTAAGATCTCTATTTATGTTGGTCAAAGTACAGCTAACAACTGTTCTTCGTGTTCTTCAATTTTCTGGAAAACCCAGAAAACTTGGTCATGCTCGGTCAACTACTTTTGACCAATAATTTCGGTAATCCTATGAGTTGTTTGTTCGATTGAAGATCATAGATATGTAGTATGTATACTAGAGTACTAATTTATAACAAAAACATAAACAATTAACAATCAGAAGATGATTAAACAGGTTAATTCAAGTAGCAGATTAATTTGTTCTTGAGCTTTCTAGTAACCCGTAAAAATCGACTTAGTGAGCAATCAACCCACTTTGACTGATTATATCTTGGAATCTATGGTTCATCTGAACCTGTTTTCTTTTCCATATTAAAGACCTACTTACAGGCCACAAATATCAATTGATTAACAGACCAAAACATAAACACATATGAATCAAAAAGCCCTGACATTCGGCTGTCAGACCATTTTTTTAAAAATTCATAGATTTCATAAAACGCTTAATTAAGGCATCTAGATGTTATGAAAACGTGTTCTAGCACTCTAGCATACTTTCTAACATCCTAATACAATATTCTAAACATCTAAACAACAAATCTAACATAAGATCAAAGAGAAATTTATGAACTAGGGTTTGCACCTTTTCTTGAGAGATTTGTGATTCTAGCTTCTGATCTTGTTGTTGATAACACCTAGGCTTGATATGGTAGGTTTATAAGTGTATCTAGGCTTTGAGAATTCGTAGGTTTGCTCAGCCCTAAGGTTCCTATTTATAGAATTTTCCAACTTGGCTTTTTGGTCATTTTTTTCACCTACTTGCCTCCATAAAGATTTGATCTGTGACTTTTCTGATGCTTGGGAGTTTGGAAGCATGTCATGTGATGTTTTGAAACTTGTAATGGTGACTCCCAACCTACTTGTGAGCTAGTTGATTAAGTTAGTAGCTTAATTAGGCTTAAATCTTCACTAATCTTGATTAGGGTTTTGTTTCTAATGATTAGGAATGTTAAGTAATGTTAATTAGTACCTAATAGAAGTTTACTAACCATGATTAAGTGTTAACATAAGCTAATTTGAGTTAGATTAGCTAATTAGGGTTAATTAGGGTTAGGGTTTTGCTAATTAGGGTTAGCTCACTAATCCTGACAAGCACGACAAAGCGTTTTGTCAGTGTAAGCACGACAAAGCAACTTGTCAAAATAATTTTACCGAAAAGTCCGATTATGGAAAAAAAAAATTAAGCACGAGGTGTCAAGCACGGCGTTTTTGGATAAAAATTTATTCGGTCGAATTTAAATCAAACCAAGTATATAATAACACGTAACATATTGAGCATGAGAAATTTTATTTATATAACAAGATTTATACATACGAGTCTTATTAGGGTTTTGGGTTTTACATTCACCCCAAACTAATAAGAATTTCGTCCTCGAAATACAATGATCGTATTAAGTAAAAGATGAGGATAATTATCGCTCATTTTATCTTCAAGCCCCATGTAGCTTCTTCAGCGTTACGATTTCTCCATATTACTTTAAGTCGATGCTATCACTTTATTCTTGAGGACTTGCTCTTTACTGATTACGATCTGCGTAGGTTCTTCTACATAAGAAAGATTTTCTTCGATTTTGATCACTCATAATTTATAACGTGTTTATAATCGGGTTTGTTTGGTGCGTAAAATGGACACATAAAACACATTATGAATATGGTTTAACTTCAATTGGTAGTCTTATTTCATAAGCAACTTCACGATTCTTCTCAAAATTTCAAAAGGTCCAATGAACCGCGGACTTAGTTTTCCTTTCTTGCCAAAAGCGTATCTTGCCCTTCGAAGGAGATACTTTTGTTAGGTTTGTAATATTCATGAGCAACGATCAAATTGCAAAAAAAATGCGGAAGCGTGTAAAATCGGAGTTTAAAAATTTACAAACCATATACGGGATCACCCTTTATGCACATTTATTAATTAAGCGAAAAGATAAAGAATAAAATCATACCCTTGAAGATCGAAACTCCTCGGTTTGCAAGTTCACCTCGAAATCCTTTTCGCGTTCAACTTGAATCCACGGGTTTGGTTCCTTCCTTTGATCAGCGTTAGCCACCCATATGTTTGGCCTCTGGAGGTGATCCACCAAGGAAAAATAAAGATTCAAGAAGAAGGGTATTGGCTCGACCCTAGTTTTCTCTCTACTATAGAAAAGAGCGTACTCTCCAACAAATTGGAATTATATGCGTATGTTGTAAAAAGTCAACAACCCCTCACCCGTAATAAGACTCCTCTTATTTATAGATGTGGGCAACCCACCTTAACAATTAAGGAATTGGGTTTTATTTAATTAATTAAATTCTTTTAATTAATTAAGCTCCCTAATCTTATTAGGCGTAATTAATTAAACTCCTTTAACTAATTTTCCTTCTAATCGATTAGGAATAAATGAGAATACATATATTAAATTAATTCCTAAACTCTTTTAGAAATTAAAATAATAATAATAATTGTAATAACATTAATAAGACTCCTCTTATTAATTTATATTTAATATTTCTAAAATATTAAATAATAAATATTAAGCTATTTAATTTATTCTATCACCATAGATTAAATTAAATATACATAACTATATTATTACGATTATGCCATTAACTTCTTAAATAATTATTCTTCCTTTTATGGTGTGACCCTTTAGGTTCTCCATATTAAAAGCGGTTGTGAATAAATCAATTAGAACAATTCTAATCTTATTTAAATAAATAAATTAAACAATTAATTTATTTAAATAAATAATATTTATTCTCTGATAAGGGATAAGCCTCCCTAGCGATCAGCGACTTTCCGGATAATATAAATTTCAACATTAATCATAAAAAGAACCTTTGAGTAAATAGTTACTAAATACAATTCAATCCTTCCACCATCTGATGTCCCAATTAAATATAAGACATGGAATTCTTTGTTAAGTCTTATTTTATTTAATTATATGTTTTTCGACTCTTAAATACTGCTGACACCAAATAATGCAAATTAGAAACTCCTTTCTAATTTCATTACATATAACCAAGAGCTACTGGGTTGTCATTTATCGAATCACATAGGACATTTCTCTTCTTTTAATAAGAAGTGGTAGATTCTTTATTGATCATACATTATCTCCGTATACTGACTTATTATACCCAAGCATACCCTTTGATATACCTAAGGGTCTTAAGGAATAAGTCAAAGTATAACTCATCATACACAAATACTATGATGATCTCAGTCCAATGATCACTTGTACTACTATCACTCTGAGAATTCCTATTGACGACAATTAAAACTCCATTAGGTATTCCTTAGCGAGCCACGTTCGGTGAACTTATTCTCTAATAAGCACCTACATACTTGCTTTAGTGTCTCCACACAAATGATCATGAGATCAATCATCCTCATCGATGAGCAAACAGCGTATGTACCAATCTATCCGGATTCACTAATCCCCAATTTAGTAATCCAATGATTGGGAACTATTTTAGTTTTAAGCTTTCTAAGAATTTAGATCTCATTAGAATGATCATCATCATTATTCTAAAAGCATTGCTTAAAACTATGGGTTTATCACGTATTATAAAAAGCAACATCATGTAGATAATTAAAAGCCTTTAATAAATTAATACTTTTAATTAATAAATGAATAAGATTGTTCTGAAAGTATATGCTTTATCATCAAACATGATTGGCTTGTATGCATATTACTTTCAATCTCCCACTTGCACTAAAGCCAATCGTCGTGGTAACTCATACTCTTCTTCTCAAGTAGCGATTATCCTGTTTGTTGGATAAGCTTTAGTTAATGGATATGT
The DNA here is from genome assembly GCA_020205615.1 of Panax quinquefolius. Taxonomy (NCBI): domain Eukaryota; kingdom Viridiplantae; phylum Streptophyta; class Magnoliopsida; order Apiales; family Araliaceae; genus Panax; species Panax quinquefolius. Next base: position 57,309,782 of record CM035166.1, on the reverse strand, counting down.
AATGTTGTTCATGAGAGTCCATTATCTCTATAGTGATTTCCCATCTTTCATGATTCTAATAATCAAATGAAAGTGCCACGACCACGTGTTTAGATCGAAGATGAGACTTAGGAACTATTCTGATTACGTAATGAACTTTAATCAAACAATCAACTTGCGACTTCATTTATAGCTATATACTTTGTCTTTATCACTAAACCGCAACTCTTTCTTTGTTTGGAACCTTTCGATTCAACACCACCTTTGTTGAAGATAACGCTTTACCTTAAAGTGGATTTTTTACGTAAATCTTGATGCATCTGAAAAACTTGAGTCGCATTAAGCCCTCTAGTTTTAATTAAGACCCACCATGAATATGATCACATCCTTAGTGCTTGGGTTAAGCACTTTAAGATGTTTTCAACGACTCATAGTGAACTTCTCGAATATGGTGATCGACATCGGTCTACGTATATTTCATTGCATACATGATAGTCACTCATACGACCTCTCTTTTTTGAGAATGCATGGGGACTATTAAGAGATACACTCCATAGCTCATCTACATGAGACATCTCTTGGAGTTTGCCATGCTAAAGCGACTTTAGCATCAAATGAATATCGTTCCTTGGGTTAAGTCGAGCATCCTCTTAAATCTATCTATATAGATTTGTATCCCCAATTAAGATACTCTTCCCCAAATCATTTATGGAGGAATGTTTAGAACAACTTTATCTTTCTTGATTGTAGCATTAATATGTCATTCCTTATCAGTAGTATATCAACATATAATACTAGGAATGTCACGGCGCTCCCACGACCCTTTGTACACACTAGAAGTCTTACCTCATCGAATGTAACTCTGGATCATCATCTTCTATGATCGTACCTCATCATCATCATCCATGATGAATCCATACCTCCCAGGTATCTTGATCTACTATTCTAGATTTATGATTCGGTTTGTGGTATAATAGGTCTATCTACGGGTTCCTCTTATTTGACTTATAGTATTTTGTGGTTCTTGAACTCTTGAAGATCTATTATCCTCCATAGCACCTTTTATGATAAACACTTTTATCTTAGAAGGAAGTGTTTTCAACAAACACCTTTAAGCTAAGTAGGATTATAGAACATATACCTAAACTTACTTTAGGATGTCCCACAAATCAACACTTGTCAAATCTTGTCCCAAGCTTATCCTTTGAAACCTTTTCACATAAGTTGGACAACCCTTATCTTAACATACTTAAGATTAGGAATCCTCCACATCCATAACTTTTATAGAGTCTTGGGGCCGGGATTTTGAGGTTACCTTTTGTATATATCTGACCATTTCTAGGACATTATCCCGGAAGGATCTTTGGAATGTCGGTAAAATCATTATGGACCGTACCATGTCCAACAAGTACGATTTTCATTCGAATACATCAATCAATTATTAGCGTATCGGGGATGTGTCCATTATGAAAAACCATTTGAGATGATCTAGAAACTTATTGTACAAGTATTTATTCCTTGATCTAATCAAAGAATCTTAATACTTTGCCAATTTGTTTCATTTCGAATTCTTTGACCTTTCAAATAATTCACAATTGTATTTCAAATAAATACACACATTCGACTCTTTGAATGATCATCTCCTTTTCTTATACTAATTTGTTCAATATGCAAAATTATTTTTTCATGTAAGTCAGTATACAAAATTTATTAAGTTATATTCCGGTTCTATCTGAAATATTATTATTATAAATAGAACAACAATTGTTCTTAATTATAATACCAAAGATTTCATTGTCCAACTGATAAAATGGAAATAATATTTTTAACAAGAATCTGATAAATAACAACTTATTGACTTAATAGATTTGCCGTGAGGCATTAACTAAACTATAAGTTTCTATGGCTAATATGGCAACCTTTAGCTACATTTCCACATTAGGATTACTTATATTTGTTTAGCTTTCTACTTACCTTGGTCCTTCATAAATCTATATTTATGATAACCAAAGTCGGTATCCAATACCCAAGTAGAACATTGACTTAAAGAAAATTTATTTCAATCATGAACAAAAGCATATTATGGCAAACTTCACTAAGCTTCTTTGGTTAGCCTCTGCAAGATAACTTCTCATGATTTCTTTCCGATGTGTCGAGGCTTATAGCGGTGGAAGCAAACTCCTTTCTTATCCAATATCGGTTTTGTTCTTATTATCCTTTATTTTGCCTTTCTATTTACCTTCTTTTGAATCTTTCTTCTTTTCGAGAAGATCCTTTTAGCCCTACCGATGTGAAGACTTGGTCTTTCTTGATTGGAAAGTGACTCTCGACATTTTTCAACATGTTAAGCAAATCGGTGAGGCGATATCTAGCTTGTTCATATGAAAAATTCACAACAATTAATGAAAAGGAGTCCAAGGGGTGAGTGCAAGATCAAATCTTGGCTCGACTCTCCATCCGTGACAAAACTTCAGTTGTCTAATTGATCAATCAAATTGATAATGTTAAGGACTTTTATCATCTTGTAGTGTCGTGGTCATTCTAGATCGGAAGAGCTCCTTGAATGTCGAGTATCTATCGATCTACTTTCCTCACCATCAACTACTTGATGTGCGGGAATATAGTAGGAGCATCCATAGTTTCATCTTGTGGCTGAAGCTTCGTTACTCGTGGATCGAGCATGATGCATTGAGCCAATTGTGCATCATCTTGCCACTTTCTAAAAGTAGGAATGTCTTCCTCGGAGGCATTGTACTGCAACCGTTCGCGAGGATAGGCGTATTAAGGACATAAGATAGCTTTTTCACTATGAGAACTATTCTCAAATTTCCTTAACTTGATCCATTTAATTCGGTCCGGTTAATTTAGCATCTAATATAGCTTGATGATAGTAATTTAGACATTGTAAAATTACGTAAATGAATTTGTAATTAACAACATTTTAACATACATTCTTTTATTAATTACCAAAATAAATTAGGTCTTGTTTTTAAATTGATATCTCCCACTATTTTCTTCTAAACTATATTACCTCCACTTATATAGTTAAGCAAAATCTAATTAAAGATTTGCTAGTGAGAATAAGGATCCCATTTCAAATGTATATAGCCTTGTGGTGACCTGACAAACTATATATAAATAAATGGGTAGAACAACTTTTGTCGATTACATCAACTATACAACTCCTTTTCTTTTGCCTCTTAGATTATTTTGATCAGTGGTGGCACATCCAAGAATCAAAATTATCCAAGTTAAGTCAAACTAGCACTCCATATATTCAAAAAGAAAAATATCATCCTTGTGGTGACCTGAACAAAACAATATTGTTCAATTTTCTTTATAAGCATCAAATGTGATAAATTAACATCTTAAATACTTAATACTTGCCTTGTGGTGACCTGACAAACTCGTAATAAATATTTAATACTCTATTAATTTATATCATGCTAGAAAGCGACGTTCGATATTCCAAATATCTTTGAGCACGCTTGGGACTTAATATATAAAAAATTGAGGGTTTGTTATTAATTTGTCTCATCTTGTTTAGCGGCATGCACATATATATATATAGAATCGCGTCGTATTAATTAACATACGACATGTTTGCATAATATATAATATATATATAGTATAAGCATGCACATATAGAATACTATATTCTACCCGGGATTGATTATGGACTTTTATTCTAGTTTGGTTCACTAGAACCACCAAGTGAACCAAAGGTCGAACCACAGGGGTGCGAGAAATAATATTTAAATATAACTATTACATTTAAACCCTGGGCTCCATTACAAAGCAGGTCTTCAAGCGCTCCTTGCTCCTTGATCTCCAATTTTTCAAAATTAATTCTAACTATTTCTATTACAAAACTATTTAAAATAAATAGAAACCTTGATCGTGATCGAGGGAAATGCATAGGAGGGAATAGAATTTACATTAAGAAAATTAGAGAAGGCGAGTCTGCGAGACCCCATTTAATAAAACCCATACATTCATGCATCGACTAAAATAAAATCCAATCATATTGGTCGATAGTCCATAATCAATCCCATTTATTATCATACATCATCACCGTATGTATCGATTAATAACATTCATATTATGAATAATAAACATTTAATATATATATTGATATCATTTAATGGGCAAAATTTAGTTAGTATATAAATCTATTTTTGAATAAAAATAAACTCCTTTATTTTAATCCAAATTTAAATCAAAATAAAACTATTTTATTTTAATTTATCCAATTTTGAATAAAAAAAACTATTTTATTTTAATCAAAATCTTTAATCAAAATAAACTCCTTTATTTTAATTAATTATGGAATCCAATTCCATGTAAAAAAAAATTATTAAAAGGAAACACGGATTATAACACTTTCTGTTCACAAATAAACTCCTTTATTTTGAATAATATGAAATCTTATTTCATATTTAAATAAACTCTTTATTTAAGGAAACACGGATTTTCTTTCTTATTCACAAATAAACTCCTTTATTTTTGAATAATATGAAATCTTATTTCATATTTAAATAAACTCTTTATTTAATGAAATTAGGATTCTCTTTCATTCATGAATAAACTCTTTTATTCACAATAATAAACCTTTTTATTTTTGAATAATATGAAATCTGGATTTACTTATCAAAATAAACTCCTTTATTTTAGGAAAAATAGAATCCAATTTCAACTCAATTAGTTATCATGGAATCCAATTCCAACTCTCTAATTAGTTATCATGAAATTCTAATTTTAAAATTAAAATAAACTTTATATTTTAATATTAAAATAAACTTTTATTTTAAGATTAAAATAAACTTTTTATTTTAATTATTAAAATAATTAAGAATCTATATATATATAACTATATATATATATATATATATATATATATATATATATATATATATATATATATATAATAATATATATATATATATATATATATAAAGCGTACTTGATATAAACTCAATAACCCCATTCTTCTAAATTAAAATCTCTATCCATTATCATGATGATTTTTTTTTTTTTTTGTTTTTTCGTTTTAACGGGTGACCTTATTTAGTTTAATATGAGTAAATTCTCAAATAAGCGCTGGCCCTTATAAAATAAAAAAAAAAATGAAAAATCATTCTAACGAGGATGTCAAATCACGTTTTTTTTTTTTTTTGATTTCGTTTTTTAAATTTTATCTGATAAAAAATTATGCCCAAAAAAATTGTTCTAAACACATATCAATATCATATCAAATTAAAACAATTAATAATTAGCATAAAGGTTTGACTCGATGCCTTTGTTAGGTTTGTAATATTCATGAATGCTTGATCAAATTGCAAAAAAAATGCTTGGAAGCGTGTAAAATCGAGTTTAAAATTTTAAAACCATATACTGGATCACCTTTATGCACAATTATTAATTAAGCGAAAAGATAAAAATAAAATCATACCCTTGAAGATCAGGCTTCCTCGGTACAAGTTCACCTCCAAATCCTTTTCGCGTTCAACTTGAATCCACGGTTTGGTTCTTCCTTTGATCGGCGTTAGCCACCCATATGTTTTGGCCTCTGGGGTGATCCACTGAGGAAAAATAAAATTCAAGAAGAAGGGGTATTGGCTCAAACCCTAGTTTTCTATCTACATAGAAAAGAACGTACTCTCCAACAAATTGGAATTATATAGGTATGTTGTAAAAAGTCAACAACCCTCACCCATAATAAGACTCCTCTTATTTATAGATGTGGGCAACCCACCTAACAATTAAGGAATTGGGTTTTATTTAATTAATTAAATTCTTTTAATTAATTAAGCTCCACTAATCTTATTAGGGATAATTAATTAAACTCCTTTAACTAATTTTCCTTCCTAATCGATTAGGAATAAATGAAATACATATTAAATTAATTCCTAAACTCTTTTAGAAATTAAAATAATAATAATAATGTAATAATATTAATAAGACTCCTCTTATTAATTTATATTTAATATTTCTAAAATATTAAATAATAAATATTAAGCTATTTAATTTATTATCACCATAGATTAAATTAAATATACATAACTATATTATTACGATTATGCCATTAACTTCTTAAATAATTATTCTTCCTTTTATGGTGTTGACCCTTTGGGTTCTCCATATTAAGCCGGTTGTGAATAAATCGATTAGAACAATTCTAATCTTATTTAAATAAATAAATTAAACAATTAATTTATTTAAATAAATAATATTTATTCTATGATAGGGATAAGCCTCCTGTGATCAACGACTTTCCGGATAATATAAATTTCAACATTAATCATAAAAAGAACCTTTGAGTAAATAGTTCTTGAATGATTCAATCCTTCCACCATACATGTCCCGATTAAATATAAGGCATTGGAATTCTTGTCGAAGTCTTATTTTATTTAATTATATGTATTTACGACTCTTAAATACACATGACACGAATAATGCAATTAGAAACTCCTTTCTAATTTCATTACGCCTTAACCAAGGACTCTTTGGGTTGTCATTTATCGAATCACATAGGACATTTCTCTTCTTTTAATAGAAGTGGTAGATTCTTTATTGATAATACATTATCTCCATATACAACTTATTATACCCAAGCATACCCTTTGATATACCCTAAGAGTCTTAAGGAATAAGTCAAAGTATAACTCATCATACACGAAGATCTATATGATGATCTCGAGTCCAATGATCACTTATCTTTACTATCTCTTCACGAAATTCCTATTGACGAACTGATTAAAACTCCATTAGGTATTCCTTAGCGAGCCACGTTCGATGAACTTATTCTACAATAAGCACCTACATACTTGCTTTAGTGTCTCCACAATAAATGATCGTGAGATCAATCATCCTCATCCAATGAAGGCGAGCTGCAGCGTATGTACAATCTATCCGGATTCACTAATCCCCAATTTAGTAATCGAATGATTGGGAACTATTTTGATTTTAAGCTTTCTAAAATTTAGATCTCATTAGAATGATCATCGTCATTATTCTAAAAGCATTGCTTAAAACTATGGGTTTATCACGTATTATAAAAGCGACATCGTGTAGATAATTAAAGCCTTTAATAAATTAATACTTTTAATTAATAAATGAATAAGATTATTCTGAAAGTATATGCTTTATCATCGAACGTATGATTGGCTTGTATGCGTATTACTTTCGATCTCCCACTTTGGTACTAAAAAAGCCCGATCGTCGTTTGTATCTTCATACTCTTCTTCTCTAAGTGGCGATTATCCTCACCTTTGTTGGATAAGCTTTAGTTAATGGATATGTAATGTTGTTCATGAGTCCATTATCTACATAGTGATTTCCGTCTTTCGATGATTACAATAATCAAATGAAAGTGCCACAACACATGTTTAGATCGAAGATGAGACTTAGGAACTATTCTGGAGTTACGTAATGAACTTTTAATCAAACAATCAACTTGCGACTTCATTTATAGCTATATACTTTGTCTTTATCACTAAACCAACAACTCTTTCTTTGTTTGGAACCTTTCGATTCAACTGCTTTATTCGAGATAACGCTTTACCTTAAAATTGGATTTTTACGTCGTCTTAGATGCAATAGAAAAACTTGAGTACATTAAGCCCTCTGGTTTAATTAAGACCCACCATGAATATGATCACATCCTGAGTCTTGGGTTAAGCACTTTAGATGTTTTTCAACGACTCGTAGTGAACTTCTCGAGAATATGGTGATCGACATCGAGGTCTCGTATATTTCATTGCACTGCATGATAGTCACTCATGCGACCTCTCTTTTGAGAAGTCGTAGGGGACTATTAAAGAGATACACTCCATAGCTCATCGTACATGAGACATCTCTTGGAGTTTGCCATGCTAGCGACTTTAGCATCAAATGAATATCGTTCCTTGGGTTAAGTCGAAGCATCCTCTTAAATCTATCTATATAGATTTGTATCCCCAATTAAGATACTCTTCCCAAATC
>CM035166.1:57100616-57301720 GCA_020205615.1 Panax quinquefolius | reverse complement strand
ATCCTCGGCAATGGATCGATGGTGATCTTGTTCAACTCTCGATAGTCTATACACAAACCTCATAGACCCATCCTTCTTCTTCACAAACAAGACTGGAGCACCCCACGGTGAAACACTCGGGCGAATTACACCACGATCTAATAGTTCCTGCAACTGCTCCTTTAACTCCTGCAACTCCAATGGTGCCATCCGATACGGCGCCTTAGAAATAGGCTCCGCACCAGGAACAAGCTCAATAGCAAATTCCACTTCCCGCTGCGGTGGCAACCCTGACAACTCCTCAGGAAACACATCGGAAAAGTCACGGACAATCGGAACATCCTCAATACGAGACTCACCCTTAGAGGTATCTTTCACAAACGCCAAATACCCATCACAACCCTTTGCCACCAACTTTCCAGCCTTCAAAGCTGAAATTAACTTCACCACTCTACTCGGCTGAGAACCCTGATACACGAATTCTGGAGACTTCACATCTCCAAATATAACCTTCTTCGCCTGACAATCAATAGTGGCTTGGTGTTTATCCAACCAGTCCATCCCAAGAATGACATCAAAATCGTGCATACACATCGGAAGAAGATTAACGCTACGGATCTTATCCCCAAAACTTATCGGACACCCTTGATACAAATCAGAAATAACAACAGAAGTCCCCATCGGGGTAGCAATAGACATCACAGAATCTAAAGACTGAGATGGCACGCCCAGTCTTAGAACAAAAGACCGAAAGCAACAACGAATGAATGAGTAGAACCCGTATCAAATAAAATAGAAGCCTCGCGATTACCAACTAAAAAGAGTGCGAAACAATACACGCACTGCGCTACTTTGATTATATGTCAAGGCAAATACTCGACCACCCTGACGCTGACCTCCATTGCCACCATTATCACCACCACCTCCACCATTTCCGCGTGGACCGGTACAATCCCTAGCAATATGACCCATCTGTCCACACAAAAAGCATGCACCGGTGAGTCTGTGGCACTGCCTTCCCGGATGATTTGCCCCACAAGTAGCACAGGGAGTTATCGGAATTAGATTCGGGTTACCCCCACCAGCTGGTCCTGGATAACGACCCTGATTTTGCCCCTGCGGACGATTCTGTCCCTGCTGACGATTTTGTCCATACCAAGGTAGCTGAAGCTGACGATTTTGCCCCTGCTGAGGTATTTGCTGATAACCCCGCTCGATTACGCCACGCCATCGCCTCCCTGCTGCCACCACGATTCCTGTTCAACTGGCCACCTTGACTTCTCCCATGCTGAACTGAAGCTTGACCCTGCTGGTCATCTCTGTCCCTCTTTTGACTCCCCTCCGGTTTAGAAGACCGAAAGTCCTGTCGCTCCATCTCAATATTTTTGGCCGCATTGGCCACTGCTGACACGTCTGAAAACTTGTTGTTAATGAGATGCTGGCGATACCTATAATGAATCTGCCACTTGAACTTCTCCTTTGTTCATGCAGGTCCTGCTGAGGTTCCCGCAAATCTCCGCCAAATTTAGTAAACCTCGTCATGAAAGTCCGTGTGATGGACTCATCATCTTTCTGTCGAATGGACGAGATAGTCCCTAGCATAGGCCTCTTTATCGCCAAATGGAAGTACTGGCGATAGAAGACCTCACAAAACTCGCCTGACTAAGTGTCTCAAAGATAGCCATCACCCTTTGTCGTTTTCAACGCTTTCCACCACCTCATGCATCCCTTCCGACTTGTAAACCGCAAGCAATACTCTCTGATTATCCGAGCACCACAATACATCAAAAATCTTCTCTAGGTGAGCAATCCAATTCTCTGCATCAATTGGAGTTGGAGCTGAACTGAAGAACTATGGTTTCTGCTTCTGGAACCTTTCTAACCACACGTACATTGGAACCCCCTGCTGACCATGACCATCTTCATTCCCTTCCTCAACGTTTGTCTGTGGACCATTATTTCCGGGTTCTCTCGCTTTCGAAATTTCTTGTGGCGGTTTTTGCGCACTGTACTACCACTGCATGCAACCAATCGAGGTAAAGCTCGGTTCATTTGCTGATTCACCAAGGTAGCCAATTGAGCATTAATCGATCATTAGGTTGCTTTCGGACCGACCTTCACCTCTTCCCTATTGTTACCTCGCCTCCTAGCAACTCTAGTTGATCTTGAGCCATCTAAGAAAGAGATCACGAATATAAACAAAAAGATTAGAGACAAATTTGAATATAAGCGGATATGATAGTGAATGTAAAATCAAATGAACAAAAACCTAACCCGAAGTCTACCCATAACTCATGTGTCAAACCTAAATAGGTTTTCTACAAGAAAGAACTCAGCTCGATACCAACTCTCAGAACACCCCTTTCCAAAAATAGAAGAGAGGTTACTCAAAATACAACAAAACTAATAAATTTAATAGCGAAGGCTCAAAGCCACAAAAGAATAGTCTTAATAACCGATAAATACCACAAGTCAACCATAATAAATCTCCAACCTGCTCAATCCACAATCTAAAATACTTATTACAACTTTAAATAAATCAATGTATTGAAACCTAACAAAATATATCAAAACTATTGGATTAAAGGAAGCTCGTCGTCACACTTGCCCTTGGTCCCCGATTACTGCTTGGGAAGAAAAACACAGCATGAGCCAAATGCCCAGTACGGATATAGAATACAATTAATGAACCAAAATAACTAACTCAATTTAAATGAAATGAGATGAAATGAATGAAACGAAACGAACAAAACTAACACAACGAAATAGTAAGCTTTGAATCAAATGGTGGGTGTTATTTCATACCGAGCTCAGAACAAAATAGAATATACCTTGCCACACAGGCAAGTCAAATAATGCCACACAGGCAAATCACATAATGCCACACAGGCAAGTCACACACATTGGACCGCGAATCCAATGCATGTAAAATCGGAAGGCGTGTTTGGCACAAACATCACCAATCCGCATAACAGAACAGAACAGAAAACTAGGGTCGACCCATACGCCTCCCACAACAAAACACCAAATGGCCAACTCCCACCGGAGCATAAAAGCGGAGGCAGGTGGGTGATCACACCACTTACGCGGAAGGTGTCATGCCTCGGTGCCAGAGAGGACGTGCTCGTGGTACCCCACGGTGGTTATAGCTCGGTATACCCTACGGTATTCTAACAAAAATATCATGTCACAACACATGCGACACAATATCAACACAAATGGGTTCTAACGTGTACATGTTAAACTAAAACGAGATATCAACACAAAGTCTCCAAAAATATTAACATGTACATTACTACAAATATCAAAATAAATTTAGACATGTTGTACTAGTCTGCAGAGTACAAATATGAGTTCCAACTATGAGCATGAACGAATTTATCACGATGAATTTGACAAGAAATAATCATGAGAGGCAATACTAATTTTCAAAACGCATAACTTGAAATGAATAAATTAAAAACAAAAGAGTCTCGCTGAAAGAGTACGGAATCCGTACCTGGATTAAGCAATGTAATACCCAAAATATATTCCAAAAACTTGTTTGGACTCTTCCCGTTTAATCTAAATAAAGTAAAATACAATTTTATTACAAACTTAACAATCTCTAACATAATGTTATTTAATTTATTATTGAGTAAATTTATAATTTTATCATTAGAATAATTAATTAGTATACACAATTTTCAATTTAATTTATAATAACATAAGTGAGTTAATATAAAACAAACAGTATAATTTATATATATACACTACCGTATCATATATTTATATATAAATTATATCTAGCACAATGAGTTAATATATATATATATATATATATATATATATATATATATATATACTACTACAGTACAAAATATAAATATATATATATACACACTGCAATCAAGAATTTAAAAATATACACATATCTATTACTGTAATACATATATACACATCATCATACAATATATAAATTTCTGCAATCCTTCACAGATGAGTTTAAATCCTTATTTGATTACCTAAGTAATGAATAAATTGAAGAAAACTCTTACCTTATTATCAATTGATGACTGACTTGCTTCTCTCAAATTACCGCTCTCTCTTCCTCTCTTCTTTCTATCAGACGAGTGTAGTAGCATACAACATATAGGGTTTTAAGTTCTTTTTTTTTTTTTTTTTTTTTAATAGGATTAGATATTACCCACATATAAATTAAACTCAATCTAATTTTAAGGCCAAATTTTATCTCTTTAATTCATTTATTAATATTTATTAGTCCACATAAATTAAATACACTTTGACCCAAATAAAAAAAATAAAGTCCAATTAATATGTTTTAAAACAATTTTTTTTCTTTTTTATTAATCAATTTATTTATTTATTTATTGGGTATTACAATAGTCAGATCTTTTGTATTCAATTGTGCCAATTTTGTACTTGAGATGATGGAATTAATCGTTCAATTTCTCTTTGCCAGGTCTCTGTAAGGCAACAAGTTAACAGGAAGGATACCGGAAGTGATTGGTCTAATGCATGCCCTAGCTATTTTGTAAGTATTTATTTCTGTATCATTATATTTTTAGTTGGATGTAATTTATGATGAAACTTTATCCTGGTAGAAATAAAAATAAAATTATGCTACCTGTATTGTTATCTTACAGTAGTATTGTTATCTTACACACATTATGATTATATCCGTATAATCAATTAGACACATTATGCTACCTATGAGCTGTGGTGGCGACTGGTGTGACTCTAAGGCCTTTTGCAGCTCAGCGCTTGGAGAATTGTAGCATTGGGTTTATGTGACCTTGCTGTGGATAGATTGATTTAGCAACCTTGTTCTGATTAGTGAATGACTTCCACTGCATAATACATACTGACAAATGAACTCTAATCTTTATTACAGTATTATTTTATTTTCTTGACTAGTTATGCAATTTCAGGCAGTTGGTGATAGGGCTGACTTGACATAATGTCTCAGTAATCTTTATTCGGTCATTTTGTGCAAAATGATTGTTTGCTATTTTGTAGCAGTTAATTGTTTGGATCCATAAGTTCAAAATGATTGTTTGCTATTTCGTAGTAGTTAATTGTTTTACATCAACTTGTTACCTTTCCCTTTATTATCAATCTTGTTAAAATGTTTTCAACTGCTTCATGTTAGGGTGAAATTTTCTGAACGTGGACAAGACATCAAGGAAGTTTTGAACAACAACAGGGGAACAAGGATATCCTCACAACGAATAGAATCCTTTAAAAGAGGTAGTCATGTATTCCAACAATTTTTTTAATGACCTTTCAGAAATTTCTACTTGAATATGTTGCAATACAGTTAAAAAGGAGGCAAAACATAATTCTTCTGTTAACAATTTTTTTTGTCAAAAAGATTACACCAAGAGCCTATTACTTTCACAAAATCTGCTTCTCCCCTCATTTTATATATAGTAAAAGAAGATGCATTAGACAGATACATTCATGTACTGTGCATATAGTTTCCTTGTATGTAATTAAGGCATAAGTTTGACATATCTTGAAGTGTAGATTCAGGTTCTTTCTTGAGCTGCAGCATCCATTACATTATTCCTCCACACATAATTTGCATCAATTAGGTACATTTGACCATCCATTGTATTTCTCTTACACTTGTAATACCTTAAGTTGTAATTTTGTTTTTTAGCCTCTTGGCGATTTAAAAAGTTTGCAAGTCCAACTATCCCTGCAGCACCAAGCACCAAGTACTATCCCTGCGATTTAATTCGGTTCGTCGCTATTACTAAGGGTTTATGTATTGGCTGTTCGTGCAATATCTGTATCTCTGTATACTATGTTTATGGGTGTAAAGGAGAATATTCAAAACTGAAGGACCTTGTCCCTTGGGCCCTAAGGTTCAATCATCCCTCCCTTGATATATTAGGCAAGGTAATAATTACCTGTGTTACCGATTTCTGGCAAACTCAAGTTTAAATATTACACTCTCAAAACATTTGTCGTTCCTTGGAATTTTGCGAGTTACTTTTCTTAGTGGATGGCTCTTAATGAATAATTATCTGACACTAAATTCCTGGCTCTACATGCTTTTAAAAAAAAACATTTCATGTCACCTGGACCGTTGATAGTGACCAACTTGCTCTTTTGGCTATAGATAAATAATGTTGGAACAAAAATCAGGAAGCGAACTACTGAGTACACTGCTGAAGAATATTCAAAGTTCATGGCTACCAACTTGGAATCTTCTTACCATCTCTGTCAGCTTGCTCATCCTCTTTTAAAGGCGTCAGGAGTTGGAAGCATAGTGTTCATCTCATCAGTAGCTGCTATTACTCACATATTTTTTGGATCTGTCTATGGAGCAAGTAAAGGTAATTACTTTCAACAAATGGGATCTTTCTATTAGATAAATATAAACTTAGTGGGACTGAAGTTATTGATTTTTGGTTCCCATTTGTTGTTGTGCACAGGTGCAATGAATCAGCTTACAAAAAACTTGGCTTGTGAGTGGGCCAAAGATAACATTCGGACTAATTGTGTTGCACCCTAGTACATCAAGGCGTAAACTTGTAGAACATGTAATATTCATTTATACCTAAAGATCTCTAGTTTGCATGATACCTATAGGTTGGTGTTTGCTTGAATGCAAAAAGGTGTATAAATAAATGGTCCTAAATGGAAAGCGACGGTCTTCATACTCACAATTTCCTTCTTGTCTAAGTTTCTTCATGCTTCTTTTTTGCAAATCAAACCATAGATAGTGTAATACATACGTGTGTGTGTGTATATGTAACTGATGCTTTCTGGTTTCATGTGGGACTCCTTTGCAGATATTGTTGCTGCAGCTGTGCTTTCTGGAAACCGGAACTTTGAAGGTCGTGTTCATCCACTAAAGAGAGCTAACTATCTTGCTTCTCTTCCTTTAGTTGTGGCTTATGCACTGGCTGGCACGGTATGCTGATTTATGTCCTGCACTTTCTCCCCTGACCTGGGGTTCTAATTCCCCTAATTTAGCAGAACATTGTTAAAATAAATAGAAATGCTACCATGTTCTTGTTGCCATAATAAATCACCTTTCTAAGCAGTAGCATAGTTATATACTATTTATGTATTTGTATATATAAATAGTGATGTTTTTAAAATGGCTCAGTTT
This sequence comes from Panax quinquefolius, assembly GCA_020205615.1. NCBI lineage: Eukaryota > Viridiplantae > Streptophyta > Magnoliopsida > Apiales > Araliaceae > Panax > Panax quinquefolius. The sequence continues at coordinate 57,294,612 of CM035166.1, read as the reverse complement.
TTGATTCCTAAATGGAGGTGGGGCCTTTATATATCAGCCAATTTGGGCACTGCTTTCCTGTTGTTGTCTGAAGGTCGTAAATAGGCAGATCAAGCCATTGTTATTCATACATGTGGTTTTGTATGAATTGTTATTTATGTACATTTTAGATTCGGCCTAGTAAAATTTATTTGTATGAATTGTTCATATTTATGTACACTTCAAGGATGTCTGGCCTAGTAATGAAGAAATTGCAGAGGTAGCTTTAAAATTTCTTTGTATAACTAACTTTCTTTATTATTATTTTACTTGGAAAACTAATAATTTGCAAGTAATGTTACAGGTTGTTCAATCAAGTGTGCTACCTGAGATGTTCAAAAGCACTTATGAAGCCATTACGAAGGGCAATCCAATTTGGAATCAACTGTCAGTCCATTCTTCCTCCAGTCTCTATTCTTGGGACCCTAAGTCAACCTACATTCATGACTCCCGGCAAATAAAGACAATGTTGTCACCATGATGCGATTTCTGAATGTAGAGGATGAGTCAGGCACTAATCTTTGTTACTCGGTCCCGGAGCTGGTCCTTCGTTGAACGCCCTGGTTTACTACTTTTGACTGCATTCGTAATAGCACAACTGGTGAGCTATTATGGGAAGTTCAATTGCATTTCCTCTTGTCGTGCTTTTGTAAATTAATCACATACTCGGTGATGAAGTTTTACTTTATAATTAATCACAAGGACATTGTAATGCTTAGGTAGTAGCTTAATTTTATGTATAGTTTGGTTTATTTTGTGGTTTATTTCGTGGATTGAAATGTGAATTTGAGATGTATATATGAATAGTTTGTTATATATTTTGTGGATGTAGTAATTTGAAATTGTAAACGAATGGTATTATTGGGATGTATTTTGAATGGTTGATATATTTTGGCTTTAAATTTAAATGAGAATTGTCGACGTCGGGATTTTTGGGTGTCCCTTTCCGTTACTTGTTCTTTGGTGTTCTCATTTTAGGTGAGATTTGTTTGAAAAAACAAGTGAAAAAGGTCCGACATGTATAATGTCGACGATGAGACTGTTAAGAGTCGCCAGTTGGTTTTTTAAATGGTTGTACCAACACAACCGAGAAAAAGGTTTGCACATTGATCCAGTGATGTGACACTGATATACGGGTCGGCGAAACCGAGATTCGTTTAGGGTCCGGGGACTTGGTTATGCGGGGGGAATGTGTTAGGCACCCCCCGACATCCGTGTTGCCACGGTGACCGCCTCTTTTCAAGAAACTATTATCTGAGTGTGTGTGTGGGTCAATGTGATGTTTATATGAAAGCTGTGCGAGGCCTCGTTTGAACCTATATACACAGGATTTGAATTTATGTAAAAATTCAGTTTTTTGCAAGATATGACAGTGATGTTTTATAAAAGAGGTTTTTCAAACCCTGATGCTCAATAGGAATTGAGACCTTTTACACTCCCATTTTTATTAAGTGATTGGCTGGATTGATTTTATTTGACGGATGTGAGGCATCCGTATGAAAAATAATATACAAAAAAATAATGCCGACTTCCTCGTGGGTATGGAAACCATCTGAGGAAATTCAGACATCGCAGAATAATTTACAAGCTGCTTACAGCTAAAAATGTCCATCACGGGAACCGAATCTAGATCCAATGGGATGAATCTGTGATTACATGATTCCTAGGCGCACAGAATGTTGCAATTTGTATGAAAGCAGTAAGCAGGTATATATATAAAAGCAGTAAATATATATATACAGACATGATCACCAACCACGAAGCACCTCCATGGGGGATCGAGGAATGTAAATAAAAGTCATTAAAAGCTATCAACCTTTACGGAGGAAACTCCAAAGGGACAAAACGTAAATAAAGTCATAAGTTTATCAACTTCCACGAAGAAAACTCCAGGCGGGATGAAAATATATATATATATATATATATATATATATATATATATATAAAAGCGATAAATGCACATAGGATGTAAAATTCAAGCTCATTGAATGAGTTTTATATATACAGTTTATATATATATATATATATATATATATATATATATATATATATATATATATATATATAATAAGTAAAAGTGCATAAACGCAATCAAAAGTTCAGGCTCATCGAACAAAGTCCTACACACAATATATATATATATAAGTATATATATAGAAAAAGCGATGCGCTTCTGATGCACTAAAAGTCTAGGCTCAATCGAGACATAACTCGATAGTGTTAGTCAATATGTATATGTAAATATATATATAATATATATATATACAGACTGAAATGAAATCACGGACCGAAGTTCGGGCAAAAGCAAGCAACACGACTCTCAACGTGTAGAAGGGTGTGTGCAAAGATGAAGAGAAAGACTCTAAATTGTGTGAGAAGGCTTACATCTGACTGATAAAAAAGGCTTCTATATCTTTAGAGTGGGTAAACACTGGGCTTTTGTGGGTACAAAAGAGGCTATATATGAGTTCACAGGTGTTTGAAAGTGGGAAAATACACTGTATGGCGAGTGCAGAGCAAATTGTGCAGGGTTTCCCCGTCTTTTTTTTTCTTAAAAATCAACACCTCAAGCCCTCTATTTATAGGCTATATGAGCCGCAGGTGTACCTGCGGTTGAGCCGCAGGTGTACCAGAGGCGGGTCGGGTCGGCCTAGTTTTGTCGGGTCGGGTCGTCTCGAAGTACGTGCACTCAGGCACTGCAATTTCACTCGGATTTTGAGAAGTGCAATCCGGACATCCGTTTTGAGGTATTCAGGACCTATTTCGACCGACCCATGGTTGTCGAGAGTTATGCGATGGCATGCGATTAAAGTTTGTCGAAGTCTTTGAAGATGGGGCGATGCCCTCCGGTCTTGACTTCAACTTTCATCCGTTACCCGCCTGATAGTCACTCGGGATTGGTTAGCCTTGTGGGACATTGTTGCGTAGAGGCGTGATGTGGCATCGTGTTGGGCGAGATGATGATGTTGCCCCTCACCGGTGCTATCACCGGATTAAGTAAAGTAAAGCGCGTTACTCGAGACTTATTTGAGATTGAATTGCTTTGCATTTGTTGAAGGTCCTCATTGTCATCTTTGAGGTGTGCTGTCTTCCGATGTTATTGCTTGGGTTGGCACATTGTATCTCGTTATGATCACAAGAGATTGAAGGCGATGGCATTTGAAACAAGCATTTTTTCGGGGTTATTTCAAAACGCATTCCTTGGGGTTATCACTAAGGTTGGTGGCTATTCCCATGGTTGGGACTAAGGCCGGATACCTCGGGGTCATCTCCAAGATTAATTGGTCTTCTCCGGGTGTGTTTAGATATTGTGTCTGCGAGCCTCGGGGTTACATCCGAGGTTGAAATCGTTACTCGGTTTGCGATCCGGGGTTGATGTTGCGCACTTCCTAGTATCCGATATGGATTTGGATTGTCTTTCGGGTTTCTCTCTTAAAGACGAATCTGTCTTCCCTATGATGTTAGTAATGATGAGTACAAAAATTTCGAGTGTCTACAGATGCCCTCTTTATCATACTCATGCATGGCGATGCATGGGTAGGATAAAGAATCTAGACACTTGAAACACAACAAGATAAACATGGTGCTAAGGATAGCAACACGATGCAAATGTATGATGCGTGTGTGTGCGGGGTTGTGGCACAACATGCTTTAGGGATGATTGTTGGCTCCTATTGCTTCAACTTGGGATTGGCAATACTGACCAGATCTGATGTGCAAGCCGAATCTGTTAGGATGTTGATGTTGTAGTTATCACCAAATTCCTGCGTTCTTGATATTGACTTGATCCTGAAGGGGTACCTCTTAGGTGTAAGAGATCTGTGGGGATAAAGCTTGATCTGTTTGAGGATGTGTATAACATATTCCATCATCTATCCTCTTTGATAATGTTGACCTTTCCTGGTTAGTATCGCCAGAATATGTCACGATTACATTGATTTCTTTGCCAACAACAAATCTTTGTCGAGGATGCGACCTTCGTTGGCGTGTGAATCAACTACCGAAACATCCTGTGGGATATCTTTGTCGAGGTTGCTTGACCTTGACGACGATGTGAATCAACAAATTGAGATTCGTGAGAAGATCTTCAAGGTTGCTTGACCTTGACGATGTGTGTAGATCAATCGGAGCATTGCGTTGTGACCCCATAGGGGGATCCGCTGGGAATATGAACAGTTGGGTATGAGAACCTTAAATAGCTCTATATAGCTCGATGGGTTTAAACGCTATCGGTGAAATGACGTCAAGGTTGCTTGACCTTCGTTGATATGTGAGTCAACGGTCGAGCATGCGTTACTACTCCCCTGGAGATATACATTGTAACCCCGTCGAGAGCCTCTTTGAGGACGCACGTGAGTACATACGCGACTATCGAATCGGTTCTCAACGTGTCGATGGGTTTACTTTCCATCGGTGAAATAACGTCGAGGCTAACGACCTTCGTTGATAGACATGTCAATCGGATGAGCGTGTTATAACCCCCACCGGGATCTACGTTGTAACCCCCCCGTCGAGGACTCACGTTACACCCCGTCGAGGACCCATTATGTAACCCCCCATCGGGGACCTACGTTGTAACCCCTATCGGGGACTCACGTTGTAACCCGTCGAGGACTCACGTAGGGTAACGACACGGAGTCGTGACATCGACACAATATAATGTATTGTCGAATGTGATTTGCGACAAGCGAGGTCATCGGCGAGTATACCTTGTGTTTAGCGACTACCATGAGTGATGTGCGCGATTCAAAGTCTTATCTGAGAAGACCGAGGATTGTATGTTGTTTTGCTTTCGATCGCGTGGAATTTTATTCCGATTTGACCTTTCTAGCCTATAAGAACTCCGTTTCAACTCAAACTGGACCGAGCCGAAGGGGTGGGACCCACATGGAGAAGCCGCAGTGCACTTTCTGCGGCCATAGAGTGAGCTACTGACGGCGTGGATGCAAATCCAGTGAGCTTTACTTCTTTGAGCTCAACTTGTTTCACGCGAAAAATCGCGAGCCATCTTGGATATCTTTGAGTTCGGGTTGCTTTCTAAAATTCTGTCAATTGTACAAGTGTTCTACACTATCCTGGTAACGTATGCATGTATTTTTTCCCGGTTACATCCCGTTAGATTGTGAGATATTGCACGAAATGCATCTAAACACATAGTAGTGATTATGTATGCACAAATGACTTGATAAAAAATATTTAACATAGTAAATGTTAGTATTAAACCATGCTGAACTTAATGATGTGAAAAAATTTGACTTCTGAGACAGTTAAATTGGCACCTTTTTCTGCTATTTTTTGTCCTATTTGAGGTCCAATGAGCAAAAGGTAGAAAGGCAAAGTACTCCTAGCATTGAGGTTGGCCTTATGCATGATGATTTTGATTTTCAATGCATATATTATGTATATGACTTTGGGATAGGTGTTCTACTGAATGGCCACCTAGACATGCCTGTGTGCATGGGGATAGTCCTATTTTCAAAGGGGACTATGGCAAATTTTTTTTAAATGTAGGCATTGGGTAGTCATGCATTCTAACTCTATTATATGTTAAAGTAAATGCATGCATGCATATAGTCATATAATGCATTTTCGAAAGCTCCAGGTAAGGAAATACCACACCCCTTTTGAGGTGATTTGGAGACTTGTTGTCCAGATATTATGGATCCGGATCAACCGAGCAGTTCCCATAGGACCGCTTTTAGCGTACGGCGGAGGGCTTCTGAAGTGCCTCGTCCCCGTTCTGTCAGACAGCCTCGTCGGTTGGTGGAGGCTGTGATTCTTCTTGTCCAGGTACATGTTCCAAACGTCGAGGACGAGGAGGTGGATATCGAGGATCCCGCTCCTGCTGCACATATCCCTCGCGAGGAGCTTCCGAGCATCCGTGGTGAACCCGAGTTCTTTGGGTGATTTGGGTAAACACCCATCGATGTACTTGAATACTAACGAGGTATGGCGTTAGACTTTATCTTCCTTCTTTCTTATTGATGAGGATTTAAAGGGTTACGATGTTGATCTACATTTTCATGCGGGTTCCGGGTTTTACCTGACCTCGGGGGCTGGTTTAGCATCCACTCCATGTACAGGCGCTTCATCCCGATTATAGAAGCGATAGTGCGTGAGTGGGGATTTGGGGCATTTTTCTCCATCCTTCCCGTCGTTGTCCACAGGGTTACCTCGGGGCAATGTCCTGGCGATGATTTCATCGGACTCGGTCCTCCCACCTCTTTGGAATACGAGGTGATGGTGAAGCCTTTATGGATTGGCGATTTATCACGGTATGGAGTTTGGAGGGAGCGATTGCCTTGCATGGCGAATATCACCCTACTTGCCGTCCGATCCTTATTAGGAGTTCGGTGGGCGCTCAAAAAAAAGGCTATCTGTTCGGTCCTTTGGCGTAGATGTTATAAGCGGGCTATTGGTGAGCCCATGCACGATGATGTCGGGATCGGGATCGCGTTTCTGCGGCGATTGTTCTGATGATCATTCGAGGCGCTTCATAGCGATAACTCTTCCACGGTATCTTTTCGCTTTGGTCGGCGCCACCGCGATGTGGATCGTCTGAGGAGAGTATGATTGGGGCTCTTACATCTTTGCCTATTTCCTCCGGGGCGTGCGTCTGCGCTCACGAGGTTTGTGAGAGGCTTGGCTAGGATTTTACCATTTCTGCTTTGGTGAGTATTTCTCTTGTCTTTTCATTCCACGGGTTAAGAGTGTTTCTTGATAGCGGATGTTTTGCCATTGTGTTGGCGGTTTGGGGCTATGAGAGGCTTCCATGTTTGCATCCTATGAGTGTGTTAGGCTTAGATACCTATCCACGAGGGCGACGATGGCACCATTCTATTTTGCGGAGGTCCACATGTCTAAGGGCTTCACTCATTGTCGTATCTGTTGGAGCTCTTGACGGTGGCATTCATCACATGGCTTCCATACTCGAGGATCATTTGATTATTGGTTTTGAGGATGGACACCTTACTTGGAGTAGAGTATTTGATTTCCACGGGAGATTCCCTCTTTTCACAGATGGAGGTGAGAGCTCTATTTAGGAGAGCGTGCTATTAGGAGCACCACATGGGAGATTAAGTATCTGGAGATCTTGCCTCTTGTCGAGCATCATTGGCTTTATCATCATGACCCGCCATACGATATTCCATTGTTGGGAGTTGACGGTTTTGATTTATCCAGGTCCATGTACTTAGGAGATATTCCGGTATTTGGTGGCTCCTCCTCGCACTATTGGGGCCCGATCCGTGCCACCACACGATTTATGGGGGACATGGTTCCAAGATCTTTGATGATGACGGATTGGGTGGCTTGTGTCCGAGTTCCGACTCATCTGACCCAGCTTGATAGCTTGACCTGGCAGTTGGATCAGGCACACATATTTATTCGGCATTTGGGCAGAGATCCAGCAGAGGTGGAGACACTTGTTCCTTCCAGCTCAGGTGCTGGCCCCTCAGACGACCCATTTGGTTTTGCTGGCGCAGATCCTCCTCTTTATAGGCCTGATATCCGTGTTGATAGAGATCTAGTGACTCAGGAGGAGTTACATCAGGTGGACAGGATTGAGGACGTGGACATCGAGACCCTGGTCTTCTTCTGATGTATATTCTCGTTATATCTTTTGATAGGCCTCTATTAGATATTGGGTGGCTATTCCCCATTCTCGCTATATCTTTTGATAGGCCTCTGTTAGTAGTAGGGCGTCTGTGCCCCATTTTTATGTACTTGTAGCTATATAGAGCTGATGTATTAGATGATGATATATTTAGGAATGTATGCACCATTTTTCATTCCCTATATCATATTGCCATTCATTATCTGTTATGCATGTATCATGTTATGCATATGTATGTATGTCCAGAGATATTCGGCATTGACCCCTGGATGGTCTTATGACCTGCACCCACCACATATGTCTTCTTCTTGACGAGTTAAGCCATATAAATCATACCCCACCGTCAGTGGTGGCATTGGGTATGCTATCGTGGTACGATAACATGTCACAACCAGATAGGGTGACTGTAGATCTATTGCCGCAGCATAACATGACCCTTTTGGCATTTCAGGTTCCTGTAGGATTCGTGGACGGGATGATAGAGCATTGGCTACCTGATAGGCAGGTATTCCGCTTTGGCACCCATGAGTTGACTCCTAATCTGGAGGAGTATGCGGTTTGATGATCTTGCCCCTAGACCGGACCTTGCGTGCACATGGCTTTGGGAGACATGAGTAGAGCGATTCATGACTCTCCACGGGATTGAGGCGCGAGTAGTGCGAGATGGTGACATCGGCCACGTGATCTCTCGGCATTTTACGTATGTATGATGATTTGGTGCGAGCATAGCTACTCGCGACATTAGGAGATTTTCACCGTGTCGGAGGATCATTGGCGTTTGGCGAGTTGATGTCTTGATGCTATGTGTCTTTGTCGTATGTGTATATCCATGGTATATGGATGAGATAGATATAGGCGTTATCATGGCCGTGAGAGCTCTCGAGGAGGGTCGTACCATTGTACCTATGATCGTGGCGAGACCCTGCGATCGACATCTCTTGTAGTACTTACCGTCGGGCGTGTTTCTTGGGAGTTCGGTCGTCTTTGTATGTGTGGTTTATGTCACACTTACGGCCGGTTGGTACCCTTAGGCGAGCAGGTATTGCTTCTCCCATGAGGTGGCTATGTCGTATTCCTTTTAGCCATCGGAGTGTCTGAGATGCTCGATCTGGTCCACATTTTTGGCGGATGTCGAGATCCATTTAGCGATTCTTTGTGCTCGGGGCTTTGCTCACCATACTGACTTCATTACTCATGCTCTAGGAATGGATTTCCTCCATTTGGTCGGCTTGAGGGCGTGACTACTTATCACCCATTGGCCGTGATTTCACGATTCGACCCGATTCGAGATTTTCATCCTTTTGAGGCGAAGCGGTCGGCGTTCGACTTCTCGATATCTCTCACGGTAGAGAATGATCTCGTGTATCGCTTCTTTGGGATCGGCGTGTTCTAGCTACTTTTCCTTCCCTGTCGTCCGGTTATTCGCGAGTATTCGCATGGATGGAGACGGAGGTTTTATCTGCTGCGATGATATTTGCGATGCTCGAGATTGAGTTAGACGATGTAGAGCCTACGGAGGACATTGATACCTACATCGAGGAGGTACTGGCTTCTTTGGGTTACCGGCATTTCTTCCAGATTGTCCTAGTACCGATACTTTTGTGATTCATTTTCGATGCGATTACTTAGAGCGAGTCTTCATCGATGACCTTTGAGAGAGATCAGATTCGATCTATGATGTCGATTGCTCTTGATGTGAGGGACGCCGCTATACTATTAGAGAGAGCGAGGCATTGGCTCGTAGAGATGTCGCCGTCATTGGCGTGGTGAGGGTAGATCGAATGGAGATGCGATGATAGTTGAGCGGGATAGTGCTATATCTCTGCGGGATGTGGTTGTCAAATATAATCTTTATGGCGAGGTCCCTTACCACTACTATGATCGCGAGAGATGGCGCTTATATCGATGAACATATGGTCATCATGCGAGGATGGCTCTGAGATCTGTTGGGTCGTGTGGATATTCTTATCCGAGAGACTACTGACTTTACCTCCTTCATCGAGAGGGATGCCATGTTGGTCTTGCTTAGCTTGCATGTACACCGATTAAGTAGATGATCTTGTATTTACTGCGCTGACAGACTAACAGCCATTTTTTCATGTCTGATTTCACATTGTATATATATCAAACATTATTATATATGATGGGAAATATATTTTGGATCACTTCCCTTTTAGATATGCCTTGCTACTTTTGCTTGATATTTTGCTGCTTTGCTTGGGGTTTGTGATCTTGATGTATTCTGAATTATTCCTTGGTGGATGGACATTGAGTTGTCTCTGGATAGTTCAGAATGGATCATCTATCTATGTATCCCTACCATCTTTGGTGTCCTGGGACTTGTTTTTGTATGGAAATATGGAGAGGAGTGTGGCTTTCCTCTCTGAGATTGACCACTTTCCACGAGATGGTCGCCATTACTTCTATTTAGGAGAAGCTTAGTTAATTCTACCTCTTATGGTTTAGTGTTGCTCTTGAGGTATGACCAGCAGACTTAGATGGTCACCGAATCTCCTATTGGGAGGAGTTCAGTAATTCCATCCCTTTGAGTGCAGTAGAATGAAATGTAATGGATTGAAAGAGAATCCCAATGCCCGTTGACAATGGTTTGTGTTTTGGTAGGGGTGAGACCACACCATGAATGGTTGCCTACATACTCTATTGAAGAGGAGATCAGTCTGCGTGGTTGAACATGGTGTAAGAGGTTCAACGTTGTATATGGGTGACATGGTGTAGGAATGTTTTTGGTTGTTTTGTTTTTGTAAGAAAGGGTATAAATGTTTTGTTGTTTTTGTTTTATTGCGACTAGGCCATATGAAATGGTTGCTACGTACGTCTCTATTGAAGAGGAGATCGAATCGACGTGGTTAAGCCCCTCGGGCGAGAAGAAAAGCGTAATCCCATGCGCAGGTCAGAGTGTGGGGAGAAAGTTTAATCTTAGGTTGAGGATAAAGCTGCGGTATGAAAGTTTGATCCCATGTATGGGTAGCCAAACTATGAACATGAAGAGGTTCAATCCATGATGGGATGACCTAAGTTGTATGAGTGCAAAGGAAAAAGCCAGGCTGCTGGCTTGAAGAGTACGTTTCCCTAAGGGGCAAAGTGTAGAAAAGTTGTATGTGGTAAAAGGTTAAAGAACCAGAATGACTGGTGACCTGATGATGATGCACCAGGGTATTTACTTGTTACTTCGGACATAATACCGTTTCACGGCGTCCGAGTTGATGAGTTGTGGAAATTCATCGCCGTCCATTTCTTGCAATCTGAGAGCTCCTCCTGTCAATACTTCTTTGACAATAAACGGGCCTTCCCAGTTAGGAGCGAATTTTCCTTTAGCCTGATCTAGGTTGTCAAGGATCTTTTTCAAAACCAAGTCTTGTTGTTTAAAGCTATAGTGGCGGACTTTTTTTTTGTTGTAGGATGTGGCGATCCTTTGCTAATATAATGACCATGGAAGATAGCCGCGGTTCGCCTTTCGTCTAGTAAAGACAATTGGTGATACCTGTCTTGTACCCATTGGTCTTCATCCAGCTGAGCGTCGATCAATACTCTGAGAGATTCCATCTCAACTTCTATGGGGAGAACTACCTCCATCCCAAAGGTTAAAGCATAGGGGGTTGCCCGGTTGAAGTGCATTATGGTTACGTAGGCTAACGAGTAAGTAAAATAATAGGTCGAGGCCAATCTTTGTGGTTGGCGAACATCTTTTGCATAATCTTCTTGATATTTTTGTTAGCCGCTTCAACAACATGATTCATCTTCTTGGACGATAGATGATGAGTTAAGATGTTTGATGTGGAATTTCTTGCATAATTCCTCCATCATTTTGTTGTTGAGGTTTTGGCATTGTCGACACAATAACCTCACGGTTGTCCGTATCGACAAAACGACATTGTTTGTGATGAAGGCAATGATGACTTCTTTAGTGACCACAGGGAAGGAGGCCGCTTCTACCCATTTGGTGAAGTAGTCGATCATGGTGAAGAGAAATCGGTGACCATTCTTGGCTTTAGGCTCGATGGGCCGATGGCGTCCATTCCCCACATTGAGAAGGGCGAGGGCGAACTAATATTGTGGAGTTCCCGTGGAGGGGCATGTATAGCATTCCCATGAATCGCAATCGATAGCATCTTTTGGCGTGGTCGTTGCAATCGACTTTGAGGGATATCCAATAATGTCCCGTCACGAGAACTTTCTTGACAAGGAGGAGCCACTTTCATGTGGGGGCCACGGACTCGCCATGGATTTCATCTATAAGCCTTTGGGCTTGATCTTTGTCTAGACACCTAAGGAGACCTAGTCCTGCATCTCTTTTGTAGGCGCATCTCTCCTCTCGGTAGAACTTCATATCAAGTCGATGGATCCGCCTTCTCTCGGTCGGGCTCGCCTCGGCGGTGTAGATCCATCTCTCACGAATATTCCTTGATATCTTGATACCAAGGAGGTTGGATGGGAGGTAGCTCATCCGATACTTCTCAACGTAATTTCCATAGGTTGGGGCCTTGTTAGGAAAATTGTGACGCTTGGCAAGTGTTCCTTATGCGATATCTGAATCAAGGAGGCCAAAGTTGCTAACGTCCGCGAAATCATTCTATTACGAGGAACATGTATAAAGGAGATTTCTTCAAACTCAAAAGCGTCTTCAAAACCTCTGGATGGTAAGGCGACAAATGTAGTTCCTTGGTTTGATAGATTACGGTGGATTGTCGATTATCAACTCAAAATCTCCAAGGACGATTAACACTTTGATGCCCATTGAGCGGACAAGTTTTAGCCCCATGAGATGACCTTCATACTCGGTAGTATTGTTGGTGCGACAAAGCGTAATTTGACGGTGACGGATCTGCTCCCCCGTGTCGGATATTAGAAGCTGCTCGACTCGAGAACCTTCCATATTAACAGCTCCATCAAAATACATCTTACATGATTGGCGCGTATCGCACTGATGGTGTTGCTGCACTATCATTACTCCTTCATCGGGGAAATATGTCTCTAAGGGTTTGAAATCCCCTGAAGGTGCGACGGCCAGTTGATCCGCGATTCCTTGACCTTTGATGGACTTTTGAGTCACATATACGATGTTAAATAGTTGTAGGATCAACTGCCATCTGGACAGTCGGCAATTTAACATGGGTTTGTTGAACACGTACTTGAGAGGATCCACGTGGGATATGAGATGGGTTGTGTGACCATGGAGGTAATGTTGTAACCTCATGGAAGCCCATGCTAAAGCACAACACATCTTTTCGATCAGAGTGTACTTGTGTTCACTGCTGCTGAACCTTTTGTTGAGGTAATAGATAGCTCGTTCTTGGCTTTTATCTTCTTTCTCCCCGTACATCCCGGCATTGTCACTTATGAGGAACAGGGGATCATCCTGGGTGGTACCAAGATGAGAGCTTTGACTAGCTGTTTCTTGATTGTAAGGAAGGCATTCTGGCACTCATCATTCCATTTCATGGAGGAGTTCTTCCTTAATAGCTTGAAGATTGGCTCACGAGTTCTTTGTGAATTGGGAGATAAATCTGTTGATGAAGTTGATTCTTCCCAAAATTCTGTATTTCCTTCTGCATTTGAGGAATGGGCATTTCGGTGATGACTTGGATTTTGGTAGGATCCACTCAATCCCTTTGTGGCTAACTAGAAATCCTAGCAACTTGCCTGATTTGAAGCCTAAGGCGCATTTAACTGGATTCAACTTCAAGTTGTACTTACGCAACCTGTTGAACAACTTTTTGAGATTGTCTAGATGGTCATCCTCCTTCCGGGACTTGACAATGATGTCATCCACGTAGATCTCAATCTCTTTATGCATTAAGTCGTGGAAAAGAGCCATTATAGCTCGTTGATAGGTAGCTCAAAGCATTTATGAAGCGAATGAATGACAATCATTTATAGCAAAAAGTTCCCCGAGGAGTGATGAAAGCGGTCTTCTCACAATCTTCCTTGGCAACCATGATCGATGGTACCCATAAGCAATGAATCGAGAAAGGAGTACATGTCGTCTTCACTGCGATATTGTCAATGAGAATGTGGATAAATGGCACGGGAAAGCTATCTTTTAAGCAAGCTTTATTCAAGTCCCGGTAATCCACGCAAACGCGCACCTTCCCTCCAGGTTTAGGTACAGGCACGATGTTGGATATCTACTCAGGATATGTAGACACCATGATGATGCCAGCTTGAAATTGTTTCATAATTTCTTCTTTCACCTTTAAACTCCACTCAGGTTTCAATCGTCTGAGTTTTTGCTTGACTGGCTTAAATCCCTCTTTAATGGGAAGGCGATGAAGGACAATGGCAGTGGATAAACCCACCATGTCTTCATGAGACCATGCAAACACATCCTAGAATTGGGTTAATAGTGTAACCATGTCATTCCGTTTGTTTGGGGTAAGGTCTGAACCAATTTGGATTAACTTAGGACTTTCTAAGGTTACGAGATTGAAAGAAGTGGTTTGATCAAGGTTGGGTTTGGGTTTGTCTTTGACCCATTCTTAATTTCTGGAGGCACCTCAATGTCATCTTGGAGATCCATCAAATTTGAATTCATCTCTACATCAAAGGTCTGATCCTTGTGTAGGAGAGCATCGTATCCGCAAATCTGAGACACATCTAAATTCAAAGTCCTGAAACAAAATATGCTTTCACTTAGTATATATGAAATGTGTTGATCATACACGGTGTTAACATATCTTGGAAAAATAATCTACTAATCTTTGTCTGCGAAAAAGTAGCGGTTATTATATATCTGAGGCGAAAAAGAGTTTACGCGCTTTACCTCGACGACCAATGCGAGGAATCTTGTTCCAATTAGCAAGGGCAAAGTCCGGGTGGACCGATGATAGAGGGATTGTCATCATCCTCCTGTCTGAATGATGGCCATTACGTCTAGCGATCATCATCATCAGGGTGTATATCATTGGTATGTTCATCATGAGCGATGATGCGTATACCGGACATCATCCGTATGACGTCTTGCTTGATCCTTCGTTCCTCTTCTTCCACTGCGGGATTTAGAACAAAGATTTCTTTCTCCTTCACCGGTACCGGCTTGGGAAACAACATAGCCATTACCTTGGCTGGCACCTTTACAGGAGGTTGTGCGGACTCAGAGTTTGAAGGCGAAGATAAACGCCACATGATTGAAGCTGAAGGAATCTGCTAATGTTTATGAGGATTCCTGTGACTAGAACTAGAAGAATAGCCTAGCCCAGCTGTTCCAGTTTACATGGTTAAGCAAATTGGGTACTTGATACCCTTGCAATCTTTACGCAGCCTTGTCCCGGCTTATGACCCAACGACATCATTTCTTGAGTAGCCGACATTACCTCGGCAAAAATCTTGGGTTAGGGCAATGGCGTTCCAATAGCATGGTATTGGGTATTGCTTATTTCTAAAGCATGAAAACTGACTAGTTCCACATCCTCATTGGCATTGATGAACGGTATGTCCCCATACTGAGGAATCTCCGGTTCAGCGTTGACTGTGACCAGGCTATTGTTGATAATGTATTTCAACTGTTGGTGAAGAGTGGAGGGGCGCTTGCTAGCCATATGAATCCATGGTCGTCCCAAGAGCGGGTTGTATCCCAAATCTATTTTGAGCACATGGAAAGATCTGTGAGAATGTGTGAGGACCAATTTTGATTGGCGACTCGATTACTCAAAGCGAAGTTACTGGCGGGCTCCATCAAAAGCTTTGATGATAGTATGGCTACTCTCATTTACTGAGATTAATATTCATCTTCACTAAGGTAGCATATGGGCAGATATTTAGGAGGAACCTCCATCTATTAAGACTCCTGCTACCATGTATCCGGAGGATAAGACCACAATGTGTAACGGTTTGCAATGACCGGTCCCTTCGGATGGTATGTCATCATCAGTGAAGGATATCACATTGTTGTTGAAAATGTGATCAACCATATGTTGAAACTTTTCCGTATCCACTGATGTCGGGAGATAGAATTCTTCTAGAACCTTTAGCAAGACCTTTCATTGATTCTCAGAGGTTAGGACCAAGTCCAAAATTGATATTTATTGTGGAGCTTCTTTCAAGCTTAAAACCACCGCAGCCTCATTATGACCCACAGCGCGGAGGAATTTTTCAACCTTTTCCATGGGTATTTTTCCTTTTGATTTGGTGGTGGGGTTCATCACCCGATGGGGGAGATACAGTGGATTTTCCTTCGACACTGTAGCAGTGGTATGTGAGGTGGATCCTTCATCTTCTCCATAATTCCACGGAACCTTGCGCAAGCTAACAATAGGATATTGTGCTCTGCAGGGCAAGTTGATTGGCTCGGGAGCGGCCACTTTCAAAGGATTGTTTCCTCCTTTGAGCTGAATTATTGGTGTTGTGAGTAAAGTATTCATTCCTTCAGCTTCAGTCGATATAACTGCTACCACACTTTTCCACTTAGTAGGGCCTGCATTCTCACTTGCATGTAACACAGTGTCGTTATCTGCCAAGCACAGTACACCACTGTCAATTAGATTTTGAATAAGGTGGTGGAGTGCCTAGCATTCTTCTGTGCTGTGACCGCGAGACTGGGAGTGGTATTGACATACTCCATCAGAGTTTTACCACCTCAAACGGGGGTTGATTGGAGGTAGAAGGGAACTAATCCTTCCTTCATTGATTAACATTGAAGGATTTCCTCCATGGGTTGGCCCAAATAGGTGAATTCCCGTTTGTTGGAGAAATCCCGACGGGCTTTGGCATTTGCTCTCTTCGTCACTTTGTCTTCCAGCATTTCATTTTCTGAAAGTGACGAGGGAATATTCATGACAATAGGTAGGAGGCTGGCATGTTCTGGTGATTAATGGCGAGTTACTTGATCTTTGATAAGTTACTTGTTCCTTGATTGCTTTAATTTGTTTGCAGAGAGCTTTCATCTTTCATTCCATTGTGAATTGGAACTTAGAATAATCCCATCTGTCATCACCGCTCTTTGATGGTTTGGGAAGAATCACAATTTGAAGTTGGAATTTTGTCCACCGCTCCAATTAATCATGTTGACCTCTTCTTCTTTGTGTTGAGGAAGAGGGTTGTCTTGTACATGAGGCTGATCGGGTTTGGTGACTACGATCTCTCCATTGTCTATTAGGTCCTGGATCTTGTGTTTCAAGGCCCAACAATCCTGAGTATCATGTCCAGGTGCCCCGGCATGATAAACACATTTCGTAGCAGCATTGAAACCCCGTCCATTAGGGCTTGCTGGTGGAAGAAGATGCGTAATTTTCTTCTGTGTTGTCAGAAGATTAAGAATGTTCTCGAGGGTATCCCCTAAGGGTGTAAACACTCGATGGCGTTTGACTTCTCCACCTTTTGGTACAAGAGGGTTTGCAGATTGTGCTGGAAAGGGAGTGTATTTTCTCCTTTGAATGGGCATATTTTGATTGCCTTTTTGCCCCTGTAGTATCAGGGAAACATCTTCCTCTTTCTTTTTATGGACCCTCAAAGTTGTTCCCATAATTTCCAGTTGGAGGTGATCAGCAACAGCTTTGAGTGCGGCTAGGTCTTGAATCTTTCTTGATTTCAACCCCATTTCAGCCATCTCCCCATGTTTAACCATTTCAGAAAACGGTTTGCCAATGCCGGCTAAAACTCTCTCGTAGAAGGGAGCTTCTTGTATGTCTATGAATGTCATGACCATTTCTAATTCTGTCATGGCAGGACTAACTTGGGCAGCCAGGCGTCTCCACCTCTGGGCATACTCTCTGAAAGACTCATTAGACTGTTTTTTGATCTTGGTAATTTGATACCTATCGAGAGCCATCTGAGTTTGAAAACTGTATTGAGTGAGGAAGGCATGTGCTAGCTCTTCCCAGTTGTGAATTTTGGAGTTGTCTAATCTCGTGTACCACGAACGGGCTTCTCCAGTTAGACTCTTTTGGAACAATTGCATTCTGAGTTTTTCATCCTCTGCATAGGATCCCAGTTCTCCAATAAAGACTTTTAAATGTGTATAAGGATCCCCTAACCCGTCATATTTTTCAAAGTCGGGAGTTTTAAATTTTTCTGGATAGTGAACACCAGGAAAAATACATAGATCAGCATATGAAACACTCCCATGTGTTTTAATTCCTTTGATAGCGCGAAGGGTCTCTTCCATTTGGAGGACTTTCTTTTTGATGTCACAATTATTTGGATCTCCAGTGGGATGGGCAGCATCATGAGTTTTGTTGGTCGTATCCGATTGTGGTTCTGGTATGGTAATGACCGGGTTTCCCTCTTGTGTGGAGGGCTCAGTATGTACGGGTATTTTCTGACCCTGGGTAGACTGGTGTAATTCTTTTAATAGAACAACCAAATCTGTAATCTATTTACTTAATTAAATCAATTCTTTGCGGCTGGATTAATTTCGATCCGGTGGGATGACGACATGATTATTTGTGGGCTGTTGCCTTTTGGACTTTGGCCGGGTAGTAGGTCCGATTGATTCCTACGAAAGACCGCATAGTTTAGTCTTCAGGGGAGGTGTATAATAACATGTTATGTGATGTGTCCATTTTAGGAATTTTATCCTGCAAAACGGGTGTCAGCTATTTATAGCATGTATGTGGACACATTGCTTCATATTTCTCATTACATGGAGATAGATATGGAATGAAATTACAAGTAATTGTATTTACAAGTAATTAAAATGAGAGCATGAAGAGACTTTCCTCCGTTTTGGGTTTATCAGAGGCTGACCTATCTTAGGTTACTCTCGCGGCTTTTTGGCATGAAGGTTCCCAAATCATCGCAATCTACTAGACGGGAAGTTAATCCGGTCTTTCAACTGGAGCGAATTTGGGTGGTGCCTTTCCTGAGCCTCGGAGAATTAGTCTTCTCACGAGTCCAATAATCAAACATCGACGGGATAGCCTCCTGGTGGAGGGACCACACAACATACATTCACATAAATCGCGTCTCACCGTATGAAATGATGACATGTGCGAAGCACTAATATCATAAGCAATTTATAGTGCGAAGCACTAACATCACACGCAGATATGATGCGAAACACTAAGCTCAAACAAGACAGGCATTCGTACACATTCATCAAATGTAAATGCAACATCCACACACAAGCAGATAACAGTTTTGAAAAGATTGCAATAGCGGCTTAAGTCCTCTTACTGGACTCCCAAGTGAGTCACCACACACGTCGGCGTCGGGATTTTTGGGTGTCCATTTCCGTTACTTGTTCTTTGGTGTTCTCATATTAGGTGAGATTTGTTTGAAAAAACAAGTGAAAAAGGTCCGACATTATAATGTCGATGATGGGACTGTTAAGAGTCATGAGTTGGTTTTTAAATGGTTGTACCAACATAATCGAGAAAAGGTTTGCACATTGACCCGATGATGTGACAGCGATATCTGGTCGGTGAAACCAAGAGATTCGTTTAGGGTCCGGGGACTTGGTTATCTTGAGGGAAGGTGTTAGGCACTTCAACATCCGTGTTACCACGGTGGCCGCCTCTTTTCAAGAAACTATTATCTCGAGTGTGTGTGTGTGCGTGTGGGTTAATGTCTTATTTATATGAAAGTTGTGTGAGGCCTCGTTTGAACCTATATACGAGTTTGAATTTATGTAAAAATTCAGTTTTTTTTGAGATATGGCGGTGATGTTTTTATAAAATAGGTTTTCAAACCACGATGCTCAATAGGAATTGAGACTTTTACACTCCCATTTTTATTAAGTGATCGGTGGATTGATTTTTCTTTGTGGGATCTGAGGCATCCATATGAAAAATAATATACAAAAAATAATCTTTGACTTCCTCATGGGTATAGAAACCATCTCGAGGAAATTCGGACATCACGAGAATAATTTACAAAGTCGCTTACAACCGAAAATATCCATCACGGAACCGAATCTAGATCCAATGGGATGAATCATGATCACATGATTCTAGGCGCATAGAATGTTGCAATTTGTATGAAAGCGATAAGCGGTATATATATAAAAAAGCGGTAAATATATATATATAGACATGATCACCAACCATGAAAGCACCTCCATGGGGATCGAAAATGTAAATAAAGTCATATTAAAAGCTATAACATATGAGGAAACTCCAAAGGGACAAAACGTAAATAAAGGCGTAAAAGCGATCAAGCGCCACGAAGAAAACTCCAGGAAGGATTTATATATATATATATATATATATATATATATATATATATATATATATAAAAGCGAAGAAATGCACTGGATGTAAAATCCGGGCTCATCGAATAGAGTTCGACCACGCTCATATATATATATATATATATATAAGCGAGTAAATGCACCGAATAGAAGACTAGGCTCATTGAACAAAGTCGACATACAGTTGATATATATAAGTATATATATATATATATATATATATATATATATATATATATATATATATATATATATATAGAGCCCTTCCATAGCAATAGGTTGCTTTATGGAGTACTTTATCTGACACCCCCTTTTTGGACCATTGATAAACTTATTGGAAGGCTGAGATTGAAACATAAATATACCCAGCCGTAACAACTTGTACCGGCTTTTATTTTAATATGAGGACCCCACCATAGTCAACATGTTGTCAGTTTGTTTAACTAAAACGAATTTTTAATATTAAATAATACGACCATTAAGATACGACAGACAACATATATAAAAAAAAAAAAAATCAAAAGCAATAACAAGCTCTTACGACATTGTAAAAAAAAAAAAAAAAAAAAAAAATTACCAAATAGTAACAAGCTCTTACGACTTGCCAAAAAAAAAATAATAATCATCTGAAATAGGTTGAGCCTCTTAAACTTCAAAAAAAATTTGTTTTTAGTATATATATGGTGTTAATGTAAGATTGTATGCATGCATGAATGAATGGAAAACTATATATATTTTGGAAGATTGATTTAATTTATAACAAATATTAATGAAATATCTGATCTTAATAAAAATATTTGTTTTAATAAAATATTTGTTTTTATAAAATATTTTATATTCTTTATTTTTATTATTATAAAAATATTTGTTTATAATATTAAATATTTTTCCATAATAACATATAAAGTTTATAAAATATTTTATAAAAACAAATATTTTACATTAATTAATTATATATATACTAATCTTTATAAAAACAAATTTTTTTTTTGGTTTCAAGAGGCTCAAACCTACTTCAGTATTATTATTATTATTTTTTTTTGCCGGAAGAAGAGGCTCTTACTGATTTGTATTATTATTTTTTTTTTTTTTTGTTTTTTGTAGTTTTAAGAGGCTCTTACTATTTTAAATTTTTTTTTTTTTTTTTAAAGCGTAAGAGCTTGTTACAGTTTGGTAATTTTTTTTTATTTTTAATTTTTTTTTACAAGTAGTAAGAGCTTATTACGGTTTTGATTTTATTTTAATTTTTTTTTATAAAGTCGTAAGAGCTTTATTACGGTCGATTTTTTTTTTTTTTTTAAGTCAGTAGAGCTTGTTACGGTTTTGATTTTTTTTTTTTTTTTTTTTTTTTTTTTACAAGTTTGCATGTCGCATTTGTCTCACCGTATTATTTAATATTAAAAATTCGTTTTAGTTAAACAAACCGACAACATGTTGACTATGGTGGGGTCCTCATATTAAAATAAAAGCTAGAAGACAAGTTATTACTACCCGGGTATATTTATGTTTCAATCTCGACCTTCCAATAAGTTTATCAACGGTCCAAAAAGGGTGTACCTTAGATACACCTATAGCAACCCATTTGCTATGGAAGGGCTCCATATATATATATATATATATATATATATATATATATATAAAAAGCTTAATAAACGCACTGCATCAAGTTCAGGCTCATCGAACAATGTCCAGACACACGGTTGATATATATAAGTATATATATATAAAAAGCGATAACGCCTCATCAAATTCAGGCTCAATCGAGGCATAACTCGATAGTGTTAGTCAATATGTATATGTAAATATATATATATATATATATATATATATATATATATATCTGATGAAAATAAAACCACGGACCAAAGTGCAGGCAAAAGTAAACAACCACGACTCTCAACGTGTAGAAAGGTGTGTGTGTGATGAAGAGAAAGACTCTAAAGTGTGTGAGAAGGCTTACGGTGACTAATAAAAAAGGCTTCTATATCTTTAGAGTGGGTAAACACTTGGGCTTTTGGGGTACAAAAGAGGCTATATATGAGCTCACAGTGTTTAAAAGTGGGAAAATACAACTATGGCGAAGTCGCAGCAAATTGTCTGAGGTTTCCCGTTTTTTTTTCTTAAAAATCAGCACCCCAAGCCCTCTATATATATAGGCAATATGAGCCGCAGGTGTACTAGAGGCAGGTCGGGTTGGCCCGATTTTGTCGGGTCTGGTCGTCTCAAAGTACGTGCACTCAAGCACTGTAATGTCCACTCGAATTTTGAGAAGTGCAACTTGGGCATCCGTTTTGAGGTATTCAGGACCTATTTCGGACCGCCATTGTCGAGAGTTGTACGATGGCATGGGATTAGAGTTTGTACGAAGTCTTTGAAGATGGGACGATGCCCTCCGGTCTTCAAGCTTCAACTTTCATCCGTTACCCCGCACAATAGTAACTCAGGATTGGTTAGCCTTGTGGGACATTGTTGCGTAAAGACGTGACGTGGCATCGTGTTGTACGAGATGACGATGTTGCCCCTCACCGGTGCTATCGCCGGATTGGGCCGATAAAGCAGGCGTTGCTCAGACTTCGCTGAGATTGGACTGCTTCATTTATTGAAGGTCCTCATTGTCATCTTTGAGGTGTGCCTGTCTTCCCGATGTAATTGCCGGGTTGGCATAGTGTATCTCGTTGTGAGTGTCGAGATTGAAGCTGATGGCATTTGAAACAAGCATTTCTGGGGTTATCTCAAAGCGCATTCCTTGGGGTTATCACCAGGGGTTGGTGGCTATTCCCATGGTTGGGGCCGAGGCCCGGATACCTCGGGGTCATCTCCGAGATTAATCGGTCTTCTCGGTGTGTGTTCCTAGATGTGTCTGCAGCCTCGGGGTTACATCCGAGGTTGAAATCGTTACTCAGTTACGATCCGGGGTTGACGCCGCACTTCCTTAGGTAGTATCCCAGATGGATTTGGATTGTCTTTCAAGGTTCTCTCTTAAAAGACAAATCGTCCTCCTGAATGTTAATAATGATGTACATAAAATTTCGAGTGTCTACAAGAATTTAGACCTTTTAGCTATATATCATGACATTAGCATATTGCAGGTGCATTGGTAATATAGGTGAACCACAACTTTTTTTTTCTTTATCTACAACATTTTAAAAATGTTGTATAAATTGGTTAAAAATGTTGTCTGATATATTAAACTACAACGTTTTTATTCAGAAAACGTTGTGGAATCATACCTTCCACAACTTTTTTAAGCATCTGCTAATTTATGAAAAACAAATCTACAACATTTTTTTCCTAAAAAACGTTGTGTATTGTGCTTAATTACAACGTTTTAAAAACGTTGTGTAAGGGTATCAAATAGACAACACCCTTAACCATGACGTTTTTCTGACTGAAACCACAACGTTTTTTCCGCGTTGTCTATTTACTGTTTTGTAGTAGTGCAATCACTCTAAGAAGTCAAGAGTTGTCCAACAACCCCAACAACTCTAACACTTGGTAAAAACCAATAATACAAGAGGGGTATAATGGTCTTTTTGCTTACATTTTTAATGGCATTTGTGTAATCTTGCAAACCCTTAGGGTTTGACCCT
Source organism: Panax quinquefolius (assembly GCA_020205615.1). Classification (NCBI taxonomy): domain Eukaryota; kingdom Viridiplantae; phylum Streptophyta; class Magnoliopsida; order Apiales; family Araliaceae; genus Panax; species Panax quinquefolius. The sequence continues at coordinate 57,271,244 of CM035166.1, read as the reverse complement.
TAGGGTTTAACCCTAAGGTTTAGTACATAGCATTTGTTGATTTCCAATTTAGGGTTTGCATATAAAAAAATTTAAATAATTTTTAGTTTCTAAAATTTTGAAATTAGGGTTTACTAATTATGATTAATTTTCTAATTACATTATACATGAACATTAGTGTTTTATTGTCTACTAATTAGCATTTATCTTCCAATTAATAAATTAGGGTTAACAAATTAGCAAATTAGGGTTACTAATTTTTAGAATTAGGGTTTCTAGTTAATTAGGATTTCCAAAATTGATTAGTTTTTTCTAATTAATAATTATAATTTTAATACTTGTAAATTAATCACCTTGTCACGATTGCCAAACAATCTTGAACTCTAATTTGGATTTCAAATTAGGGTTTCTCATTTAAAATTAGTGTTTTTAATAACTTAGGATTTTCTAAAAATTATTTAGGGTTTCTAAATTTTTAATTAGGGTTTACCTAATTAATCGGTTAATACACAACATAAACATATAACACGCTTATATAACAATCTTTAAACTCACAATTGATTTTTAACTTAGGGTTTTCCCAAGAAAACTAGGGTTTAACCTATTAATATTATGGTTTTGAAATTAAACACCATAATTGACTAGTCATTGTCAATACATACATACAATGACATATTCATAGTATCTTGAAAAATTAAAATATAATTAATATTATATTATTATTCTCATTCCTTGATAAAAATCCAAAATTAGGGTTTGGATTCCATATCCGATTTATTCTTCCATATCTCGATTTATTCTTCCATATTTAACCTTAATAATTAAGGTAAAATAATTAACTTAATAAATCGTACTAAAATTCATATAATAAATAATTATTATAATTAGTCTACAAAATTACTCCATATATTATTTAAATAATATATGATTATATTTTATGGAAAATAATTAATAAAAACATTTATACTATAAATTAATTATTATAAGAATATACTTTATAAAAATTAATAATTCTAAAATAAAATTATTTGTAAACATTTATGTAATAAATATATTTTTATTTACCACATAAATATATATATATACATTATCTTGTACAAATCCTCATCCTTCAAAAAAAAAATATTTATATGTAAAATTTCTAATTTATTTATATAGAAAATATCGGGTTATTCTGTTATTTGCATGAGTCTCCTTTATTCTGCTAGCGTTAAGGCGCCCACTCTCCAAGAGAGGTTATAGCTTTGCTCGGCCAAGCTTAGTGTTTGTCGCTGGGCGTGGGCTTGTTGGCCTTGGGCTAAGCGCCCACGCACCGACTTCATGCACCGTAAAACTTTGTGATTTTTTCACTTGTGAGATTCCCGGACTCGTAACTTCTTTGTTATAAGTCTGAATTGGCTCGTTCAAGAGCCTACGGTTCACAAATCACATACTCTACGTGTTCATGCAAGCATTTTATCTACTCGACTTCATTCGCTAAAATTTCACCTATTAGTTCTTTTTTAACGAAAACGATAAACGTTCGTGAACGTTCAACGCTCCGTTCTTCGTTTCTAAGTCGGAATCCGGTCATTTTTGAGTCCGTAACTCTATAATGCCAAGTACGACTTGTCTCCATTGAAAACTAACGTTTCTAAGTTCAAACACAAAATATGACTTCCATTTTGAGAATTTCACGAATTCGACGATTATCGTCCAATCGTGTGAATTCCGACAAACTTCATTACTAACGATGTGTTCATCATTCCAAATACATTCATTTCATTAACTAGACATCTCAATCTATATATTACAATAACTTATATTCAAATTAGGTTATGACTTATTCCTTATAAGTTCATAACTTAACTAGTTCTTCATTACAAGCTTTCATTTTCTTATGACTTAATAACGAATTAAGTCTTTTATCCCACATTCTTGTATTATATGAATCATACCAACTTTCTAAAGTAATCATATGATAATTCATCAATGTTCTTCATAAGATTATGACTTGTTTAGGTTCAAGTTACTTATTCATAACTTATCCGGCTTAAGTCCATTGCTTATTCACTTCTCATATGTTCTTAGCATATAAGTTCACTAGGTTACACTTCTCTTATCACCCTACTATGATAGAGATGGAAGATATCCATGAGAAGAGCCTTACCCTTGATGAACTAGTCCTTCTTCTTCTTGGAAAATCTAATAATTGAAGTTACTTCAAAGTGCTTATTCTCTCTAGCAAATAAGTTGATTGTGTTGGATGAAAACTAACAACCAAAAATGAAATCAAGTGTGGTATTTATAGGATGGCTAAGCTTAGGGAATTATGATCAATAAGACATCCCACCTCCTTAGTTAACCTCCTTACTATTCATAACTTAAAGCCTAAGTAAACTTGGCCATCACCCTTAATTCTTGCCCACCACCCCAAGTTCTTACCCATCAATTCACCCATGGGTTGCCCCATGGATCCTATTTAGCTAATGGATCATAACTTGGGCTTAAGTCTTAAATTACCTTGGGCTTGCAATAATTTATTGTGGGCTTCACATTAATAAACACTTGGCTTAATTACTACTACCCCATGGGCTTACACCTTTAATCAAGTTGGACTTGTATTTCATACAAGATCCACCATTCCATTTCATTAGAAACTTAATACTTAACACTCTCAAATTAAGTCCGCATGCGAAATATTGCGTTTTCCATACTTGAATTATTATTACGTAATCCATCTCGCCTTGATATTATAATGTTACGTATTTCTTGGAAATTCAAAAATAATTCTTGAGCGATAAACGATGAATAGTGTTTTCAGATTATTTCACGGAAAGCTTTTATTTTCATCTTGGAAATTCAAACACTTTAATTCTCTGACGCAGTTCAAATACTACGATGTTCCGACGTCTCTAGGTTATAAAACGACATATATCTTATTAACACATAATAATAATAAATAATATTATTTTATTCATTATAATCGTATTTATAATTGGTTCGATTTTTCGGGGCGTTACACTCTCTCCCCGTTATAAGGATTCTGTCACCAGAATCTCGCTAAAAAGAAAAATTACACAAACAAGTGAGGGTAATTCTTCTTCATCTTTTTTCCAATTCCCACGTTACTTCTTCAACATCGTGGTTCTTCCATAATACCTTTACAGACGGTATAACTTTGTTCCGTAGAACTTGCTCTTTTCGATCGATGATTTGAATTTGCACTTCCTCATAGGTTAAGTTCTTCTCGATATAAATTGGTTCAAACTCTATTACGTGGTTGTAATTAGGCTTATAGGATCGTAATACAGATACGTGAAACACGTTATGTATTCGTTCTAGGTCTGGAGGTAATACTACCACGTAGGCTACCCCTCCCACTTTTTCTAATATCTCAAAAGGTCCTATAAACCTGGGACTTAACTTTTCCTTCTTTCCAAAGCGTATATTTCCTTTCCAGGGAGATACCTTTAGAAATACATACGAGCCTACTTCGAACTCGCTATTTACTCGATGCAAATCTGTAAATTTTCTTTGTCTGTCTTGAGCTACCACTAATCGCATTCGAATTAGCTTCACTATATCCGATGTTTGCTGCACCAATCCTGGTCCTAGCATTCTGCGGTCTCCCACTTCCTCCTAATACAATGGTGTTCGACACTTCCTTCCATATAAAGCTTCGTAGGGTGGCATACCAATGCTTGCATGATAACTATTGTTATACGCAAACTCTACTAATGGTAGATGATCATCCCAACTACCCTTGAAATCCATGACACAAGATCTTAACATATCTTCTAACGTCTGAATTGTCCTCTCGCTCTGTCCATCGGTTTATGGATGATATGCCGTACTCAACTTCAACTGCATCCCCAACTGCTCTTGCAGACTTCTCTAAAAGTTCGACGTGAATCGTGGGTCACGATCTGACACAATCAAAACTCGTACTCCATGTCTGGAAATAATTTCCTTAACATAAAGTTTAGCTAACTGATCTAAGTTATACTTAACCCGAATTGGCAAAAACTGAGCGGATTTCGTCAACCAGTCCACTATTACCCAAATCGCATCATACCCCTTCTGAGTAGTCGGAAGTCCCACCGCAAAGTCCATCGTGATATGCTCCCACTTCCACTTCGGAATCTCCAATAACTGTAACAAGCAACTTGGTCGTTGATGTTCAGCCTTAACTTTCTGACAAGTCAAGCACCTACTCAATACTCTGCTATCTCTCTCTTCATGTTTGGCCACCAAAAACTTTTTCGGAGGTCTTGATACATCTTAGTACTACCAAGATGAATCGAGTACTTCAAACTATGAGCCTCTTATAACACTTGCTCCTTTAATTCCGTCTCATTTGGAACCAAAATTCTTCCTTCAAATCTTAATAATCCCTCATTATCAAGACTGTACTTAAGATCTTTTTTAGTGGTCAACCACTTCTTTATCTGGTCACACTCCTTAGTTTTGAACTGCACCTCCTTGACTCTCTCTACGATTGTAGATTGTATCTCCGTCGCAAACAGTCTCTGTCCCGCTTCACTTGGCAACTTCACCTCTAGCTCCATCCTAGCCATCTCTGTTATTAACTTGATTTGAGCTGTTAACATAGACAACTTTTCCCGACCCTTCCTACTTAAGGCATCGACAACTACATTGGCTTTTCCAAGGTGATAAAGGATTTCATAGTCGTAATCCTTTATCAACTCCAGCCATCTCCTCTGCTTCATGTTCAACTCCTTCTGTGTGAAGATATATTTTAGACTCTTATGCCGTGTATATCTCACACTTTTCCCCATAAAGATAATGTCGCCATATCTTTAAGGCAAACACTACCGCGGCCAGTTCCAGATTATGAGTAGGGTAAACTTTTTCATAATCCTTCAACTGCCTAGATTCATACGCAATGACCTTGCCATGCTGCATGAGCATGCAACCAAGTCCTCTATGCGAAGCATCACTATAAACTATGAAATTTCCCATGTCATCGGGTAATGACAAAATAGGCGCTTCACTTAATCTCTTCTTCAGTTCTTGAAAATTGTCCTCACATTTCTCGATCCACACGTATTTCACCGTCTTCCTTGTTAAGTTAGTCAACAGAGTAGCTATCTTCCAAAAATCTTGAATGAATCTCTGATAGTAACCCGCTAACCCTAAGAAACTTCGCACCTCAGTCATCGTTTTCGGTTGTTCCCAATTCATCACGGCTTCTACCTTCGTTGGATCTCAAATCCCTCATTCAATAACATTCTTAATTCTAACCAAAATTCACACTTAGTGAACTTCGCATAACTTCTCCTTGGATCTGACTCGACATTATTCCTCAGGTGTTCAACTTATCCTTAAATATTGAATTCATCGAAAACATCATGTTCTTATCCAAATATTTGAACACTATAAATCATATCCATAAATGCAATTGGTGCATTAGTCAACCCAAATGACATCACCAGAAACTCGTAATGACCATAACGAGTTCTGAATGCTGTATTTGGCACGTCTTCATTCCTAACCTTCAGCTGATGATATCATGTCTGCAAATCTATTTTAGAAAAATACTTTGCCCCTTTCAACTGATCAAAAAGATCATCGATCCTCGGCAATGGATACTTATTCTTTATCGTTAATTTATTCAACTCTCGGTAGTCGATACAAAGTCTTAATGATTCGTCCTTCTTCTTGACAAACAGTACCGGTGCTCCCCACGGCAAAACACTCGGTTGAATGTACTTCATGTCCAATAGTTCTTGCAACTGCACCATCAACTCCTTCATCTCAACTGGCGCCATACGATACGGTGCCCTAGAAACTGGTGCCGCTCCTGGCACAATGTCTATCATAAACTCGGTCTTCCTATCAAGTGGAAGACCCGACAATTCACTTGGAAATACATCCATGAATTCACTCACTACCGATATTTGTTCCATGGTCGCTCCCACCCTCTGAGTATCAACCACATGACACAAATAGCCTACACACCCCTTCCTTAACAGTTTCCTAGTTTGTGTCATGGTAAGACAACACGAATGTCCCGACGATTTATTACCATAAAATATTATCTAAGGTTGTTTTAACGTTCTAATATTTATGCATTTCTTTTGACAATCTATAATTGCCCCATAGTTCACCAACCAATCTATTCCGAGAATTACATCGAATTCTCCTAACTTTATCGGTATCAGATCTACCGATAATTTACAACCCCGTATGTCTACGCAATAACTCCTATGAATATCTTCAATAGGAATTATCTCTTCGTTTGCTACCTTAATATTTAAAGGTATAAGCAACTTTTCGGGAAGTAATCATAATCGTTTAGCAAAATCACATACGATAAATGAACAAGTAGCACCCGAGTCAAATAACACGTATGTATTTAGGTCGTTGATCGAAATAATACCTGCGACTACGTCCCCTGAGGCCATCGCATCTTGGACGCTCATATTAAACGTACGGGCCATCGGTCTACCCGGCTGCGCTAGACCCCCAATAGTTAACTTACCACTATTGGCACCCTTATTCCCTTTCGTCCCCTTCTTCGGACAGTTCTTTGCCATGTGGTCAGTTGACCCACCCACAAAGCATCCGTAGTTCTTCTTCGGACTTAGACAGTTTGGTACAATGTGCCCCTCCTATCCACAATTATAACACACGGACTTACCTTTGAGACAGACTCTCAAATGAGTCTTACCACAGGTCTTGTAGGCCTCCATTCTCCTCTTCAGGTCTCCTAGTTTCACTCCAGTATTCCCAGAGCTAATCACCTTCCGTTTGTACCCTTTGTCACTCTCGCTAGCTCCCTCGATCTTTACTCCCTCGTCCACTTTCCCCTTATTCTTCTTATCTTTGTGGTACTGGCTCAACGCCTCGCTACCACCTTCGGCAATTATTGCCTTCTCTAAAATGATTCCAAAGGAAGTACTTTGGAATACTGATATGTAGTTATAGAGCCAGGGATTCAAGCTATGCTCGAACCTTCACGCCTTCCTAACCTCGGTGTCCACTTGGTGTGGAGCGAACCTCGCCAGTTCATTAAACTTGGCGGCGTATTGGGGAACCGTCATGTCCCCTTGCTTCAGTTCCAAAAACCGCATCTCCATCCTTCCTTGCATGCTCATGGGAAAGTAGTTCTCAAAAAATATCTCTTTCAACCTCGCCCACGTTAGAACCTCTATCCCGACCCTAGCTTGATTGGCCTCCCACCAAAAGTTGGCCTCTCCTTCCATCATGTAGGTTGCAAAAGCAACCTTCTGGGCCTCGTCGATATTTGCTATCACAAATGCCTTTTCAATTTCCTTCACCCATGTTTGGGCTTCGATAGGGTCCGTAGTTCCATTGAACTATGGCGGACCCACGCTTTTAAAATCCTTAAAAGTGGTAGCTCGTGTTACACAAGGATTTATGGGGATGTTAGCCCCAGTTCTATTAAACGCTGTGGTTAAAAGATTCACAAACTCTTGCATGGGGTTAACCGGACCTCCCTCCGGTTGATTCGTGTTAGCGCCTTGATTACGCGGTACTCTTCTTGGCGGCAATTTGTTGTTACAATAAACAACACATTTCATTATTATTCATTTCGTGTTAGTTAGTTATTATTCTATTTTAAACAATAACTGAAACATTCTTTACTCAACATATTCTGAAAAAGACTTATATTGATTTATTGTAGTATAACACTACATCGGTTACATTACACAGCCTAAGCTGATTACATTTCTTTCCCGCAATTGCTTTCCAAAAATTGGGATTTACAAAAGACTACACTTTGTTATACAAAAGAAGGTTTTACGTCACTACTAGATACAAAATATTTACATATCTAAGCTACTCTAGCTACTACTAGATTACATCTGCCTTAAGGCATTCTCAAAATCCGCCTTGGCAAGACCGACAATAATATCACAACTGCTAGATTCAACGGTCTCCTGTGCTCCATTGCTATTCTCAACATTCTCGGATGTCATTTTCAGATACTGCCACAAAACAAGGGTTAGTTGACATGTAACATATTATCTCTAAACTCTGACCAACTAATTTAAATACAAAATAAATTTAAGTAGGTCATAGTAGCGAAGGAATTCCCCGTCTCTCCTCTCCTAGTTCTAGTCTCGCATCTTAGCCAGGGATCATATCCCTAAGCTTTGATACCAATTGTGACTCCCCCAAAATAGGTATACATCACCTATTCTGAGTCGCCAAATACATGGTACAGAATACAAATACAATCTTTAATATACAACAAGAGAGCTGTGAGTTTTAATACAAATACTGTCTTCTAGACAATATCCACTCTCAGAATAATTCCTCATTACATTTATTGTCACACTATTTAACAGAATAGTGAAGACTACCAATATTATCATCTGGTCCATCACTCCGTTCTCCGACTCGTTCCAGCTATATTCTCATTTCTGAAGAAAACAGTGAAAGAAAGGGTGAGCTCAACAAACCAAGTAAGAAATATTATGACTAAGATAATGCAGAATAAATTATCATTAGCCTTCAACAGTGTTAAACTGATAAAATATAACAAATATCAAGTTTAACTGCAATGGAACAAGCAATCCATTAGAAGAGTCAAGTAGAGAATAAAATCTACTATCTTCTATGATTTAAAAGGTTTTTCATGACTTTTATCGCTGGGACTCATCTTAATAAATAATCCACATCATCGAATAACCCCCACACTTACTGATCAAGGATATTCTTTAGTATTATCACGACCACAATTATCTATGCACTACGGACCAATGATGACTTTTACCACATCATTTGTAACATTACGGTCATGATTACATCGAATAATCCCTGGTCATAATCATACCAAATCCATCTATGCACTACATGCCACAGATGACTTTCAAAAAAAATATAAACATGAGGATGATGACAATGATATAAGAATTCAATAAAACAAGTTCAAAAATTAATTTATCCAGGAACAAATAATGTCCAAATTGTCAACATGATACTGCTTTGTAGAGTAAAATTCAAGAATGCTCAGAAGAATATTTCCATGAAAAGATACTGGATGAAGTGCAAATATCAAGGATATTCCACTAATTTCATGGAGTATAGAAGTCAAAACATTAACCAACTGAGTATAATAAAGAATGGAATAACAAAAGAAATCACCATGGATGCGGTACTTCGCATAGACAGGTTATTCCAATAGAATACTAAATAACGTAACCAGTCGTCGCAAAATTCATGACCGAAGCGGAATGTTCCAATGTAATAATAAAGAATGGAATAACAATAGAAATCACCATACATGCGGTACTTTGCGTGACAAAAGTTATTCCAACAGAATACTAATAAGGACGGAATCAGTCCCACGTAAAACGTCTGAGCGGATATTCCAATGAGTAATAATAATAAAGATTTTACCAGTCCTCCCAGAAAACACACAGACATGATATTCCAATGATAATAAAGACGGAATCGGTCCCAAGAAACGTCTGATAATATGATATTCAAATGTAATAATAAAGATGAAATAATAGAAGAATGTCACCAAGTATAGGGTAGCCCACGATATACAAGTTATTCCAATGTAATAATAAAGAATGGAATAACATAAGTTCTCTTTATGAATACAAAGGAATAACACCCTTTATGAGTACAACAAATAATATTCCCTACCTTAAGAAGAAGAGTAATCGGATATATAAGTAGTGAAGTAGCGAATACTTTCTTCTTTTTCTATAGTTTATCTCTCTAGAGTTTCATTGAATTCGTAAGAAAATAATGAAGGAATGAACTTCTATTTATTGAAAAATGGATCAAGATATAGTAACTAACTCAAGTAACTAACTCTGGAACTCAGATTGATTTACTTTAATCCGACGATCCATATTTAAAGCAAAATCTTTTAAATAAAATATAATATATTCTATTTATAATCTAATAAAACGAATAACTTTATAAAAGATTTTACTATGCAAAAACTATTCAGGCACTATGCAAACACTATGCATAATAAAATAGAATATATTCTAATTATTGTCTAATAAAACAGATAACTTTATAAAAGTATTATGTTTTATATAAAAAGATTTTACTATGCAAAACACTATGCAACACTATGCATAATAGAATATAATATATTTTATTTATAAAATAACTTTATAAAAGTATTCTGTTTTATATAAAAAGATTTTCTATATTATTACATTAATAATACCAACAAAATTGAGTGACTTATCACGTAAGCATCAATAATTAATACCGTGTGCTACTATGCAACCACGCGTATTACTGTACTTTTAACACCGGGTGTTTCAATAGTTAACGGTAAAACTTCCGCCGTTATTTTCATAAAGTATTTTTGTCATTTTCTCAATCCGAAATAATAATTACATTGTAGGGGTCCACCAATGATTGTGCTGGTGTATTTAATATTCCCTGTTAAAACGAATATTCCCCGACCAATCGAATATTATATAACAACTTGCGTACTTTGCAAAATTTATAAATATTACCCACAACTATAACATTATATCAATTTCACTCCATAATATTCAAAAATAATATTTATAGTAAATTCATCTTTATTCAAAAAGTTTGGGTTTTACAATCTCCCCTTCTTATGAAATTTCACCCTCAAAGAGGTAAGGATACCTTGATTTCATTTCAAATTCTAACTCCCAAGTCTTTTCCTCAACATCGTGGTTTCTCCACAAAACTTTGACTTGAGGTATAACCTTGGAGTGTAGAATATGTTCCTTCTTATCCAAGATTTGAACAGGAACCTCTTCATACATCAAATCTTCTGCTATTTCATCTGGTTCTAACTCAATAATGTGGTTCAGGTCTTCCACATATTTACGTAACATGGATATGTGAAAAACGTTATGAACACGAGACATACTTGGCGGTAAAGCGAGTCTATAGGCCACAGTTCTTACTTGATCAAGGATTAAAAATGGGCCGATGAATCGAGGATTGAGCTTTCCTCTCTTTCCAAATCTCGTAACTTCTTTCCATGGAGCTACACGTAACAACACATGATCTCCTATATCGAATTCCTCGTCCTTTTGATGAAGATCATCATAACCCTTTTGTCGATTTTGTGAGGTTTTTATACGTTGTCGGATCGTTTGAATCTTTTCCGTAGTCATACGTACCAACTCCGGTCCCAACAAAGTTGCTTCACGCACCTCATCCCAGCATATTGGAGAACGACACTTTCTTCCATACAACGCCTCGAATGGAGCCATGCCAATGCTTGCTTAATAATTGTTGTTGTAGGAAAACTCCACCAATGGTAAGAACTTGTCCCAACTTCCCTTGAAGTCAAGGACACAGAGTCTTAATAGATCTTCAAGAGTTTGAATCATCCTCTCCGTCTGCCCGTCCGTCTGAGGATGATATGCTGAGCTAAATCGTAAATCCGTGCCCATAGCTTTTTACAAACTAACCCAAAATCTTGGGTCTCGATCAGAAACTATGGATACTGGCATACTATGCAGTCTTACAATCTCGTTTATGTATATACGAGCAAGACGTTCAAATGTATAAGTTTCTCGTATTGGTAAGAAATGAGCAGATTTGGTCAATCTATCAACAATGACCCAAATTGCATCAATGCCTTTAGTAACCTTGGGAAGACCAGTAACGAAATCCATGGTAATGTGCTCCTACTTCCATTCTGGAATTTCAAGTGGTTGCAATGGACCTTTTGGTACTTGATGCTCTGCCTTGAATCGTTGACAAGTTAGACACCTTGAGATAAACAGCGTTATCTCTCTCTTTATATTGCTCCACCAAAATGTATGACGAAGATCACGATACATTTTGGTACTCCCAGGATGGATTGCAAATGGTATGTTATGCGCCTCCATCATGATTTTATACTTTAACTCAGGATCATTAGGAACATAAAGTCTGGAGTTGACTCGAAGTATTCCTTCATCATTGATTCTTGCTTTCGGCATCGCACCTTCTTGCACTTTCTTCCTCATACGCATCAGTTCTGGATCTATAACTTGAGCAACTTTAATTTTATCAATTAAAGTCGGTTCTACTCGTATATTTGCCATCATCACGTGGGTCCCTGGAGTCTTTATCTCTTTCTCCATCCTTTGTAAGTCATACAAAATGGGTCTTTGCGTTGACAATATTTCACTCGTACCCGTATATGATCTTCTACTCAATGCGTCAGCTACCACGTTCGCTTTTTCAGGATGGTATTGGATGGTATGATCATAATCTTTCAATAGTTCAAGACAACGTCGTTGTCGCATATTGAGTTCCTTTTTAGTAAAGAAATATTTGAGGCTTTTATGATCCGTAAAGATCTTCACTTTCTCCCCATACAAGTAATGCCTCCAAATCTTTAGTGCGAAGACAACAGCTGCCAACTCTAGATCATGAGTAGGATAATTCCTTTCATATTCTTTGAGTTGTCGTGAGGCATAGGCTATGACTTTCCCATGTTGCATGAGAACACATCCTAACCCTTTGCCCGAAGCATAACTGTAGATGACAAATCCCTCCGAACCAGATGGTATTGTCAGAACAGGTGCTGAAATGAGTCTCCTCTTGAGTTCTTGAAAACCCTTCTCACATTCCTCGCTCCAACCGAACTTTATATCTTTCCGAGTCAGCTGAGTTAGTGGAGTAGCGATTCGAGAAAACCCTTCTACGAATCTTCGATAATAACCAGCTAAGCCGAGAAAGCTACGTACTTCGGTCGCTGATTTAGATTGCTCCCAGCTTTGAGTAGCTTCAATCTTTGCTGGGTCAACAGATATTCCATGACTTGATACCACGTGCCCAAGGAATGCTACTTCCTCAAGACAGAACTCGCATTTCTTCAACTTGGTATAAAGCTTGTATTCACGAAGCTTTTGGAGTATCAGCCTCAAGTGTTTCTCATGATCTTCATGGCTTTTGGAATAAATAAGGATGTCATCAATAAAGACGACCACAAAGTGATCCAAATATTCCTTGAATATTCAGTTCATCATATCCATGAAGGCAGCAGGAGGATTAGTCAATCCAAAGGACATGACTAGGAATTCATAATGCCCGTACCTAGTTCTGAAAGCCGTCTTTGGAATTTCATCGGTTCTAATCTTCAATTGGTGATATACGTGGTCAATTTGAAAAGAATTTGGCTCCTTGCAACTGGTCAAATAAGTCATCAATACGTGGCGATGGGTACCTATTTTTGATGGTGACATGATTCAACTCCTGATAATCAATACAAAGTCGCATACTCCTATCTTTCTTTTTCACGAATAGAACAGGAGCACCCCAAGGAGAAGTACTAGGACGAATAAAGCCAATGTCTAATAATTCCTGCAGTTGAGTCTTTAACTCCTGGAGTTCAATAGGAGCCATTCGATATGGGGCTTTGGAAATGGGCTTTGTACCGGGTTCATGGTCGATACAAAATTCAATTTCACACTCTGGGGGTAGGCCAGGAAGTTCTTCAGGGAAAACGTCAGGAAGTTCATTAACAATAGAAATATCATTCAAAACTGACGTATTTTTGTTTAGATCTGTGACATGGGCTAAGAAAGCTTGACATCCGTTTTTCAATAAACGAATAGCTTTATGGCTTGAGATGACCGTGATTGATTTTAATGGTTTGGTCGCTTGAATTCGCATAATTGGTTGATTAGGAATATGAAAGCTAACAACCTTACGAAAACAATCAATTTTAGCATGATGAATAGTTAACCAATCAATCCCTAGAATCACATCAAATGCAAGTATTTTCAATGAAATAAGATCAACAGGTAATGTGAGGGTACCGATTTGAACCAAACAAGACTTATAAACAGTGGATGTAATGAAGGTTTCTCCCAACGGAGTTTCAACAGATAAGTCAAAGTATAATTTCTCCGGAGTTAAATTTAAACGTTGAGCTCAAGTAGGAGAAATAAAAGAATGGGTAGAACCGGTATCAAATAAGGTATAGACTTCGCTAGAATTTATGATAAGCTTACTCGTGATGACCTCATTCGGGTTCCTTGCTTTTTGGGAGGTCACGATAAATGCTCTCCCTTGCACCATCGGCTTTGACTTTTCTGGGACGGCCTTTGGTGCCTCCATCCTAGCTGAACTTGTCTTCGGTGAACGACAAAATCGGGCTAGGTGACCTTCTCTTCCATAATTATAACACGTTTTGGATGGCATCGCGCAATTTGGACAGATATGTCCCTCCCATCCGCATTTGAAGCATATGATAGGTGGTCGTTCTCCTTCCTTAACCATGGTTGCTGGTGCTGACGTCTTTTCATCATTGTTGAATCTCCTTTTCTTGAAATATCCATTTTTACTGTCTTGGCCATGATTACCACCGAAGTGGTTACCATTTCTGGCATGTTGATTCCCTCCACGTTTGTTGTCACCGCTTCGATGACTGATACCACTGGTATTTTCATGATGCACTGCCGCTTTCTCTTCAAGGTTGACTCATTATCGCGCTCCAATAATCGAGCCCTATTTACAACATCCGAGTACAAACACGCTTTATGAGAAATAAGATATTGACGTATCTCCTGGTTTCAAACCTCTTAAAACATTCGCGTCATTCGCTCCTCATTATCGACCAAATGGGATGCAAACCGGGATAACTCCGCAAATTTAGTCTCGTATTGCGACACGGTCATATTGTTTTGTTCCAACTTGATAAACTCCACCTCTTTCATGTGACGAATACTCTCGGGAAAGTACTTATCGTTGAATAGCTCTTGGAACCCAAGACATCTTGAGTCGCGCCAGTCGAGTACGTTTACGATTCCCACCAAGAATCCGCTCTTCACGCAACATGAAGGTGGCGAAGGGAACCTTTTTGCTCTCTGAGCATCCCAAGACATCAAATATCTTGGTGATATGCTTTATCCATGCTTCCGCCTTAAGTGGTTTTGGCTCTCCAATAAACTCCGGTGGTCCCAGCTCCTTGAACTGTTTAGCGGTGTCCGTCCAAAAGTTACCAGTGTTTCCACCTATATTTTGGACAGGAGCCGCTCTCGCCTGATGTTGCATGAATTGCATAAAGCCTCTGAACAATCCATCATTCATCATTTGGTCAGTGTTGTTATTTGCATGAGGATTGTCGCCTTCCTGATGCACATTCTCCTGATTATTGATATGTGGAGATTCAACGGTCTCCTGTGCTCCATTGCTATTCTTAACATTCTTGGATGTCATTTTCAGATACTGCCACAAAACAAGGGTTAGTTGACATGTAACATATTATCTCTAAACTCTGACCAACCAATTTAAATACAAAATAAATTTAAGTAGGTCATACTAGCGAAGGAATTCCCCGTCTCTCCCCTCCTAGTTCTAGTCTCACATCTTAGCCAGGGATCATATCCCTAAGCTTTGATACCAACTGTGACGCCCGCAAAATAAGTATACATCACCTATTCTGAGTCGCCAAATACATGGTACAAAATACAAATACAATCTTTAATATACAACAAGAGAGCTATGAGTTTTACTACAAATATTGTCTTCTAGACAATATCCATTCTCAGAATAATTCCTCATTAAATTTATTGTCACACTATTTAATGTAATAGTGAGGACTACTAATACTATCATCCGGTCCATCACTCCGCTCCCCACTCTAAATCTAGCTAGCTATATTCTCATTTCTGAAGAGAACATTGAAAGAAAGGGTGAGCTCAACTAGCCCAAGAAGAAATATTATGACTAAGATAATGCGAATAAATTATCATTAGCCTTCAACAGTGTTAAACTGATAAAATATAACAAACATCAAGTTTAATCAAGAATCGGAACAAGCAATCCATTAGAAGAGTCAAGTAGAGAATAAAATCTACTATCTTATATGATTTAAAAGGTTTTTCATTATTTTTATCATTTGGGACTCAAATTTAATAAATAATCCACATCATCGAATCACCCCTCACACTACTTCGATTAAGGATATTCTTTAGTATCACGACCACAATTATCCATGCACTATGGGCCAAGAATATTTGTGTATTCATTAATGGTCATGATCATGCCAACAACTGTCCATTAATGAACTACGGGCCAATGAGGGCTTTTACCACATCATTTGTAATATTACGGTCCATGATTACAATCAATAATCCTCGGTCATAATCATACCAAGTCCATCTATGCACTACAGGCCACAGATGACTTTCAAAAAAAATATAAACATGAGGATGATGACAATGATATAAAAATTCAATAAAACAAGTTCTAGAATTAATTTATCTAAGAACTAATAATGTCCAAATTGTCAACATGATACTGCTTTATAGAATAAAATTCAAGAATGCTCAGAAGAATATTTCCATGAAAAGATACTGGATGAAGCGCAAATATCAAGGATCTTCCACTAATTTCATGGAGTATAGAAGTCAAAACTTTAACCAACTGAGTATAATAAAGAATGGAATAACAAAAGAAATCACCATGCATGCGGTACTTCAAATGATGTTATTCCAATAGAATAATAATAAGGATTTTAATCGGTCCGGCCAGAAAACGCATGCATGACAGATATTCCAACAGAATAATAATAAAGATGGAACCAGTCCAACAGAAAAAACATGTGATGATATATTCCAATGTAATAATAAAGACTTTTATCAGTCCAACGTAAAACGCGCATGCATGTGATATTCCAATGTAATAATAAAGAGATGGAATAATAGAAGAATGTGACCAAGTATAGGGTAGCTCACAGATACAAAAGTTATTCCAATGTAATAATAAAGAATGGAATAACATAAGTTCTCTTCATGAATACAAAAGAATAACACCCTTACGAGTACAACAAATAATATTCCCTACCTTAAGAAGAAAATCTTGGATATATAAGTAGTGAAGTAGCGAGAATACTTTCTTCTTTCTCTCTATAGTTTATCTCTCTGTAGTTTTAGTGAATTCTTAAGAAAATAATGAAGGAATGAGCTTCTATTTATAGAAAAATGGATCAAGATAGTAACTAACTCATGAACGGTCCAGATTGATTTACTTTAATCTGACGGTCCATATTTAAAGCAAAATCTTTTAAATAAAATATAATATATTCTATTTATATTCTAATAAAACGAATAACTTTATAAATGATTTTACTATGCAAACACTATGCAGGCACTATGCAAAACACTATGCATAATAAAATATAATATATTCTAATTATTGTCTAATAAAATAGATAACTTTATAAAAGTATTCTGCTTTTTATAAAAAAGATTTTACTATGCAAAACACTATGCATAATAGAATATAATATATAATATATTTATAGATAGAACCGTTTATAAAAGTATTCTGCTTTATATAAAAAGATTTTCTGTATTATTACATTAATAATACCAACAAAACTGAGTGACTTATCACGTAAGTATCAATAATTAATACCGTGTGCTACTATGCAACCACGCGTATTACTGTACTTTTAACACCGGTTGTTTCAACAGCTTAACGGTAAAACTTCCGCCATTATTTTCATAAAGTATTTTGTCGCTTTTCTCAATCCGATAATAATTCCGTTTGTGGGGTCCACCAATGATTGTGCCATTGTACGAATATTCCCTGTTAAAACGAATATTCCCCGACCAATCGAATATTATATAACAACTTGCGTACTTTGCAAAATTTATAAATATTACCCACAACTATAACATTATATCAATTTCACTCCATAATATTCAAAAATAATATTTATAGAAAATTCATCTTTATTCAAAAAGTTGGGGTTTTACATACTCAGTCTCCTTTTGAAAACCACACCAATATTAGTTTGGTAAATCATTGTCCATACTTGAAAGATTAAAAGAAATCAAACATATCGCAAGTCTAGCCGAAAGAATTGGCGTTGACTTCATCAGATATTAACTCATGCGAAGAATACATGAATCACAAGCTTGTCCAGATCGAACTGGAGCAAGGGTTAGAGTACTTGCCTTTAGCGTCTGCTATAGTTTATAACACGTGCACTTTAAGTCTTAAAGGTCTCTACAGTAAATAATAACATCACATAACACATTAGGTCATGAATAATCATACATGGTTCCTAAAGAATCTTACCCTTCTTTTCAATCTAATTACGTATTAGATTTGTTATTATTGGTTCCAGTTTTCCTTTACGTCGTTCTTACTTTCATATGCAATTGACTTATCTTAACCCTAAGTGATCATACTTAAAGCTAAATTATGTCTAAACAATATTACATTAAGATTCTTAGTTAATTGTTAGTCATTTATTATTCATGCTCAACATGTAAACAATCTTTATTGTCTAGATTTTAAAATTTGGCTGACTGCGATGCTTTATTACTCTACTGTCTTTACATGCTGCGGTATCACATGTTAATGCCTAAAAACAGGACTCGGTGCTGCGGCGCGAGTCTCCTTTTTTTTTTGGCGGTATTCATGGCGCCACTCTCAAATGAGGGTTATGGCTTTGCTTTCGTGAAGCTTCGGTCTTTGTGGCACGGGCTTTTTGCTCTTAAATTTGGCCCAGCATGTGCTAGCTCTATGCACTGAAAAAACTTTGTGATTTTTCAACTTGTGAGATTCCCGGACTCGTAACTTCTTCGTTATAAGTCCGAATTGGCTCGTTCAAGAGCTTACGGTTAACAAATCACATACTCTATGTATTCATGCAAGAATTTTATCTATTCGACTTTGTTTGCTAAAATTTAACCTATTAGTTCATTTTTAACGAAAACGGTAAACGTTCGTGAATGTTCAACGCTCGTTTCTTCGTTCTAAATCGAAATCCAGTCATTTTGGAGTTCGCAACTCTATAATGCCAAATACGACTTGTCTCCATTGAAAACCAACGTTTCTAAGTTCAAACACAAAATATGACTTCCATTTTGAGAATTTCACGAATTCGATAATTATCGCCCAATCGTGTGAATTCCGACAAACTTCATTACTAACGATGTGTTCATCATTCCAAATATATTCATTTCATTAACTAGACATCTCAATCTATATATTACAATAACTTATATTCAAATTAGGTTATGACTTATTCCTTATAAGTTCATAACTTAACTAGTTCTTCATTACAAGCTTTCATTTTCTTATGACTTAATAACGAATTAAGTCTTTTATCCCACATTCTTGTATTATATGAATCATACCAACTTTCTAAAGTAATCATATGATAATTCATCAATGTTCTTCATAAGATTATGACTTATTTAGGTTCAAGTTACTTATTCATAACTTATCCGGCTTAAGTCCATTGATTATTTACTTCTCATATGTTCTTAGCATATAAGTTCATTAGGTTACACTTCTCTTATCACCCTACTATGATAGAGATGGAAGATATATATATGAGAAGAGCCTTACCCTTGATGAACTAGTCCTTCTTCTTCTTGGAAAATCTAATAATGGAAGTTACTTCAAAGTGCTTACTCTCTCTAACAAATAAGTTAATTATGTTGGATGAAAACTAACAACCAAAAATGAAATCAAGTGTGGTATTTATAGGATGGCTAAGCTTAGGGAATTATGATCAATAAGACATCCCACCTCCTTAGTTAACCTCCTTACTATTCATAACTTGAAGCCTAAGTAAACTTGGCCATCACTCTTAATTCTTGCCCACTACCCCAAGTTCTTGCCCATCAATTCACTTATGGGTTGCCCCATGGATCCTCTTTAGCTAATGGATCATAACTTGGGCTTAAGTCTTAAATTACCTTGGGCTTGCAATAATTTATTTTGGGCTACACATTAATAAACACTTGGCTTAATTACTACTACCCCATGGGCTTACACCTTTAATTAAGTTGGACTTGTATTTCATACAATGTGACGCCCCCAAAATAGGTATACATCACCTATTCTGAGTCGCCAAATACATGGTACAGAATACAAATATAATCTTTAATATACAACAAGAGAGCTGTGAGTTTTAATACAAATACTGTCTTCTAGACAATATCCACTCTCAGAATAATTCCTTATTACATTTATTGTCACACTATTTAACAGAATAGTGAGGACTACTAATACTATCATCTGGTCCATCACTCCGTTCCCCGACTCATCCCAGCTATATTCTCATTTCCTGAATAGAATAGTGAAAGAAAGAGTGAGCTCAACTAGCCAGTAAGAAATATTATGACTAAGATAATGCAGAATAAATTATCATTAGCCTTCAACAGTGTTAAACTGATAAAATATAACAAACATCAAGTTTAACTGCAACGGAACAAGCAATCCATTAGAAGAGTCAAGTAGAGAATAAAATCTACTATCTTCTATAATTTAAAAAGTTTTTCATGACTTTTATCGCTGGGACTCAGCTTAATAAATAATCCACATCATCGAATCACCCCTGCACTACAGTCAAGGATATTCTTTAGTATCACGACCATAATCATCCATGCACTATGGGTCAAGAATATTTGTCTATTCATTAATGGTCATGATTATGCCAACAACTGTCCATCAATGCACTATGGGCCAATCTGGACTTTTACCACATCATTTGTAACATTACGGTCATGATTACACCGAATAATCCCTGGTCATAATCATACCAAGTCCATCTATGCACTACAGGCCACAGATGACTTTCAAAAAAAACATATAAACATGATGATGATGACAATGATATAAGAATTCAATAAAACAAGTTCAAGAATTAATTTATCTAGGAACTAATAATGTCCAAATTGTCAACATGATACTGCTTTGTAGAGTAAAATTCAAGAATGCTCAGAAAAATATTTCCATGAAAATATACTGGATGAAGCGCAAATATCAAGGATATTCCACTAATTTCATGGAGTATAAAAGTCAAAACTTTAAGCAATGGAGTATAATAAAGAATGGAATAACAAAAGAAATTACCATGCATGCGGTACTTTGCATAGACATGTTATTCCAAACGAATACTAAATAACGGAACCAAGTCAATGCGAAATTATGCCAAGCGGGATGTTCAAATGTAATAATAAAGAATGGAATAACAACGAGAAATCACCATGCATGCGGTGCTTGATGTACAGGTTATTCAAATGAATACTAATAAGGATTTTAATTAGGTGCGGCGTAAAATGCATGCAGACATGATATTCCAACAGAATAATAATAATAAAGACGGAACCAGGTCCGTAAAAGAAAATGCATGATATACGATATTCCAATGAGAATAATAAAGACGGAATCAGTCCCATAAAAAAAGCATGAATGTGGATATTCAAATGAGAATAATAAAGACGAATAATAGAAGAATGTCACCAAGTATAGGGTAGCTAGGCGTATACAAGTTATTCCAATGAATAATAAAGAATGGAATAACATAAGTTCTCTTCATGAATACAAAAAATAATAACACCCTTTACTGAGTACAACAAATAATATTCCCTACCTTAAGAAGAAGAAGTACTGGATATATAAGTAGTGAAGTAGCGAATACTTTCTTCTTTCTCTCTATAGTTTATCTCTCTAGAGTTTCAAATTGAATTAAATAAGAAAATAATGAAGGAATGAGCTTCAATTTATAGAAAAATGGATCGCATAGTAACTAACTCATGAACGGTCCAGATTGATTTACTTTAATCTGACGGTCCATATTTAAAGCAAAATCTTTTAAATAAAATATAATATATTCTATTTATAATCTAATAAAATGAATAACTTTATAAAAGATTTTACTATGCAAACACTTATCTAGTATTATGCCAAATAGAATATAATATATTCTATTTATAGAATAACTTTATAAAAGTATTACATTTTATATAAAAAGATTTTCGTAATATTACATTAATAATACCAACAAAAAACCGGTGACTTATCACGTAAGCATCAATAATTAATATCGTATGCTACTATACAACCACGCCAGATATTCTTTTACTTTTAACATCGGGTGTTTCAACAGTTAATGGTAAAACTTCCGCTGTTATTTTTATAAAGTATTTTTGTCGTTTTCTCAATCCGATAATAATTCCGTTGTGGGGTCCACCAATGATTGTGCCGTTGTACGAATATTCCCTGTTAAAATGAATATTCCCCGACCAATCGAATATTATATAACAACTTGCATGACTTTTGCAAAATTTGTAAATATTACCCACAACTATAACATTATATCAATTTCACTCCATAATATTCAAAAATAATATTTATAGAAAATTCATCTTTATTCAAAAAGTTGGGGTTTACAATCTCCCTTTTTATGAAATTTAAGCCCTCAAAATTAGGGTGCGTACACGGTATATCGAAGAGGTAAGGATACCTTGATTTCATTTCAGATTCTAACTCCCAAGTCATTTCCTCAACATCGTGGTTTCTCCACAAAACTTTGACTTGAGGTATAACCTTGGAGCGTAGAATATGTTCCTTCTTATCCAAGATTTGAACAGGAACCTCTTCATACGTCAAATATTCTGCTATTTCGTCTGGTTCTAACTCAATAATGTGGTTCGGGTCATCCACATATTTACGTAACATGGATATGTGAAAAATGTTATGAACACGAGACATACTTGGCGGTAAAGCGAGTCTATAGGCCACAGTTCCTACTCGATCAAGGATTAAAAATAGGCCGATGAATCGAGGATTAAGCTTTCCTCTCTTTCCAAATCTCGTAACTCCTTTCCATGGAGCAGCGCATAACAACATATGATCTCCTATATCTAATTCCACGTCCTTTCGATGAAGATCAGCATAACTCTTTTGTCGATTTTGTGAGGTTTTTATACGTTGTCGGATCGTTTGAATCTTTTTTGTAGTCATACGTATCAACTCCGGTCCCAAAAACGTTGCTTCACCCACCTCATCCCAGCATACTGGAGAACGACACTTTCTTCTATACAACGCCTCGAATGGAGCCATGCCAATGCTTGCTTGATAACTATTGTTGTAGGAAAACTCCACCAATGGTAAGAACTTGTCCCAACTTCCCTTGAAGTTAAGGACACAAAGTCTTAATAGATCTTCAAGAGTTTGAATCGTCCTCTCCGACTGTCCGTCCGTCTGAGGATGATATGTCGAGCTAAATCATAAATCCGTGCCCATAGCTTTTTGCAAACAAACCCAAAATCTTGAAGTGAATCTTGGGTCTCGATTAGAAACTATGGATACTGGCATACCATGCAGTCTTACAATCTCGTTTATGTACATACGAGCAAGACGTTCAAGTGTATAAGTTTCTCGTATTGGTAAGAAATTATCATATTTGTTTAATCTATCAACAATGACCAAAATTGCATCAATGCCTTGAGAAACCTTGGGAAGACTAGTAACGAAATCCATGGTAATGTGCTCCCACTTCCATTCTAGAATTTCAAGTGGTTGCAATGGACCTTTTAGTACTTGATGCTCCGCCTTGACTCGTTGACAAGTTAGACACCTTGAGATAAACAAATACTATCTCTTCATATTGCTCCACCAAAATGTATGACGAAGATCACGATACATTTTGGTACTCCCAGGATAGATTACAAACGGTGTGTTGTGCGCCTCCATCATGATTTTATACTTTAACTCAGGATCATTAGGAACACAAAGTCTGGAGTTGACTCGAAGTATTTCTTCATCATCAATTCTTGCTTCCGGCATCGCACCTTCTTGCACTTTCATCCTCATACGCATCAGTTCCGGATCTGTAACTTGAGCAGCTTTAATTTTATCAATTAAAGTCGGTTCTACTCGTATATTTGCCATCATCACGTGGGTCCCTGGAGTCTTTATCTCTATCTCCATCCTTTGCAAGTCATATAAAATGGGCCTTTGCGTTGACAATATTGCACTCGTACCCGCATATGATTTTCTACTCAATACGTCAGCTATCACGTTCGCTTTTCCAGGATGGTATTGGATGGTATGATCATAATCTTTCAACAGTTCAAGCCAACGTCTTTGTCTCATGTTGAGTTCCTTTTGAGTGAAGAAATATTTAAGGCTTTTATGATCCGTAAAGATCTCCACTTTCTCCCCATACAAGTAATACCTCCAAATCTTTAGTGCGAAGACAACAGCTGCCAACTCTAGATCATGAGTAGGATAATTCCTCTCATATTATTTGAGTTGTCGTGAGGTATAGGCTATGACTTTCCCATGTTGCATGAGAACACATCCTAACCCTTTGCCCAAAGCATCACTGTAGATGACAAATCCCTCCGAACCAGATGGTATTATCGAGCAGTCTTTGAAATGAGTCTCCTCTTGAGTTCTTGAAAACCCTTCTCACATTCCTCGCTCCAATAGAACTTTGTATCTTTCCGAGTCGGTTTGAGTTAGTGGAGTAGCGATTCGAAAAACCCTTCTCAGAATCTCCGATAATAACCGACTAGGGCGAGAAAGCTACGTGATTTCTATCACTAATTTAGGTTGCTCCCAGCTTTGAATAGCTTCAATCTTTGCTGGGTCAACAGATATTCCATGACTTGATACCACGTGCCCAAGGAATGCTAATTCCTCAAGCCAGAACTCGCATTTCTTCAACTAGGCATAAAGCTTGTATTCACGAAGCTTTTTGAGTATCAGCCTCAAGTGTTGCTCATGATTTTCACGGCTTTTGGAATAAATAAGGATGTCATCAATAAAGATGACCACAAAGTGATCCAAATATTCCTTGAATACTCAGTTCATCATATCCATGAAGGCAGCAGGAGCATTAGTCAATCCAAAGGACATGACTAGGAATTCATAATGCTCGTACCGAGTTCTGAAAGCCGTCTTTGGAATGTCATCTGTTCTAATCTTTAATTGGTGATATCCGGAACGAAATTCAATCTTTGAAAAGAATTTGGCTCCTTGCAACTGGTCAAACAGGTCATCAATACGTGGGAATGGGTACCTATTTTTGATGGTGATATGATTCAACTCCCGATAATCAATACAAAGTCGCATACTCCCATCTTTCTTTTTCACAAATAGAACAGGAGCACCCCAAGGAGAAGTACTAGGACGAATAAAGCCAATGTCTAACAATTCCTGTACTTGAGTCTTTAACTCCTAAAGTTCAATAGGAGCCATTCGATATGGGGCTTTGGAAATGGGTTTTGTACCGGGTTCAAGGTCGATACAAAATTTAATTTCACGCTCTGGGGGTAGGCCAGGAAGTTCTTCAGGGAATACGTCAAGAAATTCATTAACAATAGAAATATCATTCAAAACTGACGTATTTTTGTTTAGATCTGTGACGTGGGCTAAGAAAGTTTGACATCCATTTTTCAATAAACAAATAGCTTTATGGCTTGAGATGACCGTGATTTATTTTAATAGTTTGGTCGCTTGAATTCGCATAATAGGTTGATTAGGAATATGAAAGCTAACAACCTTACGAAAACAATCAATTTTATCATGATGAGTAGTTAACCAATCAATCCCTAGAATCACATCAAATGCAAGTATTTTCAATGAAATAAGATCAACAGGTAATGTGAGGGTACCGATTTGAACCAAACAAGACTTATAAACAGTGGATGTAATGAAGGTTTCTCCCAACGAAGTTTTAACAGATAAGTCAAAGTCTAATTTCTCCGGAGTTCAATTTAAACGTTGAGCGCAAGTAGGAGAAATAAAAGAATGGGTAGAACCGGTATCAAATAAGGTATAGACTTCGCTATAGTTTATGATAAGCTTACCCGTGATGACCTCATTCGGGTTCCTTACTTTCTGAAAGGTCACGACAAATGCTCTCCCTTGCACCACCGACTTTGACTTTTTTAGGATGGCCTTGGGTGTCTCCATCCTAGCTGAACTTATCTTCGGTGAACGACAAAATCGAGCTAGGTGACCTTCTCTTCCACAATTATAACACGTTTTGGATGGCATCGCGCAGTTTGGACTGATATGTCCCTCCCCTCCGTATTTGAAGCATATTATAGGTGGTCGTTTTCCTTCCTTAACCACGGTTGCTGGTGCTGACGTCTTTTCATCATTGTTGAATCTCTTTTTCTTGAAATGTCCATTTTTACTGTCTTGGCCATGATTACTACTAAAGTGGTTACCAATTCTGGCATGTTGATTCCCTCCACGTTTGTTGTCACCGCTTCGATGACTGATACCACTGGTATTTTCATGATGCTGGCTGCTTTCTCTTGGCTGCGTTGACTCATTATCGCGCTCCAATAACTGAGCCCTATTTACAACATCTGAGTACAAACACAGTTTATGAGAAATAAGATATTGACGTATCTCCGGTTTCAAACCTCTTAAAAACATTCGCGTCATTCGCTCCTCAATATCGACCAAATGGGATGCAAACCGGGATAACTCGGCAAATTTAGTCTCGTATTGCGACACGGTCATATTGTTTTGTTCCAACTTGATAAACTCCACCTCTTTCATGTGACGAATACTCTCGGGAAAGTACTTATCGTTGAATAGCTCTTGGAACTTCTCCCAAGACATCTTGAAAAGTCGTCGGGTGGAGTGCGTTTCTGATTCCCACCAAGATGTCTGCCTCTTCACGCAACATGAAGGTGGCGAAGGGAACCTTTTGCTCCTCGGAGCATCCCAAGACATCAAATATCTTGGTGATCTGCTTTATCCATGCTTCCGCCTTAAGTGGATTTGGCTCTCCAATAAACTCCGGTGGCCCATCTTCTTGAACTATTTAGCGGTGACCGTTCAAAAGTTTCCAGTGTTTCCACCTACATTTTGGACAGGAGCCGCTCTCGCTTGATGTTGCATGAATTGCATAAAGCCTCTGAACAATCCATCATTCATCATTTGTTCAGTGTTGTTGTTTGCATGAGGATTGTCGCCTTCCTGATGCACATTCTCCTGATTATTGATATGTGTAGACTCAACGGTTTCCTGTGCTCCATTGCTATTCTCAATATTCTCGGATGTCATTTTCAGATACTGCCACAAAATAAGGGTTAGTTGACATGTAACATATTATCTCTAAACTCTGACCAACAAATTTAAATAAAAAATAAATTGAAGTAGGTCATACTAGCGGAGGAATTCCCCGTCTCTCCCCTCCTAGTTCTAGTCTCACATCTTAGCCAGGGATCATATCCCTAAGCTTTGATACCAACTGTGATGCCCCCAAAATAGGTATACATCACCTATTCTGAGTCGCCAAAAACATGGCACAGAATACAAATACAATCTTTAATATACAACAAGAGGGTTGTGAGTTTTAATACAAATATTTTCTTCTAGACAATATCCACTCTCAGAATAATTCCTCATTACATTTATTGTCACACTATTTAACAAAATAGTGAGGACTACTAATACTATCATCTGGTCCATCACTCCGTTCCCCGACTCGTCCCAGCTATATTCTCATTTCCTGAAGAGAACGGTGAAAGAAAGGGTGAGCTCAACTAGCCCAGTAAGAAATATTATGACTAAGATAATGCAAAATAAATTATCATTAGCCTTCAACAGTGTTAAATTGATAAAATATAACAAACATCAAGTTTAACTGCATCGGAACAAGCAATCCATTAGAAGAGTCAAGTAGAGAATAAAATCTACTATCTTCTATGATTTAAAAGGTTTTCATGACTTTTATTGTTTGGGACTCGACAATAAATAATCCACATCATCGAATCACCCCCTACGCACTACAGGCCAAGGATATTCTTTAGTATCACGACCACAATTATCCATGCACTACGGGCCAAGAATATTTGTGTATTCATTAATGGGCATGATCATGCCAACAACTGTCCATCAATGCACTACGGGCCAATGAGGACTTTTACCACATCATTTGTAACATTACGGTCATGATTACACCGAATAATCCATGGTCATAATCATACCAAGTCTATCTATGCACTACAGGCCACAGATGACTTTCAAAAAAATATAAACATGAGGATGATGACAATGATATAAGAATTCAATAAAACAAGTTCAAGAATTAATTTATCCAGGAACTAATAATGTCCAAATTGTCAACATGATATTGCTTTGTAGAGTAAAATTCAAGAATGCTCAGAAGAATATTTCCATGAAAAGATACTGGATGAAGCACAAATATCAAGGATATTCCACTAATTTCATGGAGTATAGAAGTTAAAACTTTAACCAACCGAGTATAATAAAGAATGGAATAACAAAAGAAATCACCATGCATCTCAGTACTTAGCATGAGACAAAGTTATTCCAAAAGAATACTAAATAACGGAACCGGTCGGCGAAATTACGCCGAGCAAGATGTTCCAACGAATAATAAAGAATGGAATAACAACGAAATCACCATGCATGCGGTGCCGCAGCATGACGGAGTTATTCCAATAGAATACTAATAAGGATGGAATCAAAAGTGCGGCGTAAAAACGCATGCATGGATATTCCAATAGAATAATAATAAAGATTTTAACCAGTCCGGCGTAAAAACATATGCACGTGGATATTCCAATGAATAATAAAGATTTTAATCAGTCCGGCGTAAAAGCGCATGAACATGATATTCCAATATAATAATAAAGACGGAATAATAGAAGAATGTCACCAAGTATAGGGTAGCCCACGTATACAGGTTATTGCAACAGAATAAATAAGAATGGAACAAAAATCATCATGCATGCGGTACTTCGCATAGACATGTTATTTCAACAGAATGCTAATAAGGATGGAATCGAGTCCCAAGATAAAACTCATGAGCGGGATATTCCAACGGAATAATAATAATAAAGACGTAACCAGTCCCGTAAATCATACAGTATGTGATATTCCAACATAATAATAAAGATTTTAATCGAGTCCTACGATAAACTCACGGACAGGATATTACAACAGAATAGTAAAGACGGAATAATAGAAGAATGTCACCAAGTATAGCGTAGCCCGCGTATACAGGTTATTTCAATAGAATAATAAAGAATGGAATAATATAAGTTCTCTTCATGAATACAAAAGAATAACACCCCTTACGAGTATAACAAATAATATTCCCTACCTTAAGAAGAAGGGTACTGGATATATAAGTAGTGAAGTAGCAGAATACTTTCTTCTTTCTCTCTATAGTTTATCTCTCTAGAGTTTCAGTGAATTCGTAAGAAAATAATGAAGGAATGAGCTTCTATTTATAGAAAAATGGATTGCATAGTAACTAACTCATGAATGGTCCAGATTGATTTACTTTAATCTGACGGTCCATATTTAAAGCAAAATCTTTTAAATAAAATATAATATATTCTATTTATAATATAATAAAACAAATAACTTTATAAAAGATTTTACTATTCAAACACTATGCAGGCACTATGCAAAATAGAATATAATATATTCTATTTATAGAATAACTTTATAAAATTATTCTGTTTTATATAAAAAGATTTTCTGTATTATTACATTAATAATACCAACAAAAAGCGGGTGACTTATCACGTAAGCATCAATAATTAATATCGTAGTGTGCTACTTATGCAACCACGCCAGATTCTTTATACTTTTAACACTGTGTGTTTCAACAGTTAACGGTAATACTTCCTACCGTTATTTTCATAAAGTATTTTTGTCATTTTCTCAATCGACAATAATTCCGTTATGGGAGGTCCACCAATGATTGTGCTTGTATATAATATTCTGTTAAAATGAATATTCCCTGACCAATCGAATATTATATAACAAATTGCGTACTTTGCAAAATTTATAAATATTGCCCACGACTATAACATTATCAATTTCACTCCATAATATTCAAAAATAATATTTATAGAAAATTCATCTTTATTCAAAAAGTTGGGGTTTTACAATGATCATGCCAACAAATGTCAATCAATACACTACGGGCCAATGAGGACTTTTACCACATCATTTGTAACATTACGGTCATGATTATATCGAATAATCCCTGGTCATAATCATACCAAGTCCATCTATGCACTACAAGCCACAAATGACTTTCATAATAATATAAGCATGAGGATGATGACAATGATATAAGAATTCAATTAAATGAAAGCAAAGGATAAATTTTAAAGATTTATAATTTAATTTATCCAGAATTCAATAATGTCCAAATTGTCAACATGATACTGCTTTGTGGAGTAAAATTCAAGAATAATATTGAATCAAAAATGATTTGGACCGAAAAGAAATCAGTTTTTATCATAAATAGTATCCCGGGTGAATAGTAACCGAGTGAATAATACCCCATGAATAGTAATTCGGGAATAGTACCCTGTGAATAGTACTCCAACATAAAAAGGTTAAAACTTATCAAGAATGCTCAGAATAATATTTCCATGAAAAAAATACTAGATGAAGCACAAATATCAAGGATAATCTACTAATTTCATGCAGTATAGGAGCCAAAACATAACAAAATTAGTATAGAATTCAAAATCTGAAACGAAATAATAATACTTAAATACTACAAAGTATGGAAGAAAATATTATTTCATACGAATACTGAACAAAAATAATATCACTTATCTTAAAAAGAAGAGTATTTCAACTGGTATAGCGGGGATATTCTTGAAGAAAACTTGAACTATTTTCTACACTCAAAGCTTCCTAAAACTCGAAAAAAATACGCTTAATATTATAGAAGAAGAATTCTCTTATTCTGGTGTGATTTTCAATTCTAACTAAGCATCATATTTATAGGAGAATGGAAAGGATACTATTGGAAAATAAAATCACAGGTAAACAGTAAACGAATTTGACGAAAAGTCACGGGCGCCGGATGATATCACAAGATTCACTATGCAAACTACTATGCATAATAAAATATAATATATTCTATTTTTTATAAAAAAAAAACAAATCTTATAAAATATATATTTATATATATACATTACCTGTCATTCCTTCCATTACATTCATTTCCCCCGTGACAAACCAAATAATCCCCCCCAAAGACTTTGTTACACACGTGGGCCCCACCCGTGGCCCCCACATGTGGCCCCCACTTCTTAAAATAACTTTCTATGGATTATTTTGAAAAATGGGTAAATGGGGGTCCAAAAGAAAAATTTACAATAAATATTTCATAAAAATGCCTTTAATATTTTAAAAATATTTATTCATCATTATTATAACTCGCAATATTAACAACCAAATCGTTTCCAGGAAAGAGGGGGCTTTCCGATAAGGATTTCTCTCTATTGGCGCGCAATTAGGTGACCAAACCCCCTTCCTCGACAGAACTTTCTAGACATTGTTAATTATGCAGATAATAAATATGAATAACTTGTCATCTCAATTATTCATTTAATAAAATATAAAATATCGACAATAATTGAATCAAATAACATGAGATACAATGTAGCAATTACTGTAGCAATAATTGAACAAAACTGAGTGACTTCTCACGTAAGCATCAATAATCAATACCGTGTGCTACTATGCAACTACGCGTATTACTGTACTTTTCATCACCGGTATTTCAACAGTTAACGGTAAAACTTTCACCGTTACTTTTATAAAAAGATATCTCTGTCGTTTTCTAACTCCGACAATAATTCCGCTGTGGGGTCCACCAATGATTGTGTAGTCGTATGAATATTCCCTGTTAAAATGAATATTCCCCGACCAATCAAATATAATATAACAACTTGCGTACTTTGAAAAATTTATAAATATTACCCACAACTATAACATTATATCAAATTCACTCCTTAATATTAAAAAAAATGATATTTATAGAAAATTCATCTTTATTCATAAAAGTTGGGGTCTTACAACCTCCACTTCTTATGAAATTTCTCCCTCGAAATTAGGGTACAAACCTGGTATGTCGAAGAGGTGAGGATACCTTGATCCCATTTCAGATTCTAACTCTCAGGTCTTTTCCTCAACATCATGGTTTCTCCACAAAACTTTGACTTGAGGTATAACCTTGGAGCGTAGAATGTGTTCCTTCTTATCCAAGATTTTAATAGGTACCTCTTCGTACGTTAAATCTTTCGCTATTCCGTCCGGTTCTTACTCAATAATGTGGTTCGAGTCTTCCACATATTTATGTAACATAGATATATGAAAAATGTTATGAACACGAGACATACTTGGCGGTAAAGCGAGTCTATAGGCCACATTTCCTACTCGGTCAAAGATTTCAAATGGGCCAATGAATCGAGGATTGAGCTTTCCTCTCTTTCCAAATCTCGTAACTCCTTTCCATGGAGTAACACGTAACAACACATGTTCTCCAACATTGAATTCCACGTCCTTTCGATGAAGACAAGCATAACTTTTTTGTCGATTTATGAGGTTTTTATACGTTTCCTGATCATTTGAATCTTCTCCATAGTCATACGTACCAATTTCGTTCCCAACAACATTGTTTCACCCACCTCATCCCAACATACTGGAGAACGACACTTTCTTCCATACAACGTCTCAAATGGAGCCATGTCGATACTTGCTTGATAACTGTTGTTGTAGGAGAATTCCACTAATGGTAAGAACTTGTCCCAACTTCCCTTGAAGTCAAGGACACAGAGTCTTAATAGATCTTCAAGATTTTGAATAGTCCTCTCCAACTGCCCGTCCATTTGAGGATGATATGTCAAACTAAATCGTAAATCTGTGCCCGTAGGTTTTTGCAAACTAACCCAAAATCGTGAAGTGAATCTTGGGTCTCGATTAGAAACAATGGATACTGGCATACCATGCAGTCTTACAATCTCATTTATGTATATACGAACAAGACATTCAAGTGTATAAATTTCTCGTATAGGTAAGAAATGAGCAGACTTGGTCAATCTATCAATAATGACCCAAATCGCATATATGCCTTGAGAAACATTGGCAAGACCAATAACAAATCCATGGTAATGTGGTCCCACTTCCATTCTAGAATTTCAAGTGGTTACAATAGACCTTTTGGCACTTAATGCTCCGCCTTAACTCATTGACAAGGTAGACACCTTGAGATAAACTCCGCTATCTCTCTCTTCATATTGCTCCACCAAAATGTATGTCGAAGGTCACGATACATTTTGGTACTCCCAGGAGGGATTATAAACAGTGTGTTGTGCGCCTCCATCATGAACTTATACTTTAAATCAAGGTCGTTAAGAACACAAAGTCTAAAGTTGACTCGTAGTATTCCTTCTTCATCAATTCTTGCTTCCGGAAAAGAACCTTCTTGCACTTTCTTCCTCATACGCATTAGCTCCAGGTCTTTAGCTTGAGCAGCTTTAACTTTATCGATTAAAGTCAGTTCTTCTCGTATATTGGCCATCATCACGTGGGTCCCTGGAGTCTTTAACTCTATCTCAATCCTTTATAAGTCATACAAAATGGGCCTTTGCGTTGACAATATCGCACTCGTACCCGCATATGATCTTCTACTCAACGCGTTAGCTACCACGTTCGCTTTTCCAGGATGGTATTGGATGGTATGATAATAATCTTTTAATAGTTCAAGCCAATGTCGTTGCCGCATGTTGAGTTCCTTTTGGGTGAAGAAATATTTGAGGCTTTTATAATCCATATAGATCTCCATTTTCTCCCCATACAGGTAATACCTCTAGATTTTAAGTGCGAAGACAACAACTGCTAACTCCAGATCATGAGTAGGATAATTACTCTCATATTCTTTGAGTTGTCGTGAGGCATAGGCTATGACTTTCCCATGTTGCATGAGAACACATCCTAACCCTCTGCCTGAAGCATCGCTGTTGATGACAAATCCTCAAGAACCGATGGTATTGTCGAAATAGGTCTTTGAAATGAGTCTCCTCTTGAGTTCTTGAAAACTCTTCTCACATTACTCGCTCCAATCGAATTTTGTATCTTTTTGAGTTAGCTGAATTAATGGAGTAGCGATTCGAGAAAATCCTTCCACGAATCTCCGATAATAACCAGTTAAGCCGAGAAAGCTACGTACTTCGGTCACTGACTTAGGTTGTTCCAAGCTTTGTATTGCTTCAATCTTTGCTGGGTCAATAGATATTCCATGATTTGATATCACATGCCCAAGAAATACTACTTCCTCAAGCCAGAACTTGTATTTCTTCAACTTGGCATAAAGCTTATTTTCACGAAGCTTTTGGAGTATTAACCTCAAGTGTTGCTCATGATCTTCACGAGTTTTAGAAGTATATGAGAATGTCATCAATAAAGATGACTACAAAGTGATTCAAATATTCGTTGAATACTCGGTTCATCATATCCATGAAAGCAGCAGGAGCATTAGTCAATCCAAAAGACATGACAAGAAATTCGTAATGCCCGTACCTAGTTCTGAAAGTAGTCTTGGGAATGTCATCAGTTTTAATCTTTAATTGGTAATATCTGGAACGAAGATCGATCTTTGAAAAGAATTTGACACCTTACAACTGGTCAAACAGGTCATCAATGCGTGGCAACGGATACCTATTCTTGATGGTGACATGATTCAACTCCCGATAGTTAACACACAGTCGCATACTCTCATCTTTCTTTTTTACGAATAGAAAAGGAGTACCCCAAAGAGACGTACTAGGACAAATGAAACTGATGTCTAGCAATTCCTGCAGTTGGGTCTTTAACTCCTGAAGTTCAATAGCAGCCATTCGATATGGGGCATTGGAAATGGGTTTTGTTCCGTGTTTAAGGTCAATACCAAACTCAATTTCACGCTCTGGGGGTAGGCCAGGAAGTTCTTCAGGGAATATGTCAGGAAATTTATCAACAATAGAAATATCATTTAAATCTGACGTATTTTTGTTTAAATTCGTGACATTGGCTAAAAAATCATGACATCCATTTTTCAATAAATGAATGGCTTTATGGCTTGATATGACAGTGATTGACTTTAGTGGTTTTGGTTGCTTGAATTTGCATAATAAGTTTTTTAGGAATATGAAAGCTAAAAATCTTACGAAAACAATCAATTTTAGCATGTTGAGTAGTTAACCAATTAATCCCTAAAATCACATCAAATGCAAGTATTTTCAAAG
The DNA here is from genome assembly GCA_020205615.1 of Panax quinquefolius. Taxonomy (NCBI): domain Eukaryota; kingdom Viridiplantae; phylum Streptophyta; class Magnoliopsida; order Apiales; family Araliaceae; genus Panax; species Panax quinquefolius. The sequence continues at coordinate 57,236,478 of CM035166.1, read as the reverse complement.
AGATAAGATCTACAGGTAACGTGTGGTTACCAATTTGAATCAAACAAGACTTATAAATAGTGAATGTAATGAAGGTTTCTCCCAACGGAGTTTCAACAGATAAATCAAAGTCTAATTTCTCCGGAGTTAAATTTAAACGTTGAGCGCAAGAAGGAGAAATAAAAGAATGGGTAGAACCGGTTTCAAATAAGGTATAGACTTCGCAAGAGTTTATGATTAGCTTACCCGTGACAACTTTGTTCGGGTTCCTCGCTTTTTGGGAGGTCACAACAAATGCCCTCCCTTGAACTATCGGCTTTGACTTGTCTAGGATGGCCTTCGGTGTCTCCATCCCAGCTGGACTTGACATCACTATATGACAAAATTGAGCTAGGTGACCTTCTCTTCCACAATTGTAATACGCTTTGGGTTGATGCGTACAGTTTGGACTGATGTGTCCCTCCCCTCCGCATTTGTAGCATACGAATGGTGGTCATTCTCCTTCCTTGAAAACAGGTGATGGTGTTGCTGTCTTTCCATAATTGTTGAATCTCCTCTTTTTGAAATTTCAACTTCTATTATCTTAGCTAGGATTACCACCGAAGTGGTTACGATTTCTGGCATGTTGATTTCCTCCACGTTTGTTGTCACCGCTTCGATGACTACTACCACTGGTACTATCATTTTGTTGGCTGCTATCTTTTGGTTAGGCTGACTCATTATCGCGCTCCAATAATTGAGCCCTATTCACAACATTTGAATACAAGCAAAGTTTGTGAGAAATGAGGTATTAACATATTTTGGGTTTCACACCTCGCAGAAACATTCTCTCCTCATTATCAACCAAATGGGATGCAAACTGGGATAACTCGGCAAACTTAGCCTCGTACTGCGACACGGTCATATTGTTTTGCTCCAGCTTAATGAAATCCACCTCCTTCATGTGATGAATACTTTCGGGAAAGTATTGTCGTTGAACAATTCTTCAAACTTCTCCCAATACATCTTTAATGCAGCAGGTTGAATACACTTGACAGATTCCCACCAATGATCTGCCTCTCCTCGCAACATGAAGGTGGCAAAGGGAACCTTTTGCTCCTCGAAGAATCCCAAGACATCAAATATCTTGGTGATCTTCTTAATCCACGTCTCCGCCTTAAGTGGTTCTGGCTTTCCCAAAAACTCTGGTGGTCCCAACTCCTTGAATTGCTTAGCGGTGACCATCCGTGAGTTTTCAATGTTTCCACCTGCATTTTGAATAGGAGTCTCTCTCGCCTGATGTTGCATGAATTGAAGAAAGATTCTGAACACCCCGTCGTTCATCATTTGGTCGGTGTTGTTGTTTACCTAAGGATTATTGCCTTCCTTATGCACATTATCCTGGTTATTGATCGGTGGTGACTCAACGGTCTCATGTGCTCCATTTCTTATCTCAACATTTTTAGAAGTCATTTTAAAACATTGCCACAAAGCAAAGGTTAATTGACATACCACATATTATCCCTGTAATATTACCGACATATTAAATAACAAATAAACTTAGGTAGGTCATACTAGCGAATGATTTACCCGTCTCTCCCCTCCTAGTTCTAGCCTCAAATCTCAGCCAGGGATCATATCCCTAAGTTTTGATACTAATTGTGATGCCCCCAAAATAGGTATACACAATCCATTTTGAGTCGTCAAATACATGGTACAGAATTCAATTACAAACTTAATTATACAACTGTCGTGTAAAATACGACAAACCATAAACTGAGAGTTTTAAAAAGAATATTGTCTCGTAGAAAATATCCAAACTTAAATGGAGTCCTCATTACAATTATTATCACACTATTTTATAAAATAACGAGGACTACTACAGCCACTATTTCGGACCGTCACTCCATTCCCCAACTAGTCTCGACTATGTTCTCATTTCCTGAAGAGAACAATGAAAGAAAATGGTGAGCTCAACTAGCCCAGTAAAGAATATTATGACTAAGATAATGCATAATAAATTATCGTTAGCCTTCAACAGTATAAAACTGATAGAATACAATAAACAACAAGTTTAACTGCACCGGAATAAGCAATCCATTAGAAGAGTCAATTAGAGCATGATATCTACTCTCTTCTATGATGTAAAAGTTCATTATCAATATTTTATCGCTATAACACAGCTCAATAAATAATCCACATCATCGAATTATCCATGCACTACGGGCCAAGGATATTCGTTAGTATCACATCCACGAATTATCCATGCACTACGGGCCAATGATATTCGTTATTATCACCAATGGTTATGATCATGCCAACAACTGTCCATCAATGCACTACGGGCCAATGAGGACTTTTACCACATCATTTGTAACATTACAGGTCATGATTATACCGATACATAATTCATGGTCATAATCATACCAATCAATAGTCCATCTATGCACTACGGGCCAAAGATGACTTTCATCACAATATAAGCATGAGGATGATGACAATGATATAAGAATTCAATTAAGTGAAAGCAAGGATAAATATTAAAGATTTATAATTCAATTTATCCAGAGTTCAAGAATGTCCAAATTCTCAACATGAAAGAAATCAATTTTTATCATGAATAGTACCCCGGGTGAATAGTACCCGAGTGAATAGTACCCCGTGAATAGTACTTTGGCATAAAAAGGTTAAAACTTAACAAGAATGTTCAGAAAAATATTTCCATGAAAAGATACTCGATGAAGCGCAAATTTCAAGGATATTCTACTAATTTCAAAGAGTATACAAGCAATACTTAACAAAATGAGTGTAGAATTTGGAATATGAAACGAAATAATATTACTTATATACTACAGAGTATGGAAGAAAATAATATTTCTTACGAATATTGAACAAAAATAATATCCCTTACCTTAAAAGGAGAGTATTTTTGACTGGTGTGGCAGGGATATTCTTGAAGAAAACTTGCACTATTTTCTACACTCAAAGCTTACTTAAACTCTAAAGAAATACGCTCAATATTATAGAAGAAGAATTCTCTGATTCTGGTGTGATTTTTAATTCTAAACTAAGCATCTTATTTATGGGAGAATGGCAGGATACTATTTGAATTAGAAAATCACGGGTGAATAGTAATTGAAAATCACGGACGTAATCGGCCAAAACTTTAAAAAAAAATTGATTTTACAATGCAACACTATACAATATTATGCATAATAAAATATAATATATTCAATTTTATATAAAAAACGAAACTTATATAATATATATATATACCACCCACTCAAACGCACACCCACACCCACACACATTATATATATAAGTAACAAAATAAAATTGAGATAACTTTCTACCGATGATTTTAAAAAATGAGTAAGTGGGGGTCCATATAATAAGCCAAATTTATAACAAATACTTCATAAAAAATCCCTCTATTTATCTCAATTCACTTGGCTTCACTAAACACATTTTTAATAACATCTATTCATCATTAATATTATAACTCGCAATATTAACAACCAGATCATTCCCAGGAAAGAGGAGGCTATCTGATAAGAATTTCTCCTTATTGGCGCGTAATATGTGACCAAACCCCTTTTATCGACAGAACTTTCTAGACATTGTCAATAATGCAACTAATGATATAAATAACTTTGTCGTCTCAATTATTGATTTAATAATATAAAATATTGTGATAATAATTAAATCAATAATGTGAGATACTATATAGCAAATATTGTGGCAATAATTGAGTATAACTGATTGAATTCTCATGTAAGCATCAATAATCAAAGATACTGTACAATACCGTGTGCTACTATGCAACCACGCGTATTACTGTACTTTTATCACCGGGTATTTCAACAGTTAACGGTAAAACTTTTGCCATTATTTTTATAAAAAGTTATTTCTGTCGCTTTCTAAATTCGATAGTAATTCCGTTATGGAGTCCACCAATGATTGTGCCGTCATACGAATATTCTCTGATAAAATGAATATTCCCCGACCAAACGAATATTTTATGACAACTTAGTTACTTTGCAAAATTTGTAAATATTACCCACAATTATAACATTATATCAAATCGACACCTTATTATTCAAAATAACATTTAGAGAAAAATTAATCTTTATTCATAAAAGTTGGGGTCTTAAATGCAACTACTGACAAAACATGTGAAACAAGTTTGAGAATGTACATTCTTAAGAATGGCTAGCTGTCAAATCCTAATTCCATTCCAAATTCTGCTTCTTCTAGCGATATCATGGAAACAGAATATGTACCAAGGTTCAAAGAGTTCAATGTGGAGAATCTTAAAACCATATGTAACGCATTAGAGAAAAAGGTCCCATGGCAAAAGGATATTATTCTTGAAATCGATGGCACTATATTACAATGCAGGTCAGGAATGTTAAGAAGAAAAGGAAATAGAAGGTGTATTGATCAGGCGAAAGAAGAGACTTGGTTTTTCTTCCAAGGAGTAGATGTACATGCCAAAGAGAAGGTTGATAGGGAATTAGCTAAGGTTGTGTTTGGCTCCTCTTATTCCAACTATACACCAAACTCTCTGAGCAGTTTCTTATCGACTAGGGTTGATTCGACTGAAGATTTGAGAAATAAAAGGTCAAGAGATGAACAAAGTTGTAGTTATGTCGAGAGGTTTGCCGAAGCAATGTCAGTTAATCCTCAAAGAGTTTTCTTTGTTGAAGATGTTGAGCAAGCGGATTATTGCTCTCAAATGGGCATAAAAAGGGCCATTGAAAGCATGAAAATAAGAAATTCAAGTGGGGAAGAAGTTGGACTTTGTGATGTTATCATCATTTTGAGCTGCGAATGTGAGACCCCAAATTTTATGAAATAAAAGTATTCAATTTTTCTATTTTGGTAAATAGTTAAATTGATAAAAGTTTCAAGTTAAGGGTAATATGTGAATTTTTTTTTGCAAAGTAAGCAAGTTGATATAAAATATTCGTTGTGTCGGGGAATATTGGATTAGTTGGGGAATATTCTTTTTATCGGAGAATATTCGTACGACGGTACAATCATTGGTGGACCCCACAATGGAATTATTGTCGAATTGAGAAAATGACAAAAATATTTTTATGAAAATAACGACAGAAGTTTTACCGTTAACTGTTGAAACCCTTGTTAAAAATAAATCTGATATCTGCGTGGTTGCATAGTAGCACTACCAGTATTGATTATTGATGCTTACGTGAGAAGTCACTCGATTTTGTTTTATTAGTATTATTAATGTAATAAAACAAAAAGCTTTTTTATATAAAACAAAATATTTTTATAAAGTTATTCATTTTAATAGACTATAACTAGAATATATAATATTCTATTATGCATAGTGTTTTTGCATAGTAATATCTTTTTATATAAAAATGAATACTTTTATAAAGTTATTTATTTTATTAGACAATAATTAGAATATATTATATTTTATTATGCATAGTATTGCATAAAGTGCTGCGTATAGTATTTTTGCATAGTAAAATCTTTTTATATAAAAAAATGTAATACTTTTATAAAGTTATTCGTTTTATTAGATTATAAATAGAGTATATTATATTTTATTTAAAATATTTTGCTTTAAATATGGACCATCCGATTAAAAGTAAATCAATCTGGACCATTCATGAATTAGTTACTATGCAGTCCATTCTTCTATAAATAGAAGCTCATTCCTTCATTATTTTTTACGAATTCACTGAAACTCTAGAGAGAGAAACTATAGAGAGAGTTCTTCTTCTATAATTTTGAGCGTATTTCTTTAGAGTTTAAGAAACCTTTGAGCATAGTGCAAGTTTTCTTCGAGTATATCCTCGCCGTACCAGTCAGAATACTCTTCTTTTATGGTAAGGGATATTATTTGTGGTACTCGTAAGGGGTATTATTTCTTTTGTGTTCATGAAGAGAACTTCTATTATTCCATTCTTTATTATTTTGTTGGAATAACCTGTATACGCGGGCTACCCTATACTTGGTGAAATTCTTTTGTTATTCCATTTTTATTATTACATTGGAACATCCTCACATAAGGCGTTTCTGGCGGGACTGGTTCCGTCTTTATTATTTTGTTGGAATATCCTGTCTATGCATTTTACGTCAGACCTGGTTCTGTCTTTATTATTCTGTTGGAACATCCTATCGGTACGAATTTCGCTTGACATGGTTCCATTATTTATTATTCTGTTGGGAATAACATGTCTGTGCAATCTATCGCACGCATGGTGAATCCTCCTATTATTCCATTATTTATTATTCTGTTGGAATAACTTGTCTATGTGGATTACCACATTCATGGTGAATGATCCTTTGTATTCATTCCTTATTAAATTGTGGAAATAATCGGTCTAAGTAGATTACCGCATGGCGATGAAAATCCATTTGCAGTTTCATATATTCTATTATACTCAGTTGGTTAAAGTTTTGGCTTCTATACTCCATGAAATTAGTTGAATATCCTTGATATTTGCGCTTCATCCAGTATCTTTTCATGGTAATATTCTTCTGAGCATTCTTGAATTTTACTCTACAAAGAAGTATCATGTTGACAATTTGGACGTTATTGGTTCCTGGATAAATTAATTCTTGAACTTGTTTTATTGAATTATTATGTCATTGTCATCATCCTCATGTTTATATTATGTTGAAAGTCATTTGTGGCCTGTAGTGCATAGATGGACTTGGTATGATTATGAACAGGGTTTATTCGGTATAATCATGACCGTAATGTTACAAATGATGTGGAAAAAGTCCTCATTGGCCCGTAGTGCATTGATGGACAGTTTTTTTGGTATGATTATGGCTATGGATTCTCTTCGGCCAAGGGTGCAAAGATGAATTATCTTATGGCATGATCAGGACCGTTGATGAAAACACGATTATCTTTGGCCGGTAGTGCATGGATAATTCGTGGTCGTGATACTAATGAATATCCTTAGCCTGTAGTGCAGGGATGATTCGATGATGTGGATTAATTATTGAGTTGAGTCTCAGCGATGAAATATTAATTCATTGATGTGATAATAATGAATATCTTTGGTTGTAGTGCATGGATAATTCATAGATGTGATACTAACGAATATCCTTGGCCGTAGTGCATGGATAATTTAATAATGTGGATTATTTATTAAGCTTAGTCTCAGCGATAAAATATTGGTTATACACTTTTAATTTGTAGAAGATAGTAGATATCATGCTCTACTTGAATCTTCTACAATACGATTGCATGTCTTTGGCTTGTTGTACAAAGATGAATTGTTAATGAATATATTTGGCCGTAGTGCAAAGATGAATTTATTAGTATGATTATGAACAAGAATTGTGATTTGGTATAACCATGATTTTTGATGTTTCAGGTGAAGATATTTGATGAAAATTATCTTCGTCCTGGATGCGAAGAGGAATTTAGAATCACAATTATGATTATGAGTTATTCATATGATTGTGGACATGAATTGTTGATTGATGTTACAGGGATAACACATTATTGGTGGACTTTTAACATGGAGAAGATAATAGACCTGCTGGTCTATTTGACTCTTCTAATGGATTGCTCGTTCCGCTGCAACTATGGTTGAAAAGTTTTATCATCTACCATATGTTCTAAATCTCTGATTTATTATTGATCAAAGCTATTGATAATTTAATTATCTTTAGTCATGATATTCTTTACAGGGCTAGTTGTGCTCACCCTTTTACTTCATAATTCTTTTCAGGTAATAAGAGTGTAGTCAATCGAAAGCGGGGATAACGAGGGAATAGAATCGGTGGTCTATAGTCATTGAGGTTCTCCTAAACAGATATGGAAATAATTTGGTTGAGAACTTTAGATAAGTTTGTCGTATTGTATACGTCATTTGATATTTAATTTTGGTGAACCGAATAGGGTGAGGTTAACCCAACTTTGGAAGGGTGTTTTGCCACTATTATACAAGATGTCTAATGACATACAACCTCGTGTTATCATAAGACATGGTTGTGCACATCCACTTGCTGAGTATATCTACGAGCACTACCTATATGATCTTGGAGTTTATTTGAAATATAATTTTCACTTGGAGACAACGGAGATAGTTATATGTCAAGAGAAGACTCACCATTGGAAAGAAGATGATAGTAATCTTCTTGTTTTTCTTTGGAGACTTTTGGGTCAACCAAGGATAATTCTATGGACATATGATATCTATCATAACCTAGACGCATGTCCTCTCATGTACGAAGGTTTTGTGACGCCCCCAAATTCGGGTATCTTCCAACCCGACAGATGGTGCTACACGATGCTACAGTTCACATAAATATTCAATTGAAATGCCTCAAAAGAACGGATATGTCTTATATATATATTAAAAGAATATTTATATACCCCAGGTTCTATATAACTAATACATTGTCTTTGTCATAATATCAATATTATTCCGTACAAAACCTATACTTTTACAAAAGTAATCTACGGGTTCACCTTCGCCTTTCCTTTATCCTTGCCAGATCCATCGGTCCGTTCTGTCTTAACTGCATTCATATGGTTCAAACAAGAATGAGCCTAACTAGCTCAGCAAGTACAACAATTCTAGGAAAATAGCATGCTTAAAACATAGGAATCGTATATCTTCAATAACTGAACAATAGTTACGAAGTACTATTGATAATTTAAAATAACACTTCTTTTCATTCAAAACATTTTACAACAACAATATTCAGTAAAACATCAATTTTGGTTCAAGACCGTAAGCATTTCATAAGTACTTTGAAAAGGACATCCATACACGAAGTCCGTAAGTCCGACATAGCTTACGAGCACGTCTAGGTGATCAGCCTATAGTACTCTATGTTGATCAACACTACATTCATTCAACGTGTATACGTTTAAGTTGTGGCAACCTCACGTGCCTGTCGTTTGACGACAAAATAATTTGAGCATACACAATCTATTTTTGAAAACCACAACAATATTAGTTCGGTAAATCCTTATCAACACTTGATAGAATAACATAGCATACGTTTAGCTGGAAGGATTGGCTCTGAAATTCCTCAAATACTAACTCATGCGAAGAATACATGAATCACAAAGACTTGTCCAGATTGAACTGGAACAAGGGTTAGAGTACTTGCCTTTAGCGTTTGCTATAATTTATAACATGTGCACTTTACGTCTTTAAGGTCTCTACATTAGATGATAGCATAACATAGAACATTAGGTCATGAATGATCACACATGGTTCCTAAAGAATCTTACCCTTCTTCTCAATCTAAATACGTATTAGATTTGTTATTATTGGTTCTGGCTTTCCGTTAGATCATTCTTATATTCATATGCAATTGATTTAACTAAACCCTAAGTGTTCATACTTAAGGCTTAATAATGTCTTTAACAATGTTTCTATTAAGATCCTTGATTATCAATTACTCTTCATGTTCATTTGTAAACCTTCATCACTATTTAGGTTATGAAATTTTGCCGCAGTCACGCCCCATCGTGACTTATAATCTTGCGTACTGCAGCATCGCCACTTATTCCTCAAAAATCCGGACTCGGCGCCGTGGCGCGAGTCTCAGTGTTAGATGTCGTGCTGCGGCATGACTCTCTAGGAGATGATGGTCACTTTGGCATTGCGGCGCGGGCTTATTTTCCTTGGGTTGGCACAGCGGCGCCAGCTCTGTGCACCAAACACTTTGGACAGATTTTTCAAAAGTTGAAATTCCCGGACTCGTAACTTCTTCGTTATAAATCCGAATTGGCTTGTTCAAGAGCCTACGGGTCACAAATTACATACTCTATGTGTTCATGTAAGAATTTATCTATTTTACTTCGTTTGCTAAAATTTGACCTATTAGTCCATTTTAACGAAAACGATAAACGTTCGTAAACGTTCAACGCTCGTTTCTTCGTTTTAAGTCAGAATCCGACCATTTTAGAGTCTGCAACTCTATAATGCCAAATATGACTTGTCTCCATCGAAAACCAACGTTTCCAATGTCAAACACAAAATACAACTTCCATTCCGAGAATTTTACGAATTCGACGATTATCGTCTAATCGTGCAAATTTCGGCGAAACGTTATTACTAGTGATTTGTTTATCATTCTAAACACATTCATTCCATTATCTAGACATCTCAACTTATGTATAACAATAACTTATATTCCAATTTGGTTATGGCTTATTTATAAGTTCATAACAACAATTTCTTAATAAATGATTTTCATTTCCTTATGACTTATTCGGCTTAGGTCCATTGCTTATTAACTTCTCCTATGTTCTTAACATCTAAGTTCATTAGATTACACTTCTCTTATCAACCTACCATGATAGAGATGAAGAAGACAAGATCATTTACCTTTGATGATTACTTCACTTCACTTTACAAAATCTAACAAAAGTTGAAATGGCTTATAAGTGCTTATGGGTTCTAACAAATAAGTTGCTTTGAGAGAGAGTTGTTGGATGAAATTAATCAACCAAATAATGAAATGAGAGCTTTCTATTTATAGGCAATCCAAGGTTAGGGTAGAATGGTCTTTATGGCATCCCACCTCCTTAACTTCCACCTCCTTACTATTCATAACCTAGTAACCAAGTAAACTTGCTAGCCACTTCTATTTCTTGACCATCACAACACTTGGTCACCACACAAAATATTTGCCCAACAAGTCTACCCACTTTACACTTGGTTTGCTCCATGGATAATATCCAATTCATTGGGCTTGTTAAGTAATCTAGCTAATTTCCTTGTTGGGCTTTCCATTATAATAATTTGGGCTTCACCTTATTAATCACTTGGGCTTAGTATAAATCCTACATAGGTTTACACCTTATAGCTTATGGACTTGTATTTTATGCAAAGTTACATTAATTCATTTCATTAGTTTTTAATACCTATATTCTCAAATTAAGTCTGCATGCGAATTATTGCATTTTCCATACTTAGATTATTATTACATAATCCATCTCGCCTCGATATTCTAAAATTACGTATTTCTCAAAAATTTCAAAAATAATTCCTGAGCGATGAACGGTGAATAGTGATTTTCGTAAACTTTCTCGGAAAACATTTATTTTCGTCTTGAAAATTCAAACACATTAATTCTCTCACGTGGCTCGAATACTACGATATTCCGACATTTTTAGGTTATAGAACGACATACATCATATTAACACATATAATAATAAATAATATTATTTTATTCATTATTTAATTCTTTCAAATATTTTTACAAAGGATCCGAATTTCTTGGTCGTTACAGGTTTCCTTGAGCACTTCCCAAAGATTTTAATTTCTAAAACTGTTTTTTACTATACTTTTATGTAAATTATCATTGTAAGGTTGTGGTCGAGGTACCATGAGAGTTACATACATTTGTATAAAAACTCATAGTTAACTGTGGTCGTATTCTATACGACAGCTCAACAGTTGTATAAATGATGTTGTATTTGAATTTTGTACCATGTATCTGGCGACTCAGAATGGGTGATGTATACCTAATTTTGGGGGCGTCACATTTGGTACCAGAGCTTAGGGATATGGTCGCTGGCGGATATAAGAGTCTAGATTTAGGAGGGGAGAGACGAGTTATATATTTCGCTAGTGTGTGACTTACCTAAGCTGAAATTGTTTACTTGATAAGTTGACAAATTATGATATGTCAATTAACCTTTGTTTTGAAGCTATATTCTAGAATGATATCTGAAATACATGAGATGAGAAATGGGAAAATCATGATAGCGAGGAAATTACCGGGAAGGTACAATCTGAAAAGAAAGCAAGGTATTCTCATCTCTTGAATATCGTGTGCGACGTAAATTTTGAGGGCGAAATTTCATAAGGAGGGGTGATTGTGAGACCCCGAATTTTATGAAATAAAAGAATTTAATTTTTGTATTTTGGTAAATAGTTAAATTGATAAAAGTTTAAATTTAAGGGTAATATGTGATTTTTTTTTTTGCAAAGTAAGCAAGTTGATATAAAATATTCGTTGTGTCGGGGAATATTCGATTAGTGGGAATATTCATTTTGTTGGGGAATATCTCATGCGACCAATACAATCATTGGTGGACCCCTATTAACGAAATTATTATTTTGATTGAAAAACGCGACAAAAATATTTTTATGAAAATAACGGCGGAAGTTTTACCGTTAATCTATTGAAACCCCGGTTAAAAGTAAAAGTATAATCTGCGTGGTTGCATAGTAGTACCTTGATCGATTCATCGATGCTTACGTGAGAAGTCACTCCATTTTGTTTTATTAGTATTATTAATGTAATAAAACAGAAAAGCTTTTTATACAAAACAGAATACTTTTATAAAGTTATTCGTTTAAATAGACTATAAATAGAATATATACTATTCTATTATGCATAGTGTTTTTGCATAGTAATATCTTTTTATATAAAATAGAATACTTTTATAAAGTTATTTGTTTTATTAGACAATAATTAGAATATATTATATTTTATAATGCATAGTGTTTCATAGTGCCTGCATAGTGTTTTGCATAGTAAAATCTTTTTATATAGAACATAATACTTTTATAAAGTTATTCGTTTTATTAGATTATAAATAGAATATATTATATTTTATTTAAAAGATTTTGCTTTAAATATGGACCGTCTGATTAAAAGTAAATCAATCTGGACCGTTCATGAATTAGTTGCTATGCAGTCCATTCTTCTATAAATAGAACCTCATTCCTTCATTATTTCTTACGAATTCACTAAAACTCTAGAGAGAGAAATAATAGAGAGACTTCTTCTTCTATAATCTTGAGCGTATTTCTTTAGAGTTTAAGAAAGCTTTGAGCATAGTGCAAGTTTTCTTTGAGTATATCCTCGCCCTACCAGTCGGAATACTCTTCTTTTACGGTAAGGGATATTATTTGTGGTACTCGTAAGGGGTATTATTTCTTTTGTGTTCATGAAGAAAAATTCTATTATTCTATTCTTTATTATTCTGTTGGAATAACCTGTATACGCGGGCTACCCTATACTTGGTGAAATTCTTTTGTTATTCCATTTTTTATTATTCTGTTGGAACATCATGTCTGTGCGTTTTGGTTCCGTCTTTATTATTGTGTTGGAATATCGTGTCTGTGCACTTTACGTCGGACCTGGTTCCGTCTTTATTATTCTCATTGGAACATCCTATATCATTGCAATTTCGCTTTGACCGGTTCCATTATTTATTATTACATTTGGGAATAACATATACATGCGATCTATCGCATTTACGGTGAATCCTCCTATTATTCCATTATTTATTATTCTATTGAATAACTTGCATACATGTGGATTACCACATGCATGGTGAATGATCCTTTGTATTCATTCCTTATTAAATTGTGGAAATGATCTGTCTAAGTGGATTATCGCATGGCGACGAAAATTCATTTGCAGTTTCATATATTCTATTATACTCAGTTGGTTAAAGTTTTGGATTCTATACTCCATGAAATTAGTGGAATATCCTTGATATTTGCGCTTCATCCAGTATCTTTTCATGGAAATATTCTTCTGAGCATTCTTGAATTTTACTCTACAAAGAAGTATCATGTTGATAATTTGGACGTTATTGGTTCCTGGATAAATTAATTCTTGAACTTGTTTTATTGAATTATTATGTCATTGTCATCATCCTCATGTTTATATTATGGTGAAAGTCATCTTTGGCCTGTAGTGCATAGATGGACTTGGTATGATTATGACCAGGGATTATTCGGTATAATCATGACCGTAATGTTACAAATTATGTGGAAAAAGTCCTCATTGGCCCGTAGTGCATTGATGGACAGATTTTTTGGTATGATTATGGCTATGGATTCTCTTCGGCTAAGGGTGCAAAGATGAATTGTCTTATGGCATGATCAGGACCGTTGATAAAAACACGATTATCTTTGGCCTGTAGTGCATGGATAATTCGTGATCGTGATACTAATGAATATCCTTGGCCTGTAGTGCAGGGATGATTCGATGATGTGGATTAATTATTGAGTTGAGTCTCAGCGATGAAATATTAATTCATGGATGTGATAATAATGAATATCTTTGGTCGTAGTGCATGGATAATTCATGGATGTGATACTAACGAATATCCTTGGCCATAGTGCATGGATAATTCAATGATGTGGATTATTTATTAAGCCGAGTCTCAACGATAAAATATTGGTTATACACTTTTAATTTGTAGAAGATAGTAGATATCATGCTCCACTTGACTCTTCTACAATACGATTGCATGTCTTTGGCTTGTAGTACAAAGATGAATTGTTAATGAATATCTTTAGTTGTAGTGCAAAGATGAATTTATTAGTATGATTATGAACAAGAATTATGATTTGGTATAACCATGATTTTTGATGTTTCAGGTGAAGATAGGTGATGAAAATTATCTTAAATCACGGGTGCGAAGAGGAATTTAGAATCACAATTATGATTATGAGTTATTCATATGATTGTGGACATGAATTGTTGATTGATGTTACAGGGATAACACATTATTGGTGGACTTTTAACACGGAGAAGATAATAGACCTGATGGTCTATTTGACTCTTCTAATGGATTGCTCGTTCCGCTGCAACTATGGTTGAAAAGTTTTATCATCTACAATATGTTCTAAATCTCTGATTTATTATTGATGAAAGCTATTGATAATTTAATTATCTTTAGTCATGATATTCTTTACTGGGCTAGTTGTGCTCACCCTTTTACTTTACAATTCTTTTCAGGTAATAAGAGTGTAGCTGAGTCGAGCGGGGATAACAGGGGAATAGAACGATGGTCTATAGCTGTTGAGGTTCTCCCTAAATAGTATGGAAATAATTTGGTTGAGAACTTTAGATAAGTTTGTCGTATTGTATACATCATTTGATATTTAATTTTGGTGAACCGAATAGGGTGAGGTTAACCCAAATTTGGAAGGGTGTTTTTCCACTATTATACAAGATGTCTAATGACATACAACCTCGTGTTATCATAAGACATGGTTGTGCACATCCACTTACTGAGTATATCTACGAGCACTACCTATATGATCTTGGAGTTTATTTAAAATATAATTTTCACTTGGAGACAACGGAGATAGTTATATGTCAAGAGAAGACTCACCATTGGAAAGAAGATGATAGTAATCTTCTTGTTTTTCTTTGGAGACTTTTGGGTCAACCAAGGATAATTTTGTGGACATATGATATCTATCATAACCTAGACGCATGTCCTCCCATGTACGAAGGTTTCCTTGAGCACTTCCCAAAGATTTTAATTTCTAAAATAGTTTTTGACTATACTTTTATGTAAAGTATCATTGTAAGGATGTGGTCGAGGTACCATAAAAGTTACATACATTTGTATAAAAACTCATAGTTAACTGTGGTCGTATTCTATACCACAGCTCAACAGTTGTATACATGAAGTTGTATTTGAATTTTGTACCATGTATCTGGCGACTCAGAATGGGTGATGTATACCTAATTTTTGGGGCGTCACAGTGAAAGCTTCAGTTCTAGGTCAAGAGCTTGTTCTCCTCCAAGTAAGCAAAAAACAAGTGATGGAGTTGAAGATCAGGAGAAGTTAGTTGTTGATTTTGAGGAGAGGATGAGTCCATGTGTTTCTTTGGATTTGAATATGTCATTTGATGATGATGATGATATGTCAATTGATGATATAGGCCTTCTTGAATGTGTAGACAGGTGTATCATTTTCAAAATTCAGGAGTTGTAAAAGAATATTGGAATATATATTATCAGGAATTTTTTTGAATATATATAGCAACATCAAAGTAATATATGAGCTAATTACCGAAAGTAAAGCCTCATGCCTCTAGTTTGTCTTGGCTGCACTGTTATAAATAAGTCAACAGGGGTTGATACTTATCAAACTTGAGTTTAGAAAGACTTTTCTTGTTCTAAGTTACATTGGAAGGTTTGTTTGGTTCTTCTTTATGTGGTTGTGATGGCTCTGTTAGAATATGATTGAGTTGTTTATAGATTAACTTTTTTTGGGTAGGAAGAAGCTAGAAGATGTTATTTCTATTGATGATGCTTTAAATATTCTAAGAATGAAATATATATATATATATATATATATATATATATATATATTTAATCTTTTTGGTGCTGGTATCATATGGTTTTTGTGAGTATTGTTTCCATATTTTCTCAAGATGTTTTTTTGTTGTAGCCAAATTTAAGGAGTTTTTCCTGCCATCAAACAGGCAAAGTTGTTTCTTATAGAGGATTCTCCTTACTTTGGTTCCCATGCAGCTGCCTAAAAGAAGTGTTCCTGTTATATAAGAGTCCTGGATGAAATGTGTCGACGTCGAGATTTTTGGATGTCCCTTTCCGTTACTTGTTCTTTGGTGTTCTCATTTTAGGTGAGATTTGTTTGAAAAAACAAGTAAAAAAGGTCCGACATGTATAATGTCGATGATGGACTGTTAAGAGTAGCCAGTTGGTTTTTTAAATGGTTGTACCAACACAACCGAGAAAAGGTTTGCACATTGACCCAATGATGTGACATCATTATATCTGGTCGGTGAAACCAAGATTCATTAGGGTCCGGGGACTTGGTTATATGGGGGGAAGGTGTTAGGCACCCCCCGACATCCATGTTACCACGGTGACCGCCTCTTTTCAAGAAACTATTATCTGAATATGTGTGTGGGGGTCAATGTGCTGTTATTTGAAAGTAGTGCGAGGCCTCGTTTGCACCTATATACACAGGGTTTGAATTAATGAAAAAATTCAATTTTAAGCAAGATATGGCAGTGATGTTTTATAAAAGAGGTTTTTCAAACCCTGATGCTCAATAATAATTGAGACCTTTTACACTCCCATTTTATTAAGTGCTCGGCTTGATTGATTTTATTTAACAGGATCACGAGGCATCCGTATTTAAAAATAATATACAAAATAATCTTGAGCTTCCTCGTGGGTATGGAAACCATCCGAGGAAATTCGACAACGAAGAATAATTTACAAGTCGCATACATTGAAAATGTCCATCACGGGAACCGAATCTAGATTCAATGGGATGAATCTGTGATCACATGATTCCTACGCGCACAGAATACTGCAATTTGTATGAAAGCAATAAACAGGTATATATAAAAAAGCTGTAAATATATATATACAGACATGATCACCAACCACAAAGTGTGACACCCCCAAATCCAGGTACTTTATTCCCACAAGATTCGGTGTTCACTTAATCAAAACATTCATTTCTAACTATCCAATTATAAAAAAAATTGAATTATCAAAAGCTGCCCATACAGGATTAAACTTAAATAAAAATCTCCCAGGTTATCTAACCTTTAACAACAATCATTCAAATGCGGAAATTTAATAAACTTCATTACAATCTTTAAACCAAAGTCTGATAATAAAACTATCAAATCTATTACAAGTCTTCAGTACTTGTTCATCTTTCCTTTTCCCTTACTGGTGCTAGGTATGTTACTAATTTCAACTTTAGCTGTAAGAAATTTTACAGGCAAGAGTGAGCAAACAAGGCCCACTTGAAATAACAATAAATAAATCTTTAAATTTTTACATCAATTGCCAACATTAGACTCAATAGAATTGAACAATATATTCTATTAACTTTCTGAAAATTATAACATTCACTGAGGGTCTAATGACCACGAATCATGTCCACAGTTATAAGTAATCTTTCAACTTTAACTTTAATAGTCATAAGACTATAAGGACTCCACGTACTTAGGGGGATCAACCCTTCGTACAATGTATTGTGCACAACCATTTCAACGCTAAGCGTAAACCTCTATTAAAAGAGTTGTTCATCTCAGTAATTAAAATACAAGTCCGCACCAAAGTAAGTTTGGTTTGGATACATTATAGGGTAATTTAGAATTCAACGGTAATCAACTAAGGATTAGTTGGTTATGAAAGAAATAACTGTATGCTATGGAATAATCATAACTGAATTGATATTTGCAAATTAACATCATGTTTTAGGAATAATCTAATAGCATAAGCATGGAATAATCATAACATTCAAGGTTATTGAGGATTGGGTACTAAACATGCATCATGAATAGTAAATTGAACGACAAAGTTGTTCATCACTAGAATACAGTGACTCGCTTGATAACTAACGAGTTACATATTAAACTTGTTCAGTAATAAGATGAAAGATGTAGAATACTTGCATCTTCATGAACCACTAGATACAAGAGCTTTATCAATAATAAACAATCTAACTCCACGAAAGTGTAGAGGTAGCAACTTGTATAATTGAAATGGAATTAAAAGCAATAATGTGCTCAACGAAATTAAACTTGTACAACAAAGTTTTAGAGTTAGAAAACTTGCCTTTAGCACAAGCTAAACCTTACAACTTGAATCAATACCCTATACATATGTCATCATGACATAATTAGTCATTACCAACATTTTATATCTATATAAACAAAATGTATACATCATGTAGGTTAAATTACCAATTCACAAAATAAAACTACGTTAATACTAATTAACTCTTGATAACATGCTCATTCATAGTTTAATACTACTGAAATCATCATTTAACATTCATATTATTAACACATAACATTTATTTTCAAAATTTGTATACTTAAACAAAATAGTGAAACTTCTATCGCTAACTTTCATAACATATTTCTACGATTTATCTTGTGGTTCGTATTTGACTGACAATATTTGATTAACATTAACGCTCTGGTCACAAGGCCATTGGTTGGTATTCATGCATGAGATTTGTATCTTCTTTGAGCGTGACTGCTTTTCGCCAGGCTCGAAATCTGGCGACCAAGCTCTAAAAACAAGATATGAACAAAAGCCAAATTGGCCTAAAAGCTCA
Organism: Panax quinquefolius; assembly: GCA_020205615.1. Taxonomy (NCBI): domain Eukaryota; kingdom Viridiplantae; phylum Streptophyta; class Magnoliopsida; order Apiales; family Araliaceae; genus Panax; species Panax quinquefolius. The sequence goes on along the minus strand of CM035166.1, from coordinate 57,217,673 downwards.
AATCTAATAGACTGATTAACATGTAATACACATATAGACTTCATATAAACATATTGTGAAGACTTCTAACATGTTTCTACTCATAAAATAACATAAACATCAAATTTACAACACCCAATTTCAATGTTTTTGGCAAAAACTCCATTGTTGACATTTTTAATGAAAATCAACACTGTGATTTTGTTTTTCAATCAAAACAGAAATTTCAAAACATCATAGTTATGATTATACATACTCTATCAATTCCCAAAATCAATTTATCAATTTAACAACTAATAAAACCTTAATTTCTATTTTAAATTAAGCCATGTTCATATATATATTTTCATGTAAACACTGTAATATACTTTCTTCCACAAAACACATACATACATGAATTGCTTTATCTATAATCATATATAAACTCATGGAATAACCTTATAATCAATAATCATACAAAACTACATACATAACAACAAGTTATCCTTTATAAAAATTTTACAAAGAACTTTTTGGAAGAAGAAGTCTAAACTTTTAAAGAAGAGATTAAGCTCCTACCTTTGATTAGGAATATGATGGCTATTCTTTTCTCCAATTCCTTTCTCAAAAACCTGTTAGAATCACTCACTTTTTCTCTCTATAGTTTTCTTCTTCTCTCCCTTTTTCTTCTTCTGAGCTTTCTTTCTTCCTAACTCTAACATACGTAAAATAATATAACGTATATAGATATAATGTATATATTAAATATATAATATAACTCTAACTTAACTGACATCAGTTATTTTTATTTTGAAAATCAAAAGCCAAAAGGCTTGTTTGGCTAACCACTAAAAATATAATCAATTAACCCTTAATGCCTTATTTGGTAAAACACAATTAGATAAAAGACTTAATAGGCATTAGGCCTTATTTGGCAAAACTGAATTAAACTCCCTTAATTTATTTTAATAACCCCTTTAAAGCAAGGTTATTAGTCACACTTTTATTTAATTAATAAATCAATTAAAACATTAATCTATTAAATTACTTTAGCACATAATTTAATATCACATAACTATAATTTCTTTTATAATTATAATTTTATTCAACCAACTAATATTTTAAATTACAATTTCTCATTTAAAATATTATAATTTATTTAAATTACTATAAGCTCTCTAGCTTACTTATTAAATTAAATTGGTATATAAACTCATAACAACTAATTTTTTAGCTCCTTAATTATTTATTCAACAAATAATTAACTAAACCACATCAACTCAAATTGCCATTAAATACTTATATAATTCAATAAATATTTAATATTGCAAATAAATATTTAATATTTAATATTTAATTATTTATTTAAAAAATAATTAACTAAATCACATCAACTCAAATTGAACAATTATTTATTCAATAATAAACATATCCATTAAATATTTATATAAATCAATAAATATTTAATATTACACTTTAAAATTCTGGAATGTTACAAGAAGCACCTCTATAGGGGATCAGAAATGTAAATAAAACTGTTAAAAGCTATCAACTGCCACGGAGGAAACTCCAGGTGGGACAAAATGTAAATAAAGCTGTAAATACGGTCAACCGCCACGAAGGAAACTCAAGGCGGGACAAAATGTAAATAAAAGGCATAAAGCGATCAACTCGCCACGAAAGTAAACTCTAAAGCGAGACGAAATGTAAAGAAAGTCAGAAGCGATCAACCACCACTTAAGTAAACTCGAATTGGGACAATATATATATATATATATATATATATATATATATATATATATATATATATATATATATATAAAAGCGAATAAACGCACTTTATATAAAATCCGGGCTCATCAATGATGAAAGTCCACACATAGTTAATATATATAAATGTATATATATATATATATATATATATATATATATATATATATATATATATATATAAAGCATAAAGCACTAGATCAAGTCAGGCTCATCAAACAAAGTTCAACACACAGTTAATATATATAAATGTATATATATATATATATATATATATATATATATATATATATTAAAAGCAATAAATGCACCTGAATCAAAATTCAGGCTCATTGAACAAAGTTCGACACACAGTTAATATATATAAATGTATATATATATTAAATCAATAAACGCACCAGACCAAAGTCTAGGCTCATCGAACAAGGTTCAATACACAGTTAATATATATATATATATATATATATATATATATATATATATATATATATATATATTGATCATTATCGAGTTATGCCTCGATTGAGCCTGAACTTGATGCGGAGCTAAGTCTCAACTCAATCGAGGCATAACTCGATAATGTTAGTCAATATATATATATATATATATATATATAATATATATGTATATATATAGACTAAAATTAAACCACGGACTGAAGTCCGGGCAAAAGCAAACAACACGACTCTCAACGTGTAGAAGGGTGTATGCTGAGATGAAGAGAAAGACTCTAAAGTGTGTGAGAAGGCTTACATCTAACTGCCAAAGAAGACTTCTATATCTTTAGAGTGGGTAAACACTGGCTTTTGTAGGTACAAAAGAGACTATATATGAGCTCACAAGTGTTTAAGAGGGGAAAGTACATTGCATGGGGTGAGTGCAGAGCAAATTGGACAGGGCTTCCTAGCCTTTTTCTCTTGCAAAATGGGCAGCCCAAGCCCTCTATTTATAGACGATTTAGTTGGTGTACTGCTTGAGCCGCAGGTGTACCAAAAGGCAACCCGGGTGGGCCCGGTTTTTTTAGTCGTGGTCGCGTCTCAAGTGCGTGCACTCGAGCAATCGAATGTCCACTCGAACTTTAAGAAGTGCAATCCGGGCATCCGTTTGAGGTATACAGGACCTATTTTGGACCGCCGTTGTCAAGAGTTGTACGAAGTCATTAAAGATGGGACGATGCCCTCCGGTCTTCAAGCTTCAACTTTCATCCGTTACCCCGCACAATAGTCACTCGAGATTGATTAGTCTTATGGGACATCGTTGCGTAGATATGTTGAGACGACATGGCGTGGCATCGCGTTGGCGAGATGATGACGTTGCCCCTCACCGGTGTTATCGCCGGATTGGGCTGATAAAGCAGACGTTACTCAGGTGTGAGACCCCAGATTTTATGAATAAAGATTTAATTGTCTCGAAATATTTTTTAAATATTATGGTGTGGATTTTATATAATATTATAGTTGTGGGTAGTATTTATAAATTTTGCAAAGTATGCAAGTTGTTATATAATATTCGATTGGTCGGGGAATATTCTTTTTTATCGGGGAATATCCGTACGATGGTACAATCATTGGTGGACCCCACAACAGAATTATTGTCGGAATGAGAAAACGATAAAAATATTTTTATGAAAATAACGGCGGAAGTTTTACCATTATTACTGTTGAACTACTCGGTAGTAAAAGTACAGTAATACGCGTGGTTGCATAGTAGCACACGGTATTGATTATTAATGCTTATGTGATAAGTCACTCAGTTTTGTTTTATTGGTATTATTAATGTAATAAAACAGAATACTTTTATAAAGTTATTCTATAAATAGAATATATTATATTTTATTATGCATAGTGTTTGCATAGTGCATGCATAGTGTTTGTATAGTAAAATCTTTTATAAAGTTATTCGTTTTATTAGATTATAAATAGAATATATTATATTTTATTTAAAAGATTTTGCTTTAAATATGGACCGTCAGATTAAAGTAAATCAATCTGGATCGTTCATGAGTTTGTTACTATGCAGTCCATTTTTCTATAAATAGAAGCTCATTCCTTCATTATTTTCTTACGAATTCACTGAAACTCTAGAGAGATAAACTATAGCGAGAAAGAAGAAAGTATTCTGCTACTTCACTACTTATATATCCATTACTCTTCTTCTTAAGGTAGGGAATATTATTTGTTGTACTCGTAAGGAGTGTTATTCTTTTGTATTCATGAAGAGAACTTATATTATTCCATTCTTTATTATTCTATTGAAATAACTCAGATACGCATGAATACGCTTATACTTGGTGACATTCTTCTATTATTCCGTCTTTACTATTCTGTTGTAATATCCTGTCCGTGAGTTTATCGTAGGACCTGATTCCGTCTTTATTATTATGTTGGAATATCCTGTCTGTATGATTTACTGTGGGACACAGGTTACATCTTTATTATTATTATTCTGGAATATCACATGCGTGAGTTTTATGGGACTGATTCCATCCTTATTAGCATTACATTGAAATAACATGTCTATCGTACCGCATGCATGATGATTTTTTGTTGTTATTCCATTCTTTATTATTCATTGGAACATCCTGCTATATGCAAGTAATTTTGCTAAACCTGGTTCCGTTATTTAGTATTCTGTTGGAATAACCTGTCTATGCGAAGTATCGCATGCATGGTGATTTCTTTTGTTATTCCATTCTTTATTATACTTAGTTGGTTAAAGTTTTGACTTCTATGCTCCATGAAATTAGTGGAATATCCTTGATAATTGCGCTTCATCAAGTATCTTTTCATAGAAATATTCTTCTGAGCATTCTTGAATTTTACTCTACAAAGCAGTATCATGTTGAACATTTGGACGTTATTGGTTCTTGGACAAATTAATTCTTGAACTTGTTATATTATATTCTTATATCATTGTCATCATCCTCATGTTTATATTATGTTGAAAGTCATCTGTGGCCTGTAGTGCATAGATGGACTTGGTATGATTATGACCAGGGATTATGCGGTGTAATCATGATCGTAATGTTACAAATGATGTGGAAAAAGTCCTCATTGGCCCGTAGTGCATTGATGGACGATTTTTGGTATGATTATGGCTGTGGATTCTCTTTGGCCGTAGTGCAAAGATGAATTATTTTATGACATGATCAGGACCGTTGATGAAAACACGATTATCTTTGGCCTGTAGTTCATGGATAATTCGTGGTCGTGATACTAAAGAATATCCTTAGCCGTAGTGCAGGGGTGATTCGATGATGTGGATTATTTATTAAGCTGATTCCGAGCGATAAAAGTGGTGAAAAACCTTTTAAATCATAAAAAATAGTAGATTTTATTCTCTATTTGACTCTTTTAATGGATTGCTTGTTCCGCTGCAGTTAAACTTGATGTTTGTTATATTGTATCAGTTTAACATTGTTTAAGGCTACTGATAATTTATTCTGCATTATCTTAGTCATAATATTTCTTCTTGGGCTAGTTGAGCTAACCCTTTCTTTCACGTTTTTCTCTTGAAATGAGAATATAAATTTGGAACGAGTTGGGAAGCGGAGTGATGGCCCTAGATGGTGCATTAGTAGTCCTCACTATTATGTGAAATAGTGTGATAATAATTGTAATGAGGACTTCTTTTGAGTTTGTATACTCTCTAGAAGACAATATTTGTATTCAAACTCACAGTTTATGTTTTGTCATATTGTACACAACAGTTGTATTATTAAGTTGTATTTGAATTCTATACCACGTATCTGGCGACTCAAGATGGGTGATGTATACCTAATTTTGGGGGCGTCACATCAGGCTTCGCTGAGATTGGACTGCTACAATTTGTTGAAGGTCCTTCTTGTCATCTTTGAGGTGTGCCTGTATTCCCGATGTTATCACCGGGTTGGTACAGTATATCTCATTGTGAGCGCCGAGATTGAAGCTGGTCGCATTTGAAACAAGCATATCCGGGTTATCGCCGAAACTGCATTCCTTGGGGTTATCACCAAGGTTGGTGGCTATTCCCATGGTTGGGACTGAGACTGGATACCTCGGGGTTATCTCCGAGATTAATTGGTCTTCTCCGGTGTGTGTTTTGGTATTTTATCTGCACGCCTTGGGGTTATCTTCGAGGTTGGATTTGTTACCCCCAGAGTAATCTGGGGTTGATGCTGAACTTCCGGTAGTTTCTGGTATGGATATGGATTTATCTTTCAGGGTTCCCTCTTAAAAGACGAATCTGTCCTCCTGTAATGTTAGTGACAATAGTACAGAAAATTTTGAGTGTCTACAGATGCCCCTCTTTATCATACTCATGCATGGCGATGCATGGGTAGGATAAAGAATCCTAGACACTTGAAACACAACAAGACAAACATGGTACTGTATGTAGCAACATGATGCCAATGTATAATACATGTGTATGGGGTTGTAGCCCACCATGCTGGGGATGACTGCTGGCTCCCTGTTGCTTCAACTGGGGATTGGCAATGCTAACTAGATTTGATGTATAAGCCGAATCTGTTAGGATGTTGATGTTGGAGTTATCACCTAATTCTTGTGTTCTTGATAACGACTTGATCCTGAAGATGTACCTCTTATGTGTAAGAGATCTATGGGGATAAAGCTTGATCTGTTTGAGGATGTGTATAACATATTCCATCATCTATCCTCTTTGATAACGTTGACCTCTCCTGGTTAGTATCGCCAGAATATGTCACGATTCTATTGGATTCACTGCAAACAACAAATATTGTCAACAAATAAAAACCCTGATGCTCAATAGTAGTTGAGACCTTTTACACTTCCATTTTATTAAGTGCTCGGCTTGATTGATTTTATTTAACAGATGCGAGGCATCCGTACGAAAAATAATATACAAAATAATGCCGACTTCCTCGTGGGTATGGAAACCATCTGAGGAAATTCAGACAACGCATAATAATTTACAAGTTGCTTACAGCTGAAAATGTCCATCACAGGAACCGAATCTAGATTCAATGGGATGAATCTGTGATCACATGATTCCTAGGCGCATAGAATACTGCAATTTGTATGAAAGCAATAAGCAGGTATATATATAAAAGCTGTAAATATATATATACAAATATGATCACCAACCACGAAGTGCCTCCATGGGGGATTAGAAATGTATATAAAGCTGTTAAAAGCTATCAACCACCACGGAGGAAACTCCAGGCGGGACAAAATGTAAATAAAGCTGTAAATACGGTCAACCGCCACGAAGGAAACTCCAGGCGGGACAAAATGTAAATAAAAATCAGATAAAAGCGATCAATCGCCACGAAGTAAACTCCGAGCAGACGAAACGTAAAGAAAGTCAGAAAGCGATCAACCACCACGAAGTAAACTCCAGTGTGGGACGAAATATATATATATATATATATATATATATATATATATATATAAACGCATAACGGATGTAAAATCCGTGCTCATCGAATGAGTTACTACACGTTCATATATATTAGTATATATATATATATATATATATTAAAGTAGACTAGACTTGATGAGCCTAGACTAAACGCATTTTGTTCGATGAGCCTGAGACTTGATTTACTACTTTAATATATATATATATATATATATATATATATATATATATATATATATATATAAAAAGCAAATAAACGCCTCGCATCAAGTTAGGCTCAATCGAGGCATAACTCGATAATGTTAGTCAATATATATATAAATATATATAATATATATGTATATATACAGACTGAAATGAAACCACGGACCGAAGTCCGGGCAAAAGCAAGCAACACGACTCTCAACGTGTAGAAGGGTGTGTGCACAGATGAAGAGAAAGACTCTAAAGTGTGTGAGAAGGCTTACAGCTGACTGCCAAAGAAGACTTCTATATCTTTAGAGTAGGTAAACACTGACTTTTGTAGGTACAAAAGAGGCTATATATGAGTTCACAGGTGTTTAAATGGGGAAAGTACACTGCATGGGGTGAGTACAGAACAAATTGGGCAGGGCTTCCTCGCCTTTTTCTCTTGCAAAATGGGCAGCACAAGCCCTCTATTTATAGATGATTTAGTCACAGGTGTACTGCAATGAGTGGCCATGAGTGTCCCCGCAAATGAGCCATGAGTGTGCAGAGGCAACCCGGGTGGGCCCGGGTTTTTTGGGTGGGGTCGTCTCGAAGTACGTGCACTCAGGCACTATAATGTCTACTCAAACTTTAAAAAGTGCAATTCGGACATCCGTTTGAGGTATGCAGGACCTATTTCGGACCGCCGTTGTCGAGAGTTGTACGATGGCATGGGATTAGAGTTTGTACGAAGTCATTGAAGATGGGACGATGCCCTTCGGTCTTCAAGCTTCAACTTTCATCCGTTACCCCGCACAATAGTCACTCGGAATTAATTAGTCTTGTAGGACATCGTTGCGTAGAGATGTTGAGACGACATGGCGTGGCATCGCGTTGGTGAGATGACGATGTTGCCCCTCACCGGTGTTATCGCCGGATTGGGCTGATAAAGCAGACGTTGCTCAGGCTTCGCTGAGATTGGACTGCTGTAATTTGTTGAAGGTCCTCATTGTCATCTTTGAGGTGTGCCTGTCTTCCCGATGTTATCGCCGGGTTGGTACAGTATATCTCGTCGTGAGCGCCAAGATTGAAGCTGGTCGCATTTGAAACAAGCATTTCTGGGGTTATCGCCGAAACTGCATTCCTTGGTGTTATCACCAAGGTTGGTGCTTATACCCATGGTTGGGACTGAGAATGGATACCTCGGGGTTATCTCCGAGATTAATCGGTCGTCTCCGGTGTGTGTTCCGGTATTGTATCTGCACGCCTCAGGGTTATCTCCGAGGATGGATTTGTTACCCCCCATAGTAATCTGGGGTTGATGCTGAACTTCCGGTAGTATCCGGTATGGATATGGATTTGTCTTTCAGGGTTCCCTCTTAAAAGACGAATCTGTCCTCCTGTAATGTTAATGACAGTAGTACAGAAAATTTCGAGTGTCTACAAAATGTTTTGTTGCAAAAGGTTATACTTGTTCTTTTTATTACCTAGTTCATGAGTTTAGGACCGTACTACGATATTGACAAAGCCATATATGAACAAGTATTAATTTTAGCATTTTGCACTAAACTTAGTTCTATATATGATAGTAGATGTTAATTTCTCTCAAGGATAACCATGGGGTCATAGCAAGAAAGTTCTTCTGGTGTTTGTCTGACCAATCACCACGTTGAGAATTGAAGGATAGAATCATGTTTTAATGTCCATATGTTGAGCAAATGTACGACCCTTTTATAGATTTGCTACTACATCAAGTCCAAATTGATAAGAGATGCTCAAAACTTGCCATTTTCCATTGTAGTATTAAATACATGTTTAGTTGTGGCTCTAAAACAATTTTATTATCAACAATAAGCAATGTGTCGGGTGGTCTAATGAACCATTTGTTGCCGACAAAAGTAAAATTTAGCTTATGCTTCAGTGTATTAATATTGGCTTTATAATTCTCATTTGAGGAGGCTAATGTAGTTTTAACAATAGTGAGTTTGGTTATGAAGTACTTTAGAAAAAACTAATATTAGATATTATGAAATTTTAGTGATATTCAAACTAAATAGTTTATCAAGATATCTTTGTAAATACTATCATTAAATATTATGTGATTTTACTTATTTAAATTTAGGGATGTAAAGCAAAATTCAATTGTGATTAAATTTTAGTACTCCATTACAGATTCATTTGTGATATTTTTTTAATGCCATTAATTTCATTCCAACATTGGGGGGAGAGCCGAGGGAATGCAGGACCATACGGCCAAAGGCTCGGTGTTAATCATGTGGTTTTAAAAAATATGAAGAAAGTTTCTTATTTTCATAAAGTTGTCCATAGAATCAGAATATACAGTTGGTTTACAATGTACATGTCGATTTAAGAGACTTTATAAGCTTCACATTTACGATAAGAATCTTAAATTTTTTATCACAAATAATGTAATATTAAAAAAGACAAAAAAACTTAATGATATAGCCAATCAAAATGATTTTACTCAATGTAGATGACACCTCATTTTAAACACTTTTTGTAATAAAAAATTTAAGCACCTATTATTATCCTGCTGATAGTGAACTGTGTTATGGTATACAAAATTAATGAACACTAGCAGCCCCTTCTCAAAATTCCTCCCCCTTTTATGTTTTCAAACTCAAAACTGCAAGCCCAGCTTCTCAACTAAATCAAAATCTACATACACTATACTCTTTACAAGAAACCTCACCCAGAAAAGCACTTTATAAACCCCGGTACAAACAATAAATATTACAAAGTTACAACAACAATTGACAATTGAAGCACAACAAAAGAATGCGTAGATAATGGCAAGCTCATAATATATATTTTGCCTGTAGAAAAATTATACAGCCTTATCACCACAATTTTTAATTTTGAATGCACCCAAAACATGACATGTATACATAATATATATACCCGAACAACTAGAGAGCACAAATGATCGAATTTTTATTAGTATTGAGTGGGTTTTATGGAAAAAGATGCACAAATCCTGATAAACTACAGTTGGAAGACAATCAGAAGTGCACAAGGTATAAACCAATATAAAAACTCCACTTACCCAGAAAAATGCTAATCTAATCAAGTTTCGAATTTCTCAAATACTCGTCACAGCTAAACTGGATCCGCACTAAATCTTCCTTTTGAAAACTCATCTAAGACTCCGGTGACAACATTCTCTCCACCACAAATCACAAACCACTTATCGACAAGTCAAAATTTAGGGCTTGTTAGAGGAAGGAGAGAAATAGAGAAAATCATAACAACTAAGGGGTAAATATAAATTGAAAACCTAAAGACTGAAATTATACCTTCTCAAACAGCCAGTCAATATGCAGGATTGCTTTCAAGCGGGACAGAGAGATGGAGTGAGACGAAGAGTTTTCCGGCGGACATGAGATGCAGAGTGACAAGAGATGGAGTGAGAATGCTGAAGAGATAGGGTTGATCGAGTGACTGAGATGTTGATTTGGGAGAAAAATGGTGATATTGATTTGGGGGAAAATATGGGAGGGATTTATGACTGATAAAACCTATTAAATACGCCCCCCTTATGACCCTCGTTAAAATCCCAAAAAAAAAGTCCTATACTGACGGCCAAATTGTGACCCTCGAAACAGACTACCTTCAAAGGAATATGCCGATTTCCGATAGTATTCATCACTATAGACATATATTATTAGATTTGCCCGCCGTGACCGTCGCTAAATCTCGTCGCCTCATCTAGATTTTCTAGTAGTGTCAATTGCTCAGCAAGTCATAGCAGTTAAAAAATAACAACTCAAGAATCACATATTCTTTTAGAAATTCCAATAACCGAACAAAGGTTATGGAGCAGCTCGAATAACAGGAACAAATCTGATTCCTATCATTTTAAAACATTAGTCACATTTACTTGACATACTTTCATTCTTCTACTTATTCATTAACATTATGTCTAGCTAGAATCATTAACACAGACTTAACAATAACGGTTCATGAATAAACAGAACCTTTTTCACGTTGAACAGTTCAATCACAAAACAATTCATTTCACAAAAACACCGAAGTGTTAAAATTTTGGCACAAGACCTCATACATTCTACCACATTGTACAAACATAACACATTTGCACATAGGTAAAATTTTCTCAAGTTCAAGTTCATCATCTAAGAAAGGTTAAGAAACTAACATTCATATTTAAAAAAATTAATGAAGTTAGGAAACTTGCCTTACGCACAACTACAACTTATAATTTACGCTGAACTACTCATTGATATTCTTATATATCACATAAAGAATAGCACATACCAAATAGTCGTATAATCGACGCACATATTGGTTCAACTAACTTTCATTCTTATGCTTCGCATCTTATAACCTATCACTTAACCATTCTTCTTTACCATTTTACGATATATTTACATTGACATTTCCTTCTTCTTAGCTCAACTTGTCCAAAGCATTACAACTGTAATGTTTGTTAAGTCAATTATCGTTCCTTATGGCTTTCTGATAACTAAATATCATACTTCAGGATTATTTACTAACGTCTAAGTCATACTGTTATTTGTATGTCGAGAACGAACGTTCAATGTTAAGACTATGCGTTCATAGCCTTTAAGCATTTTACATCACCTTATTCATATGTTACAACATCCGATTTACTTGTCTTAGAACGTTCTTCAAGTTATAATCATTAACTCGGTTTCTTAACGTTATACGTCATTCTTTAGTCTTCATTACCTAATGTTTAAGTCATACACGGTGTGTATGTTAAACATGTTCAACTTACGCATAGGCTAAACATCGTCATTGGTTTAAGCGTTTTACGTTTACGTTCCTTTCAAACATTTCTTATCTGACTCCATTTGGGACCATTCGTTAACCCCATTACCGTTCATTGTATTTTAATAACATTCAAATGTTATTCTTATCATTATTACTCAACGCTCAAGTGATTACATCTCAAGTAACCTTAAACGTTCATTTTACTCGAATACAGTTTACTGTATTTCTGAATACAGAATCCTGCATTTCAGTTATGCACCTTGCGTTTATATTTTACAATCATTTTTTACCAACATTAATCAACGTCTAAATTATACAACCAATGTATACTTGGTGTGAGACCCCAAATTTTATGAATAAAGATTTAAATTTCTCAAAATATTTTTTTAAATATTATGGTATGGATTTGATATAATGTTATAGTTGTGAGTAATATTTATAAATTTTGCAAAGTATGCAAGTTGTTGTATAATATTCGATTGGTCGGGAAATATTCTTTTTGTCGGGGAATATCCGTACGATGGTACAATCATTGGTGGTCCCCCACAACGGAATTATTGTCGGATTGAGAAAACGACAAAAATATTTTTATAAAAATAACGGCGAAAGTGTTACCGTTAAAACTGTTGAACTACTCGATAGTAAAAGTACAACAATAAGAGTGGTTGCATAGTAGCACACAGTATTGATTATTGATGCTTACGTGAGAAGTCACTCAGTTATACTCAATTATTACTACAGTAATTGCTGTATCATATCTCTCATATTATTGATTCAATTATTGTTACAGTATCATCTGCATAATATGATATATTATTAAATCAATAATTGAGACGGCAAAGTTATTCATATTATTATTTGCAATATTGACAATGTCTAGAAGTTCTGTCAAAGAGAGGTTTGGTCACCTAATTGCGCGCCAATAAGGAGAAATCCTTATCCGAATGCCCCCTCTTTCCTGGGAACGACCTGGTTGTTAAATATTATAAGTTATAATATTAATGATGAATAATTTCGTGTTGATTAAAGATGAAATTGATAGTTCCATTGTGTTGAGATTATTAGTGTTAGTAGAAATTAACATTTATTTCGATAATAATTGATGTCTGGAGGTTATATTGACCAATCGGGTATTCGAGACACTTTTCGTGTCGAAGTACTATTCACGAGTTACTATTCACAGGTTACTATTTACCTGGTTACTATTCACTCTAGTATTGTTCACTCGGATATTTGGGATACTTTTCGTGTCGGGGTACTATTCCTGAAGTACTATTCACGACATACTATTCACCCGAAAAATATATTTCTTTTCGGTCCAAATCATTTTTGGGTACAATATTATTCTATGAGGAGATGTGATAATTTTTCATACCGTTGGTTGAAGTTATAATAGTAAATTAATATGGATTGTTGGTTGAAGATATAATAGTAAATTAATATGGACCGCTGGTGGAAAGTTATAATAGTAAATCAATATGGATCGCTGGTTTAAAGTTTTAATAGTAAATCAGTATGGACCGTTGCTTTAAGTTTTAATAGTAAATCAATATGGACCGTCCGTTTAAAAGTAAATTAATATGGACCGTTCATGAATTAGTTACTATTCAGTCCATTCTCCTATAAATAGAAGCTCATTTCTTCATTATTTCTTACCAATTCACTAAAACTCTAGAGAGAGAAACTATAGAGAGAAAGAATAAAAGTATTCTGCTACTTCACTACTCCAATATCCAGTTTCTTCTAAGGTAAGGGATATTATTTGTTGTACCCGTAAGGGGTATTATTTCTTTCGTATTTATGAAGAGAAATTCTGTTATTCCATTCTTTATTATTATGTTGGAATAACTTTTGTTTATCTGAAGTACCATATACATTTGAAATTCTTCTCATTATTCCATTCTTTATTATTACGTTTGAATAACTTTATCATGCAAGGTCTATCGCATGCACGGTGATTTTTTGTTATTCCATTCTTATTATTACATTGAATAACTTTTGTTTATCTGAATCTGCATACATGGTGAAATTCTTCTAATATTCCGTTCTTTATTATTACATTGGAATATCTTATGCGTGCGTTCTGTGGGACTGAGTTCCATTATTTATTATTACATTTGGGAATAACACATGCATGCGATCTATCGCACGCATGGTGAATCCTTTTGTTATTCCATTCTTTATTATTACATTGGAATAACTTTTGTACATATGGATTACCACATGCATGGTGAATGATCTTTCGTATTCATTCCTTATTAAATTGTGGAAATGATCTGTCTACGTGGATTACCAAATGGCGGATGAAAATCCATTTGCAGTTTCATATATTCTATTTTACTCAGTTGGTTAAAGCTTTGACTTCTATACTCCATGAAATTAGTGGAATATCCTTGATATTTGCGCTTCATCCAGTATCTTTTCATGAAAATATTCTTCTGAGCATTCTTGAATTTTACTCTACAAAGCAGTATCATGTTGACTATTTGGACGTTATTGGTTCCTGGATAAATTAATTTATAAATCTTTAAAATTTATTCTTGAACTTATTTTATTGAATTATTATGTCATTGTCATCATCCCTAATGCTTATATTGTGATGAAAGTCATCTTTGGCTTACGTGCATAGATGGACTTGGTATGATTATGACCAGGGATTATTCGGTATAATCATGACCGTAATGTGACGAATGATGTGGTAAAAGTCCTCATTGGCCTGTAGTTCATTGGTGGACAGTTGTTAGTATGATTATGACCAGGGATTATTCGGTATAGTCATGACCATTGATGATTACATGAATATCCTTGGCCGTGGAGCACGGATGATTCGATTTTATTTAGTAAGCTGAGTCTCAGAGATAAAGTTGATGAAAAACTTTTTAAATCATAGAATATAGTAGATTTTATACCTTACTTGACTCTTCTAATGGATTGCTTGATCCGCTGCAGTTAAACTTGTTGTCTATTATATTCTATCAGTTTAACATTGTTGAAGGCTAATGATAATTTATTCTGCATTATCTTAGTCATAATATTTCTTATTGGGCTAGTTGAGCTCACCCTTTCTTTCACTGTTCTCTTCAGGAAATGAGAACATAGTTGGGACTAGTCGGGGAACAGAGTGATGGTCCTAGATGGTGCATTAGTAGTCCTCACTATTCTATGAAATAGTGTGATAATAAATGTAATGAGGACTCCATTGGGTGTGGATATTGTCTAGATGACAATATTTGTATTAAAACTCATGTTGGTTTATATCTTGAGAGGTTTTAATGATGACAATAAATCGGGCTTGTGTTAAATATTATAATTAGGTCTTTTGCCTTAATTGCTTTTGGACTGGGTCATGTGACCAATATTTATTTGCTGGAATCATTCGAAGTCTTGACCCAACAGCTCTGAGACCACTTTTATTAAACATGGAAGTTGTTCTTATTGTATTTAATTTGAGTTTTAAATATTAATAAAAAGAGTCTCAAACCCTAGTTGGGATTGGACGTGGATTAGGCTACTAGATAGAGGATAGCGGCTGAACCACGTAAAAATCCTTGTGTCTATGGTTTGATTATCTCGTGTTTTGATTTGATATTATTTCCTGAATAACTGAACTTAATATTGCAACATAGATTTTCTGGCAGTGCGAAATACACTTATCCAGACATTCCTCATATCACTTTATTCTGTCTGTGTTATAAGAAAAGTGATATTTGCTCTAAAGCAGACACTATAAACTATTTTCCAAACTGTCTGTTTTAGTCCAGAATCTGAAAATTAAAAATTGGCCACTGTAGATCACTTCTAAGTATTTACACATATTCACCCCCCCCCCCCTCTAGGTGTGCTTAATTATAGAATTACATTTGGTATCAAAGCAAGGCTCTACTAATATTGATATTTGCAGGTCATAGGGAAAGATCCTATGGTACACCTCAGTTTTCAAGAAGGTCAATCCACAAGCCGACCACCTTTGTTGCTCGGAAGTGAAAACTTTAACTTTTGGAAGTTTGGAATGATGATTTATCTTAAACGAGACCCATGGGAATAGTGGGTTGTTGAGAATGGCCCAGTCATTCCAAGACATGATGATGGGAGACCAAAGAATCTCATGGAAATGGATTCCAATGAATTGTACATGGTATCCTATGATTCCAAAGCCATGAACACGCTGCTGAGTGGAATGATTCAAGCTGAAATCGATAAAGTTTCTACATGCACCACTGCTAAAGAAATATGGGATACAATCATCATGAACCATGAGGGAAGTACAAAGGTAAAAGAAGTCAAATTAAGTATGCTAATGCAAGATTATGAGCTTTTTAGGTTGGAGAAGAATGAATCTATCAAAGAAGCTCAAGCTAGATTCCTCACTCTTATGAACTCTCTAAGTATGCTCAGCCGAAAAATTGATCAAAGGGAGATAAATTGAAAGATACTTAGAGTCATGCCCAAACGGTTCGCACCAAAAGTTACAACTCTTCAAGACTCAACTACAATCAGTTCGATGGAAACTCTAACTTTGTTTGGAGAGCTTGAAGAATTCAAAAATCAACTAAAGAGGTATGATGAAGAGGATGAAGAACCAATAAAGAAAACATTGGCACTTGAAGTCGAGAGCAGCAATAAAAGTGATCACGAAGATTTTGATGAAGAAATTGAAATGCTCTCAAGAAAACTCGAGAGACTACTTCAAAGGAAGAAACAAAGGAAAAATCAAAAAGGTAGCTCAACTCCAGTGAGCAAGTCCGAAACGAAACAAGAAGATGAAACTGTTCAACTGTGTTTCACTGGATTATGCAATCAAGAATCATCTGAGGTAAACTCTGAACTTGGTGATATTACTATTTCTGATTATCTAGTTTTAAAAAATGAAAATATTCGTATTAAAGAGAAAAATGCTCATTTAAAAAATTGGATAAATGATTTAATGAAAGAGGTAGAAACATTGATTGAAGAAAAACAAGAAATAGTTAAAGATTGCACATCAAGTGAAGTATCTAAGTTAAATGCTAAAATTGATTATCTTGATAATAAAATTCTATATAATCGTGCAAACAAATTAAATGAAGAATTCAATGATCTTAAAAAGGAAAATGATGTTTTAAAAGAAAGTTTGAAAATGAGATATACTTGTATTAATTCTTTTAATGATGGAAAAATATTAAACATGCAAAATAATAATGAGGAAGAAATAATTTCATTGAAAAAGGATCTTGCAAAATTTGTTCAAGGGGAAGAGAATTTTAATATAATGTTAGGTGCTCAAAGGTCAAGTCTAGATAAACAAGGAATTGGATATAATCCTATTAAGAACATCACAATCACAACTAATAAAATTAGAGTAATAAATAATAAACCAAGGAACAAGCCTCTTTATTGCTCACCTTTTGTTACTTGCAAAAAATGTGGTTTTAAAGGTCATTTTGATTCTAATTGTAATAAAATTAGAATAAAACAAATTTGGGTAAAGAAATGTGATTTATATGCTAGTAACCCAAAAGGACCCAAGAAGATTTGGGTACCAAAAAGGTAGAGACTATTTGTTCATTTTATAGATGTTTCAAGGTCAAAAAGGAGACGAATAGTAGTTACCTATAAATTATTTGGCGGAATCTGTAAGTACCTCATATTATTTTTTAATAATGTTTTAATTAGATATATGGTTTTTCTAACACAAAGGTTCAAAATATTATTTATTCTAAAGTTTTTATTGTGTTAAATGTTCCATATTTAATACACATGACAATTATGATGAGGGATCTGTACTTGTATTTTTTTTAATGAAATTAACCATGACATGTCAAAGGAAGAGAATGAGAATTCTCCAGGAAATAATAATTTGAGTCGTAGAAGCCAAACTACTAAATTTGGACAGCCTAAGTCGTCCGAATCAGAAGAAAAAGATGCCCAGATTCGTGGAACTGAAATAGCTGAATCCAGGCAGACTGAGCCGTCTGCATCAGAAGAAAGATCAAGCGAATCAGAAAAACAAACAAAGGAAAACAAATAAACTGAGTCGTCTGCATTTTAAAAAACGCAGACTTGCAAACATCTCGAATCGAGACGGAACCGAGCCAAATGCATTTTAGTAGAAAACTGAGACATGCAGACACCAAAAAATAGACAGCCAGACCCGTCCGATTTAGAAGAAAAATCAGATACAGAATTTGATATATCACAATTTGTATCTAACGAACAGATGACCACTGCCAAGCAACCTAGATCATGTAGAACTATAAGAAATCAACCCCCAATTTTGATTATAGGTGACCTCCACATTGGATGATCAAAAGAAGTGTTTTTGAAGAGATTTGAGTATGAAAATCCAAAATCAAAAACTTCAGAGCACATCCAGCAAGCTTACTATTGGTAACAACAATGTTGATATATAGGTAACAAATCACAAAGGTATGATCATATTGTTTATTTGTTATATGTGATTTTGTTATAAGCTTGCTAAATTGATATGAATTAATTTTTGTTAATGACAAAGAGAGAGTGATATTTGGGTAATAATGATTATGTTCTAACCAACTTGTGCTTAATGATTTCTTTTTGATAATGACAAAGGGGGAGAGATATCTGGTATTTGAAATTTGAATTGACTGGGTATTTGGATTAAGATCCAAATCATTTTTTTTACTCCATAATATGCATATATTTAGGGGGAGCCTTATAGATAGGGGGAGCATATAAATTAAATATTGTCATCATCAAAAAGAGGGGAGAGTGTTGGTTTATATCTTGAGAGGTTTTAATGATGACAATAAATCGGGCTTGTGTTAAATATTATAATTAGGTCTTTTGCCTTAATTGCTTTTGGACTGGGTCATGTGACATATATTTGTTTGCTGGAATCATTCGAAGTCTTGACCCAACAGCTCATTACCAATCAAGTCTTGTATTTGAATTCAAAATTAATTGATTTCCTATTATATCTCTTATAAAGATTATTCCAAAGATACTTTTATATAATAGGAGTCTATTAAGGAGTCTTATGGTAACTAGGCAAATCATTCCTTCCTTATCTTTAGCTGTTTGTGTTCAATATATATACTCCTTAATATCAGCTGGGTCTGTGAATTATTTTTGGAATCAATTATTCAATCTTTTCAAAACATATTCTATTGCTCCAACTATGATTGATTCATGCTAATCTATTTATCCGTTAGGAGCTAATTACAGAGAAAGATCGGTAATTGATTCTTTGTTTTATTCATATAGCCGTTACCCTCCTTAGTATATATATATATCTTCCTCTCGGCTATAACAGGTACACAAGGGAATATACATCAGCAAGGGAAAAGCAGTAATCATCTTTAGTATTATTGATTGATTGATTGTATTCCTCCTTTGAGAGCTTTTACTGTCTAGAATTTTCCAGCAAGTTAGCATCTCTTTGTAAGTTCTTTATTAGCTGGAAAAAAGCCATTGGATACCAATATCCTTTGTTACAAGTTCTGTTCACCAGTATTTGTCGGAGTGGTCGATCCATTAGTGGATAAGGTCTGTTCAAAGAGCTTTTAAGGTTGCAAAGGTGCAAGGGTTGCAGAAGTGCAAAAAGGGGCAGAGGTGTCCATACAAGGAGGAAAGCTTTTGTTGAACAGGGAAGTTGTTCTTATTGTATTTAATTTGAGTTTTAAATATTAATAAAAAGAGTCTCCAATGCTAGTTGGGATTGGACGTGGATTAGGCTACTAAATAGAGGATAGGGGCTGAACCACGTAAAAATCCTTGTGTCTATGGTTTGATTATCTCATGTTTTGATTTGATATTATTTCCTGAATAACTGAACTTAATATTGCAACGTAGATTTTCTGGCAGTTCGAAATACACTTATCCAGACATTCCTCATATCACTTTATTCTGTCTGTGTTATAAGAAAAGTGATATTTGCTCTAAAGCAGACACTATAAACTATTTTCCAAACTGTCTATTTTAGTCCAGAATCTGAAAATTGAAAATTGGCCGCTGTAGATCACTTCTAAGTATTTACACCTATTCACCCCCTCTAGGTGTGCTTAATTATAGAATTACAACTCACAGCCTATGTTTTATCGTATTTTACACGACTGTTGTATAATTAAGTTATATTTGTATTCAATACCTTGTATCTGGCGACTCAAGATGGGTGATGTATACCTGTTTTGAGGGCGTCACACTTGGAACGTTCATTTGACATGAATATGATTTACGAATATCGTTTACGTACTTTGCATTAAATAGCTCGTCCTTTAAACTTTCATTCAATCTTTACTTAAGATTTTAATCACTTCCATTAGTGATCCATTATATGAACATCACTTCATCATCATCTCTTAATGTCTAAGCAATACGGTTCGTGGTATGCTAAGATCGCTCGTCTATCGCTACTAAGTTGTATAAATAAGTCTTGTGAGGTATAATAATAAAGTGGATATTTTAAATGTATAGGAGAAAATAAATTTAAGTAAATATATATTTACTATTAAATATTTATTTCCATAAGTTATGTGTATTTGGGATAATACAGTTTATGGGAAATAATGAGTTAGGAATACTCAATTAAATTATATTCTAACTCAATTCAATTATTATTTGGACTAAACCAATGTACATGGATTATATGATTATGTGTATATGTACCCATAACATACCCCAAGGTAATAATATTTGTGACGCCCCCAAAATAAGTATACACCACCCATTCTGAGTCGCCAAATACATGGTACATAATTCAAATACAAACTTAATTATACAACTGTCGTGTAACATAAGGTGAAAGTTTTAACATGAATATTGCCTCGTAGACAATATCCAAACTCAAATGAAGTCCTCATTACAATTATTATCACACTATTTTATAAAATAGTAAGGACTACTACAGCCACCATCTCGGACCGTCACTCCATTCCCCGACTAGTCCCACCTATATTATCATTTCCTAAAGAGAACAATGAAAGCAAAGGGTGAGCTCAACCCAGTAAAGAATATTATGAATAAGATAATACAGAATAAATTATTGTTAGCCTTCAATAGTGTTAAACTAATAGAATACAATAGACAACAAGTTTAACTACATCAGAACAAACAATCCATTAGAAGAGTCAAGTAGAGCAATATCTACTATCTTATATGATTTAAAAGTTCATCATAAATATTTTATCGCTGTAACACAGCTCAATAAATAATCCACATCATCGAATTATCCATGCACTACGAGCCAAGGATATTTGTTAGTATCACATCCATGAATTATTCATGCACTATAGGTCAAGAATATTCGTTATTATCACCAATGGTCATGACTATGCCAACAACTATCTATCAATGCACTACGAGCCAATGAGGACTTTTACCACATCATTTGTAACATTACAGGTCATGATTATACCGATACATAATTCCTGTTCATAATCATACCAATCAACAATCCATCTATGGACTACGGGCCAAAGAAGACTTTTATCACAATATAAGCATGAGGATGATGACAATGATATAAGCATCAATCAAACGAAATCAAGGATAAATATTAAAGATTTTTAATTTATCCACAGTTTAAAAATGTCTAAATTGTCAACATGATAACTGCTTTGTGGAGTAAAATTCAAGAATAATATTCATGTAACAAAAATAATTTGGACAGAAAAGAAATCAATTTTTGTCGTGAATTGTACCCCGGGTGAATAGTACCCCATGAATAGTACTTCGTGAATAGTACCCCGTGAATAGTACTCCGGCATGAAAATATCAAAAGTTAAAAAGAATGTTCAGAAAAATATTCTTGTGTAACGATACTAGATGAAGCATAAATTTCAAGAATATTCTACTAATTTCAAGGAGTATAGATGCAATACTTATCAAAATAAGTGTAGAAATAGGAATATGAAACGAATTAATATTACTTACATACTATAGAGTATGGAAGAAAATATTATTTCTTACGAATATTGAATGAAAATAATATCCCTTACCTTAAAAGGAGAGTATTTCTGACTGGTATGGCGGGAATATTCTTGTAGAAAACTTGTACTGTTTTGTACACTCAAAACTTCCTTAAACTTAAAAGAAATACGCTCAAAATTATAGAAGAAGAATTCTCTGATTCTGGTGTGATTTTTATTTCTAAACTGAGCATCCTATTTATAGGAGAATGGCAGGAAACTATTTAAGAAAATCATGGGTGAACAGTAAGGAAATTCACACGCGCCGAATTCGTTCGGCTGAATTTTTTTTGATTTATTATGCTGCATAATGCACAATAAAAATATAATATATTCTATTTTATTAAAGAAACAAAACTTATATAATTTATATATATACCACCCTGCAGCCCACATATATATATATATGTATGTATGTATGTATGTAATAAAACAAAACTAAGATAACTTTCTACCGATGATTTTGAAAAATGAGTAAGTGGGGGAGGGTCCATGTAATAAGCAAAATTTACAACAAATACTTCATAAAAACCCCCTCTATTTATCTCAAAATAACTTGGCTTCACTAAACACATTTTTAATAACATTTTTTCATCATTAATATTATAACTCACAATATTAACAACTAGATCATTCCTAGGAAAGAGGGGGCTTTCCGATAAGGATTTCTCCTTATTGGCGCGCAATTAGGTGACCAAACCCCTTTCCTCAACAGAACTTTCTAGACATCGTCAATAATGTAAATAATAATATAAATAACTTTGTCATCTCAATTATTGATTTAATAATATAAAATATTATGCAGATGATACTGTGACAATAATTTAATCAATAATGTGAGATACTATCCAATAATTACTGTGACAATAATTGAATAAAACTGAGTAACTTCTCACGTAAGCATCAATAATTAAAGATAATATACAATACAGTGTGCTACTATGCATCCACACGTATTATTGTACTTTTATCACCGGGTGATTCAACAGTTCACGGTAAACGTTTTGCCGTTATTTTTATAAAAAGTTATTTTTGTCGTTTTCTCACTCCGACAGTAATTCCGTTATAGGGTCCACCAATGATTCTGTCGTCATACGAATATTCTCTGATAAAATAAATATTCCCCGACTAAACGAATATTTTATGACAACTTGCTTACTTTACAAAATTTTTAAATATTACCCACTACTATAACATTATAACAAATCCACACCTTATTATTCAAAAAGATATTTAGAAAAAATTAAATCATTATTAATAAAATTTGGGGTCTTACAATATTAACTCATTAAAATTGCATTTGTTAGTCCAAAAGAAAATAAACCTAAGTATGCTAGTGTCATTTTGCAATTGCTGAGTTTAAAAGGAGTTGTCCCATATTCATAGTCCTATCTCTTCCTTTATCACGTGTTTAGGCCATTGGCCTAAGCCTATTTTCCTTGCACAGCCAAAACTCAATTCATTCAAATGATGAAATAGGGAGTGGTTGATATTATAAGACCCCAACTTTTTATAAATAAAATTGAATTTCCTCTAATTATTATTTTAAATAATAAAGTGTTAATTTGATATAATGCTTTGGTTATGGGTGAAATGTGCAAATTTTGCAAAATAAGCAAGTGGTTATAAAATATTCTTTGTTGTCGGGGAATATTTGTTTGGTAGTGGAATATTCTTGCTGTTGGGAAATATTCGTACAATGGCGCAACCATTTGTGGGCCCCATAACGAAAAAATGTCAGATAAAGAAAACGACAAGAATGATTTTTCTAAAAAAGCTACAGAAGTTGTTACCAATTAACACTAGTGAAATACTTTGGTTAAAATACGATGTACGGCGTGGTTGCACAAGAATAACACTGCAGATTACAAGATATTTTTGGATTATTGATTCTTACGTGAAAGGCACTACTCAATAATTGCTACAAAGAATTACTGTTCAATATTTTATTTTACTGATTCAATAATTGCTACGTTGATATTTTATATTATTGTTAATTCAATAATTATCACTGCACAGTATTTTCCATTATCAGATTAATAATTCATATTATTTAAATAATATTATTAGATAGCATTATTGGTAATGTCTAAGGAAGTTCTGTCTAGAAAAGGGGTTTGGTCACCTAATTGCGCGCTAGTAAGGAGAAATCCTTATCGGAATGCCCCCTCTTTCCTGGTAACGACCTAGTTGTCATTATTGTGATTCTGTAATATTATTTGTGAATAATTAATTATTAATTTATATGATAAGAAAATATTTATTTTTATATGGATATAAATGAAGGAATTAATATTGAGGAGTTTGATCAGTATTTTGTCGGAATAGAGGTATTAAAAATCATCCGTATGTGAATTTCGGTCATTTTCTGTTTGGAATTTGGAAAAACTTTCTTCTACAAAGTTGTAGAGAATTAAATTTCCTATTAAATGGACATAAAATTCGTATTTTTCTGACAAAAGAGTTATTGATTATGAATTATTGAAGTTTCTGAATATTGTTTAAATTTAAAACATTTTTGGAAATTTTCTAGAATGGGTGGTCCCCACTCTTGTCCTTGTTGGTGTGTTGAGATTTTTTTTTCAATGGTGGTGTGCGTGAATAGCAGCAGGTAAAGTCATCAGGTAGCAGGTTAAGTCTTGCTTTGACGTTCTAGCATTTTCCTATAAATAGGGTGCTTAGGTTAGAATTGAAAATCACACCAAAAACTGAAGTTTTCTCTCTCTATAATATCGAGTATATTTTTGTGAGTATTTAGATACTTTGAGAGTTGCTATTCAGTGCAAGTTTCATTTAATATTATATCCGATATTCTAGTCAGAAGTATTGTTATTTTGAGGTAAAGGGGTGTTATTTTCTTCGTAAATGATGTTATTTCTTTCAATATCATTATACCGTAATATTGGTATGAATTTTATTATGAAATTTTTACCTTTTCATGTCGAGGTTACTATTCACGTATACGGTACTATTCATGAATATGGTACTATTCACGAGTACTATTCACGAAGTATGATTTTTCTTGTAGAATTTCTACCTTTTCGTGTCGGGGTTACTATTCACAGAAAAATGAAATTTCCTCTTCTTTGTCCAAGATGTCTATTATGGTTACTATCTTTGATTGTATCCATGTTTTGATCTTCATTCCTGTATTTTACTCCACTATGGTTTATTATGGAGTATTTTTGAACTTGGATTATCTAAAGTACAAATCCCTAATCTTTGTCCTTTTATCTCATTGGATTATTTTCTTTAAAATAATTTTCATCATCCTTAGTCCTAAATGATGATATAACTTATTATCTTTGGCCTGTAGTGCAAAAATAAATGATTACGTGATAAATATCTTTGGGCCCTAGTGCAAAGATTGATAGGTGTTGAGATGAACATGACTAACTGGTGATACAAATGAATATCTTTGGCCCGTAAAACAAAGATGAATATTTGGTTCAAGATGTATATTGATTGTTGTTGTAGGGATAAAATATTAATGATGGCCTTTTAAATAATAGAAGATAGTAGATTTCATTCTCTACTTAACTCTTCTAATGATTTTTTATTTTCGCTGCGGATATTGATCTAAAACTTGTTGTCCATTATATTTTATCTGAATTATTGAAGGCTAACGATAATTTTTTCTACATTATCTTAGTCATAATATTCTTTACTGGGCTAGTTGAGCTCCATTTTCCTTTTTGTTCCATTTTTCTTCTTAGGAGGCGAGAATATAGCGGGAACTAGTCAGGGTGTGGAGTGATGTTTTAGGGCAATTGTTTTAGCAGTCCTCACTATTTTGTAAAATAGTGTATCAATAATTTATAATGAGGACTTATTTGAGTTTGAATACTGTCTAGAAGACAATATCTGTATTTAAACTCATAGCATATGTGATGTTGTATTTTGCACAACAATTGTAATAATAAAGTTATAGTTGTTTTTTTACCATGTATTTGGTGACTCAGAATTGGTTGTGTGGACCTATTTTGGGGGCGTCACAGTTTGTATCAGAGCTTAGGGATATGGTCTCTGGCGGAGATCGGGGAATAGAACTAGGAGGGGAGAGACGAGTAAATCCTTTGCTAGTGTGTCCTACCTAAGCTTATTTGGTATTTAATTAATCGGTCAGAATATAAGGATGATATGTGGCATGTTAATTTCTTTAATTAATCCTTGTTTTATGGAAGTATTTGAGAATCGAAGCTGAGAATGTTAATAATGGAGTGAATGAGACCGTGGAGACACCTTTAATCACCAACCAGGAGAACGTGCAACAAGACGGCAATGTTCCTCCTGTGAACAACACTACCGATCAAACGATGAATGATGTGATGTTTAGAAGCTTTTTGCAGTTCATGAAAAATCAGACAAGGGAGACTCGTGTACAAAATACGGGTGGAAATAATAGCAACGCACGGCTTATCACAGCCAAGTAGTTCAAAGAGTTGGGACCACCAGAATTTTTGGGAAAGCCGAATCCGATCAAGGCGGAAATGTGGGTTAAGCAAATTACCAAGATATTTGATGTCTTGGGATGCACGGAGGAACAGAAGGTTCCATTCGCCACCTTTATGTTTCTTGGTGAGGAAGATTACTGGTGGGAATCTGTGAAGCGTACCCAGCTTGCCGCACTCAATATGTCTTGGGAAACATTTCAGAAACTGTTCAATGACAAGTACTTTCCTGAAAGTATTCGTCATATGAAGGAGGTAGAGTTTATTAGACTGGAATAGAACAACATGACTGTGTCCCAGTACGAGGCTAAGTTCGCAGAGTTATCTAGGTTTACACCTCATTTGGTAGAGAATGAGGAATGTATGATACAGATGTTTCTGAGAGGTCTGAAACCTGAAATTCGGCAATATCTTATTTCTCACAAATTTTCTCTATATTCAGATGTTGTGAACATGGCTTAATTATTATAGTGAGCAAGATAATGAGTATGTTCAACCGAGGGACCATAACCAGGGTCATACCGGTGGCCGCAGTCATCGGAGCAATGATAACCAACGGGGAGAAAAATATCTGGACAAAAGCGGTAACCACTCTGGTGGTAATCGTGGCCATGATAGTAGAAGAAGCGAGTCGGGGGGAGATTCCAAAAAGAGAAGGTACAACAATGACAATGTGAAGATGTCAGGACCAACATCAACTGTTCCTAGGGGAGGAGAATGATCACCGGTCGTATGTTATAAATGCGGGAAAGAGGGACACATCATCCAAAACTGCCCACAACAATCCAGGGTGTGGTATAATTGTGGAAAGGAAGGTCATATAGCTAGATATTATCTTGTAGCGAAACCAAGTCCAGCGGGAATGGTGATTCCAAAGGTTGTCCCGGACAAGACAAAGTCGGTGGTTCCTTAAAGAACGTTTGTCGTGACTGCCCAAAATACGAGGAACCCGAATGAGGTGATCACGGGTAAGCTAATCATAAATTCTTGCGAAGTTTATACCTTACTAGATATCGGTTCTACCCATTCTTTTATCTCTCCTGCTTGTGCTCAATGTTTGAACTTGACTCCGGAGAAATTAGACTTTGACTTATCTGTTGAGACTCCGTTAGGAGAAACTTTCATTACATCTACTGTAAGACCCCGAATTTTACGAAATAAAAGTATTCAATTTTTTGATAATTGTTATTCCATTTAGTAAATGGTTAAATTGATAAAAGGTTAAAGTTAAGGGGGATATGTGAAAATTTTGCAAAGTAAGCAAGTGGTTATAAAATATTCGATTGGCCGGGGAATATTCTTTTTGTCGGGGAATATTCGTACGACGACACAATCATTGGTGGACCCCACAACGGAAGTATTGTCGTAGTTAGAAAATGACATAAATATCTTTTTATAAAAATAATGTCGAATGTTTTTACCGTAAAACTGTTGAAATACCCGGTGGTAAAAGAACAGTAATACGCATGGTTACATAGTAGCATACGGTATTGATTATTGATGCTTATGTGAGAAGTCACTAAGTTATACTCAATTATTGCTACAGTTATTGTTGCATAATATCTCTCATATTATTGATTCAATTATTGTCACAGTATCATCTGCATAATATTTTATACTCCCTCTATCCCATAGTTCTAGGCTGATTTCTTATGGCACATAGTTTAAGAAAATCAATTTAAGTGACAATTTTTAACATAAATTTTCTACATATACCCCTTAATATAAAATTAATAAATAAGTTACTTACTCCTTACTTATCACATTGAAACTCTCAACTTCATTGATTGGCGTGTTAAAGTTCATAACCATAGAACTTTAACCAAAGAGAATACAACAACATTAAATGTGGTGATAAAAATAATGACATTGAATGTTGTTTTTTCAAAAAAAGAGTAATGGTTGAATATTTATTATAAGGGCATAAAAGTAAAACAATGAACCAACTAAATTTTATAAATAGTAAGTAGCCTATATATTGGGACATCTCAAAATAAAAAATCAGCCTATAACTATGGGACGGAGGGAGTATTATTAAATCAATAATTGAGACGACAAAGTTATTCATATTATTATTTGTAATATTGACGATGTCTAGAAAGTTATGTCGATGAGAGGTTTGGTCACCTAATTGAGCGCCAATAGGGAGAAATCCTTACCGGAAAGCCCCCTCTTTCCTGGGAATGATCTGGTTGTTAAATATTGTGAGTTATAATATTAATGATTAATAAGTTCGTGTTGATTAAAGATAAAATTGATATTTTCATTGTGTTGGGATTATTGGTGTTAGTGGAAATCGACATCTTTTCCGATAATAATTGATATCTGGAGGTTATATTGACCAATCGGGTAATTAATCGGATAAATAAGCAATTAATTGCTATTAATTCACATGTTTATAACTATTTGTTCACATGTGTGTACTATTGATTCACATGTATGTTCTGAAGCCCCCAAAATAGGTATACAACACCCATTCCGAGTCGTCAAAATACATGGTACAGAAACAACTACAACTTTATTAATACAACATAAAAACTGTGAGTTTAAATACAAATATTGTCATCTAGACAATATTCATACCCAAATAAGTCCTCATTACAATTATTGATACATTATTTTACAAAAATGGTGAGGACTACTAAAATAACTTCTAGAACCATCATTCCATATCCCGACTAGTACTCGCTACATTCTCGCCTCCTGAGAAGAAAAATGGAACAAAAAGGAAAAGGGCGAGCTCAACTAGCCCAGTAAAGAATATTATGACTAAGATAATATTAAAAAAATTATCGTTAGTCTTCAACGAGGAAAAATCTAGTAGAATACAATGAGACAACAAGTTTGGATCAATATTCAGCGAAAAAATAATAATTCATTAGAAGAGTTAAGTAGAGAATGAAATCTACTATCTTCTATATATGAATTTAAAAGTTTATCGTCGATATTTTATCCTGTAACATCAATCAATATATATCTGAATCAAATATTCATCTTTTACTACTGAAATTTAAAGATATTCATTAGTTAATCATGTTCATCTAAACACTGTTCATCTTTTGCACTCACGGGCCAAAGATATTCATCAAAATCATTCATCTTTGCACTACGGGCCAAAGATATTCAATAATATCATCATTTAGGGTAGGATGATGAAAAATATTTTAAAGGAAGCGAATCCAATGAAACAAAATAACAAATATTAAGGATTAAGTAATTCGGTTTATCCATGTCCAAAAATACCTCATAAATAATCATAGTGGAGTAAAATTCAAGAAGGATCAAAACATGGATACAATCAAAGCTAGTATCCATAATAGATATTTTGAACAAAAATGAAAAAAATTTAATTTTTTGTGAATAGTCAAATCGATTCGTTAATAGTCTTAGTATCGTGAATAATAACCCTGACACTAAAAGACAAGAATTTCACAAGAAAAAACTTACCAATACTCCTAAAGATAAATGATATTGAAAGAAATAATATCATTTTAAAAAAAATAATATCCTTACCTCGAAAGAATAGTACTTACATTTGGAATCTTTGAATATAGTCTTTGAAGGGAACTTGCAGACCGATACAACACTCAAAGTATCAAAATACTCACAAGAATAATACAATATATCGAGAGAAAAAGAGAGAAAAAAATTTAGTTTTCGGTGTGATTTTCAATTCTAACCTAAGCACCCTATTTATAGGAAAATGCTTAGAACACCAAAGAAGAAAATTTAATATAATATTAATATATATAATCAAATTTCTTACGCCCACTTTCTTAGATCTGAATTCAGCCATTTACATCACATGCAAGACCCACAATAATGACCAAAAACGTTTTTCATATTAAAAATAATTAAAACTTCTAAAAATCAATTATTTCAGAACTTCGGAGCTTCAATAATTCATAATAAATAGCCCCTTTATAAGAAAAATTCAAACCTTATGTCTTTTCCATAGGAAATTCCATTATCTACAACTTTGCAGAAGAAAGTTTTTCCAAATTCCAAACAGAAATTGACCGAAATCCACAAACGGGCGATTTTACAGTCTATAATCAAATTTCAGTCAAGAAATGGGGTCCACCGACATGTTTAACATGTTTTTAACATTTATTGCAACAAAAATACTCTTCCTCCTCATATACTCATATATCCCACATTCATTGTAAAAATATCATCATTATTATATTATAATAATATAATAAAATATTATTTTATCAGAAAAAATAAAATATCGATTTTCAACAATTGTCACTTTAAAATTTTTCTCCATCTATATCCACATAAAATGAATATTTTTCTCATCATATAAATCAATAATTAATTATTCACAAATAATATTACAGAATCACAATACTGACAACCAAGCAGTTCCCAGAAAAGAGGGGGCTTTCCAATAAGGATTTCTCTTTACTGGCGCGCAATTAGGTGACTAAATCTCTCCGTAGACAAAACTTTCTAGACATTGCCAATAATGTTATCCAATAATATTATTCAGATAATATGAATTATTGCTCCGATAATGGAAAATACTGTGTAGGGACAATTATTGAAACAACAGTAATATAAAATATCAGCGCAATAATTATTGAATCAATAAAATAAAATACTTAACAGTAATTACTGTAACAATTATTGAGTAGTGCCTTCTTACCTAAGAATCAATAATTGGTGCAATACCATGTGCTACTGTGCAACAACGCGTATTACTGTGTTTTAACCACCGGGTATTCCAATAGTATTAACGGTAACAACTACGCCGTTATTTATAAACAACTTATACTTGTCGTTTTCTTCATCCAATCGCTTTCCGTTATGGGGACCACACAAGGCTGCGTCGTCGTACGGATATTTCCCGACAGTAAGAATATTCCACGACCAAACGAATATTCTCTGATAAAAATGAATATTTTATAACCACTTGTTTATTTAAAATATTTGCGCGTTTTACCCATAACTAACCACATTAATCAAATCGACCCTTACTATTTCAAAATAATAAATAGAGGAAATTTAATTTTATTAATAATAAGTTAGGGTCTTACAACCTCCCCTCCTTATGAAATTTCATCCTCGAAATTGACGTACGTACCTGGTGTTTCGAAAAGGTGAGGA
The DNA here is from genome assembly GCA_020205615.1 of Panax quinquefolius. Lineage (NCBI taxonomy): Eukaryota > Viridiplantae > Streptophyta > Magnoliopsida > Apiales > Araliaceae > Panax > Panax quinquefolius. The sequence goes on along the minus strand of CM035166.1, from coordinate 57,186,130 downwards.
TACCTTGCTTTCATTTCTGTTTCCAACTCCCAGGTCATTTCCTCAATAGCATGGTTCCTCTACAAAACTTTAACTTGTGGTATGACCTTTGTGCGTAGGACATGCTCTTTCCTATCCAAGATCATGACAGGTACCTCTTCGTACGTTAAGTCTTCGGCTATCTCGTTCAGTTCTAACTCAATGACGTGGTTCGAGTCTTTCACATATTTACGAAGCACATATATATGAAAAATATTATGAACACGAGACATACTTGGAGCTAATGCGAGTCTATAGGCCACATTTCCTACTCGGTCAAGAATCTGAAATGGACCAATAAATCATGGATTGAGCTTTCCTCTCTTCCCAAATCTTGTAACTCCCTTCCATGGAGCAACTCGCAACAATACATGATCCCCAATACCAAATTCCACGTCCTTTCGATGAAGATCCGCATAACTCTTTTGTCGATCCTGTGTCGTTTGTATACGTTGTCGAATCATTTGGATCTTTTCTGTAGTCATACGTACCAACTCGGGTCCCAACAATGTTGCTTCACCCACCTCATCCCAACATATTGGAGAGCGACACTTTCGTCCATACAATGCTTCAAATGGGGCCACCCCTATACTTGCCTGATAACTATTGTTGTAGGAGAATTCCACCAATGGTAAATACTTATACCAACTCCCTTTGAAGTCTAGGACATAGACTCTTAATAAATCTTCAAGAGTTTGAATAGTCCTCTCCGATTGTCTGTCCGTTTGAGGATGGTATGCCGAACTGAATCGTAAATCTGTACCCATAGCTTTTTGCAAGCTAACCCAAAATCTTGAAGTGAATCTTGGGTCACGATCCGAAACTATGGATACCGGCATGCCATGAAATTTTATAATCTCATCTACGTACATACGAGTAAGACGTTCAAGGGAATAAGTCTCCCGTATCGGCAAGAAATGAGCAGAATTGGTTAATCTATCAACAATAACCCAAATAGCATTTATGCCTTGAGAAACCGTGGGAAGACCCATAACAAAATCCATGGTAATGTGTTCCCACTTCCATTTCAGAATCTCAAGTGGTTGCAATGGGCCCTTAGGCACTTGATGCTCCGCCTTTACACGTTGACAAGTTAAACACCTCGAGATAAACTTTGCAATCTCTCTCTTCATATTGTTCCACCAAAATGTATGTCGAAGATCACGATACATTTTGGTACTTCTAGGATGGATTGTAAATGGTGTATTGTGTGCCTACATCATGATCTTGTACTTCAAATTAGAATCATTAGGAACATAAAGTCTTGAGTGGACTCGAAGTATTCCTTCTTCATCGATTCTTGCTTCTGGAATAGCACCTTCTTGCACTTTCTTCTTGATACGCATCAGCTCTGGGTATGTGGCTTGAGCAAATTTAACTTTTTCGATTAAAGTTGGCTCTATACGTATACTTGACATCATTGCATGGGTCCCCGAAGTTTTGAATTCTATCTTCATCTTTTGTAAATCACAATAATTGGGCCTTTGTGTTGACAACATCGCACTCGTTCCCGCGTATGATCTTCTACTCAATGCATCGGCTACCATGTTCTCTTTTCTAGGATGGTATTGAATGGTATGGTTGTAGTCTTTCAACAGCTCGAGCCAACGTCGTTGCCGCATGTTGAGTTCTTTTTGGGTGAAGAAATATTTGAGACTTTTATGGTCTGAATATATCTCCACTTTTTCCCCATATAGATAGTGCCTCAAGATCTTTAGCGGGAAAACGACTGTTGCCAACTCTAGATCATGAGTAGGATAATTCCTCTCATATTCTTTAAGTTATCGTGAGGCATAGGCTATAACTTTCCCACGTTGCATGAGAACACATCCTAGCCCTTTGCCTGAAGCATCCCTGTAGATAATAAATCCATCCGAACCAGATGGTATGGTCAAAACAGGTGCCGAAATGAGTCTCCTCTTAAGCTCTTGGAAACTCTTCTCGCATTCCTCACTCCATATGAATTTGATATCTTTTCGAGTCAGCTGAGTTAATGGAGTAGCGATTCGAGAAAATCCTTCCACAAATCTCCGATAATAACTAACTAAGCCCAGAAAGCTACGTACTTTGGTCACCGACTTTGGTTGTTCCCAACTTAGTATTGCTTCAATCTTTGCCGGGTCAACAGATACTCCATGTTTTGACACCACGTGCCCAAGGAATGCTACTTCCTCAAGCCAGAACTTGCATTTCTTCAACTTGGCATATAACTTGTTTTCACGAAGCCTTTGGAGTACCAGCTTCAAATGGTGCTCATGATCTTCACGACTTTTGGAATATATGAGGATGTCATCAATAAAGACAACAACGAACTGATCCAAATATTCCTTGAATACTCAGTACATCATATCCATGAAAGCCACGGGAGCATTAGTCAATCCAAAAGACATAACTAAGAATTCATAATGCCCGTACCAAGTTCTAAAGACAGTCTTTGGAATATCCTCAGTTCTAATCTTCAGCTGATGATATCCAGAACAAAGATCAATCTTTGAAAAGAATTGTGCTCCTTGCAACTGGTCAAATAGGTCATCAATACGAGGTAGCAGATACCTATTCTTGATGGTGACATGGTTCAATTCCCGGTAGTTAATACAAAGCCGCATACTCCGCCTCTTTCTTCTTTACAAATAAAAGCAGAGCACCCCAAGGAGATGTACTAGGGCCAGATAATGAAACCGATGTCTGATAATAACTCCTGTAGTTGAACCTTTAACTCATGAAGTTCAATAGGAGGCATTCGATATGGGGTTTTAGAAATGGGCTTTGTACTAGGTTCAAGATCAATAAAGAATTCAACTTCACGTTACGGGGTAGGCCGGGAAGTTCTTGAAATACATCGGGAAAGTCGATAACAATAGGAATATTATTCAAATATGGCGTGTCTTTTATTCAAATCCATAAAGCACATCCGGCTTTTAGAAAGCTTGACATCCGTTTTAATAAACGAATAGCTTTATGACTTGATATAACAGTGATTGATTTTAATGGCTTAGTTGCTTGAATTCGCACAATAGGTTGGTTAGGAATATGAAAACTAACAACCTTACGAAAACAATCAATTTTGGCATGATGAGTAGTTAACCAATCAATCCCTAAAATCATGTCAAATGCTAGTATCTTTAAAGAGATAAGGTCAACAGGTAAGGTGATGGTGCCAACTTGGATCAAACAAGATTTATAAACAGTGGATGTGATGAAAGTTTCTCCTAACGGAGTTTCAACAGATAAGTCAAAGTCCAATTTCTCAGGTGTCAAGTTTACACTTTGAGCACAAGCAGGAGAGATAAATGAATGGGTAGCACCGATATCTAGTAAGGTATAAACTTCACAAGAAATTATGATTAGCTTACCCGTGATCACCTTGTTTGGGTTCCTCGCATTTTGACCAGTCACGACAAACGCTCTTCCAGGAACCGTTGACTTTAACTTTTCTGGGACAGCCTTTTGAGTCACCATCCCCATTGGACTTGGTTTTGCTACAGTACAATCTCGAGCGATATGTCATTCCTTTCCACAATTATAACATACCTTAAACTGTTGTGGACAGTTTAGGCGGATATGTCCTTCTTTTTCGCACTTATAGCATATGATCAGTGGTCGTTCTCCTCCCTTGGAACTAGTTGTTCCTGGTGTTGTCTTCTTCATATTGTCATTGTTGAATCTCCTCTTTTTAAAATCTCCTCCCGACTCGCTTCTTCTATTCTCATGGCCATGATTACCACCAGAGTGGTTGCCACTCTTGTCCGTATTTTTCTTTCTCCGCTGGTTATCGTTGTTCTGATGACTGCTGTCACCGGTATGATCCTGGTTGTGGTCCCTCGGTTGAACGTACTCGTTATCTCGCTCTAATAATTGAACCATGTTGACAACATCTGAATAGAGAGAAAATTTAAGTGAAATGAGATATTGACATATGGCGAGTTTCAAACCTCTCAGAAACATCCGCGTCATACGTTCCTCATTCTCCACCAAATGAGGTGCAAAGCTGGACAATTCTGCAAACTTAAGCCTCGTCTTTGGGACAAATCATGTTATTACTCTGCTCGATCTAATAAACTCTACCTCCTTCATATGATGAATACTTTCAGGAAAGTACTTGTCATTGAACAGTTTCTAAAACGTTTCCCAAGACATGTTAAGTTTGGCTGGATGGGTACGCTTCACAGATTCCCACCAGTAATCTTCCTCATTACGGAACATAAAGGTGGCAAATGGAACCTTCTGTTCCTCTGTACATCCCAAGACATCGAATATCTTGGTAATTTTTTTGACCCACGTCTCCGCCTTAATCGGATCCGGCTTCCCTAGAATTCTAGTGGTCCTAACTCCTTGAACTGCTTAGCTGTGACAAACCGTGAATTGCTATCATTTCCTCCTGTATTTTGAACACGAGTCTCCCTCGTTTGATTTTGCATGAACTGAAAAAGCTTCTAAACATCCCATCGTTCATCATCTGCTTAGCGGTGTTGTTCACATGAGGAACATTGCCAGCCTGTTGCACGTTCTCCTCGTTGGTGAGTACAGGCGTCTCCACGGTTTCATTTACTCCACCGTTAACATTCTCAGTTGCCATTCTTAAACACTGTCATAAAACAAGGGTTAATTAAACAAATTAACAAATCACATAATACCCCTATATTTTGACCAACCAACAAATAAGCTTAGGTAGGACACACTAGCGAAAGGATTTACTCGTCTCTCCCTCCTAGTTCTATTCCCCGATCTCAAATCGAGATCATATCCTTAAGCTACGATACCAATCATGGCGCCCCCAAAAATAGGTATACAACACCCATTTTGAGTCGTCAAAATACATGGTACAGAAACAACTACAACTTTATTAATACAACATAAAAACTGTGAGTTTAAATACAAATATTGCCATCTAGACAATATTCATACCCAAATAAGTCCTCATTACAATTATTGATACATTATTTTACAAAATGGTGAGGACTACTAAAACAACTTCTAGAACCATCATTCCATACCCCAGAGCTAGTACTACTTACATTTACGCCTCCTAAGAAGAAAAATGGAACAAAAAGGAAAAGGGTGAGCTCAACTAGCCTAGTAAAGAATATTATGACTAAGATAATATTAAACAAATTATCGTTAGTCTTCAACATGGAAAAATCTAATAGAATACAATAGACAACAAGTTTTAGATCAATATTCGCAGCGGAAATAATAATTCATTAGAAGAGTTAAGTAGATAATGAAATCTACTATCTTCTATATATGAATTTAAAAGTTTATCGTCGATATTTTATCCCTGTAACATCAATCAATATATATATCTGGAATCAAATATTCATCTTTTTTCTCTGAGCCAAAGATATTCATTAGTTAGGTCATGTTCATCTAAACACATGTTCATCTTTTGCCTCACGGGCCAAAGATATTCATCGAAATCATTCATCTTTGAACTACAGGCCAAAGATATTCAGTAATATCATCATTTAGGACTGAGGATGATGAAAAATATTTTAAAGGAAACGAATCCAGTGAATCAAAATAACAAATATTAAGGATCCATATTTCGGTTTATCCATGTCCAAAAATACCTCATAAATAATCATAGTGGAGTAAAATTCAAGAAGGATCAAAACATGGATACAATCAAAGCTAGTATCCATAATAGATATTTTGGACAAAAAATAAAAATTTAATTTTTCTGTGAATAGTGTCGTATACGTGAATAGTAACCCTGACACTAAAAGACAAGAATTTCACAAGAAAAAACTTACCAATACTCCGGAATAATGATATTGAAAGAAATAATATCATTTAAAAATAATAATAATATCCCTTACCTCGAAAGAATAGTACTTACAATTTGGAATCTTTGAATATAGTCTTTGAAGGAACTTGCATCAGATATTACAACACTCAAAGTATCAAAATACTCACAAGAATACGCTCAATATATAGAGAGAGAAAGAGAAAAAATTTAGTTTTTTGATTGTGATTTTCAATTCTAACCTAAGCACCCTATTTATAGGAAAATGCTTAGAACACCAAAGAAGAAAATTTAATATAATATTAATATATATAATCAAATTTCTTACGCCCACTTTCTTAGATCTGAATTCAGCCATTTACATCACATGCAAGACCCACAATAATGACCAAAAACGTTTTTCATATTAAAAATAATTAAAACTTCTAAAAATCAATTATTTCAGAACTTCGGAGCTTCAATAATTCATAATAAATAGCCCCTTTATAAGAAAAATTCAAACCTTATGTCTTTTCCATAGGAAATTCCATTATCTACAACTTTGCAGAAGAAAGTTTTCCAAATTCCAAATGAAATTGGCCAAATCCACAAACAGGCGATTTTACGATCTATAATCAAATTTCGATCGAAAAATGGGGTCCACCGACATGTTTAACATGTTTTTAACATTTATTGCAACAAAAATACTCTTCCTCCTCATATACTCATATATCCCACATTCATTGTAAAAATATCATCATTATTATATTATAATAATATAATAAAATATTATTTTATCAGAAAAAATAAAATATCGATTTTCAACAATTGTCACTTTAAAATTTTTCCATCTATATCCACATAAAATGAATATTTTTCTCATCATATAAATCAATAATTAATTATTCACAAATAATATTACGAAATCACAATCTCGATGACCAGAGCGGTTCCCGAAAAGAGGGGCTTTCCAATAAGGATTTCTCTTTACTGGCGCGCAATTAGGTGACCAAACCTCTCCGTAGACAAAACTTTCTAGACATTTCCAATAATATTATCCAATAATATTATTCAGATAATATGAATTATTGCTCCGATAATGGAAAATACTGTGTAGTGACAATTATTGAAACAACAGTAATATAAAATATCAACGCAGCAATTATTGAATCAATAAAATAAAATACTGAACAGTAATTACTGTAACAATTATTGAGTAGTGCCTTATTACGTAAGAATCAATAATTGGTGCAATCTGAGAGTGTCTTCTTGTCTGACAACGCGTATTACTGTGTTTTAACCACCGGGTATTCCAACAGTGTTAACGGTAACAACTACGCCATTATTTATAAACAACTTATACTTGTCGTTTTCTTCATCCAATCGCTTTCCGTTATGGGGCCCACACAATGCTGCGCCGTCATACGAATATTCCCCGACAGTAAGAATATTCCACGACCAAACGAATATTCTTCGATAAAAATGAATATTTTATAACCACTTGCTTATTTAAAATATTTGCGCGTTTTACCCATAACTAACCACATTAATCAAATCAACCCTTACTATTTCAAAATAATAAATAGAGGAAATTTAATTTCATTAATAATAAGTTGGGGTCTTACATATGTACTATTAGGGGAGGTGGTGCAAGATTGATAATACTTGCAGGACTAAATTAAAAATAAAGGTATAGATGAAGGTACAATTGTAATATCCGAGATTTTTTTTATATGTAATTTTAGAATTATTAATAAACGAATTTATATGAAACTTTTTGGATATTTCATTTATTAGATGTATATGTGTTGTACATATATGTGTTATTTCAAGATATGTGATGAGATGTATTTAAATGGTTGGTTTAGTTTTATTTAACTATTTAAATTGATTAAGTAGGGAATTATTCTATTTATTACGTGGGATGGTATTAAATTATGAGCTGGAGTTCGAAGCGGAATTTAGAGACGCAGACTGCGTATTCGAGTCCGGAACGTCGAAATTAGTCAGGATAGACTATAATCACGAAAAAGTGTTATGTTTGACTTTTTGGTAAAAGTCAACCAGTTGACTTTTTCAAGGGAAAAGTCAACTACGAATTTTGGAGATGATTTTGATGAAACGGATAGTTCCACGACATCCAGAACGTCGACTTTAGTAGGAACCGATATAAGTATCGAACACGTTTGGTTACGAAGGGCAAAAAGGTCGAAATGGATTATTAATTGGTTACATGATTAAAATAATATTTTATTTAATTAGTTGCAGCAGTTGGGGGGTGCATGAGACCATCAAATGGGGATAAGGAGGGAGCATGCATGTGTATTTCAATATGTTGAGGGAGAGGGAGTTACACTCCTTAATAAACCTAGACTTTTCCATTTCTCTAACTCTCACTCCATACTAAATTATCTAGACTTTTCCATTTTTCTAACTCCCACCCCATACTTAATTGTTTTGATATTATATACTTATGATGTATAATTGATCATGGAGAGTTGATGACCATGATAAATCAAAAGACAATAACCTTTATATATGCAATTCATCTAAACTCATTCATTCTTTCCTAAAAGTTCCACCCAAGAGAGCAAATAGATAGTGCGAATGAGGGTGTGAGAGTTTGTGAGAATCTTGGAGTTTTCATAGGGGATTAATCAAGCAACAAGAATCATTAGAGGTATTCAAACAAGAAGAATTCATCAAGGAGGTAAGCCTTGTAGTCTCTTTTTATATTTTTGAGAAACTAGAGGAAAAGTGCATGAATAATCATGGGAAATGCTTTGTTTTGAGGTTGTAATGCCATGCTAATGTTGGGTTCTGTTATGTGATGGTTAAGAAACAAAAATTCTGGTATATTACATGTTTCAAAATCGTAGAAATTCAAGGAATTGATGTATGCATTTTAAGTGTTTGATATTATGCCTCTTAGATGTCAATTTGTTTAAATCATGTTAATTTAGTGAAGTTGATTGTTGGGATACGTGCATATATGTTAGTATATGAGTTCTGGATAGTAGGAGCCTTTCCATTGCATGCTAGAATCAAAAACGTGGAGTTTTGTCGAATTGAACTAAACTAAAATCTGTGACTTTTCGGGTTTTTCAAAGCTTTGGATTTGTAGTTTATATGACTCGATTAGTGTATGTAATAATTTTATAAAATAGTATGTAGTATGAAGTCTCATCTGGCCCTAATTTCATTAGAATCGGAATTATAATGATCAAATTATGACAATCGTAAGCAAGCATGTTCATACTAAAATCTGCAGAAAATCTGGAATTTCCAGATTTTTTTCTAAGAATAAAAACTAATGACCGCACGCTTTTCTATCTGATTGGTTTGTGGTCTTAGCATGTTAGTTTTATGAATGTTATATTTTTGTAAAATACATTGCTATATGAAGTTTATTGTGCCCAAGTATCATGGTCATATCATCTTTAGATTTGCGGGAATAAAATCGCAAAAGTTGCTACAAGAAACGAAAATTTGATGTCTTTCTAGGAACTGTTTGGATCAGTCTGTTTCGGGGGCATTTTCGTCCACTGTGTTGTACTTTAAAAATTCTGAAAACATTTGTAGTATTAATATATAAAAATATGAAGGTCGTGTAAAAATTTGAGAATTTTTGGCCATACGGTTTGAGAGTTGTGAATTTTACGGTTAGGGACACTTTTTGAGAAGATACCCGAATAACTCTTTGTGTGTAAGTCCACAAATTATGAAATTTTTATTGGAAGTACATGTGTATAACAGGAGTTAACCCTGAAAAGTTCAGAACGTTTGGAGCTAATCTCAATTTCTGAAAAATCTGAGAATATTTGGCTATTATGGACTATTTAAAAATAGTACATGAATTTTAAAAATTTCGAAAAAATTATATGTTCAATGTGGGACTATATTCTACAAAATCACAGGAAAAAAATATTTTTGGGACTGATTTAGTATTTTTTATATAAATGATGCTATATGGATAAATGAATTTAATTATATATGTGATGTTATAATTATGAAAAATGAGATTTTTCGATTTGAGACCCTTAAGCATATTTTATGCAGATTTTTGGTCTGAAAAATGTCACAAATTTATATTTCCTAGTTTCTTTTATTTAACCACGTGGCCTATTTATAACAACATGTTAGGTAATTGAATTGTATTTGAATACGTGTGAGTTTAATCTTTTTATTAAAATAAAATGGAACCATTACACTTCAAAGTGGTGTTCGAGAACTAAATTACTTAATGTGACACATGTGAATAGGTTACGTGAAGGGCTAGTAGATAGCAGTAATTGTAGAAGACGTAACATGCAAGTTTCTTACCCTATTTTTCATTATAAATTTATTCAACTTTTATTCAGTTGATTGCAGCGAGGGTAGGTAAGTTTGGGTTTGTGATTAATTAATCATTCGTGCAAGCTCCGTTATTGTAAAATTTTATAACTTTAATTGTGATGCGAAACGTTATTGATGATTATTCAGTTCCTATTGCAACTGCTATACTTTAAAGTTCGTATTCCCTTAATGAACTATATTCAAGCATGCTTTCTAGCTTTCGTTCCAGCTAGATATTATTGATGCAAACATAGTATATTGTTTAAACAATTAAAATCCTTTGAAGCTATTTGATGTTACCAATCCAAATTGCTTTGGTGAGGTCCCGTATGAATACTAAGATGAACAACCCGGGTAACGAGGTAACTGATGACGAGTATATAGTCCCATTTACGCTTATGCGTTTAAACTTTATACTTGTGCACAATGTAGGATACGATAGGCTGATCACTTGGAGTACTTGCAGAAACCGTTTACAATCTATTTGATTGTTAAACCGTCTGATGGTTTTTGATGAAACAAAGTAATGTTCAGGGTATCTAACACCCCTTAGTATGCTATTGAGAATTCCAGAACTCTTATCTTGATATTCCAGTTTATCTCTTGATATTTATTTCAACTGTTGAGAAATATTCATACTAATGATTTTACTTCTGATGTATGTTTTCAAACTACTTTATATACTTGCTGGGCAATTTGTGCTCATTCTTGCTTAAACATTTCAGTTAAGGCTGATAACACAGAGGGCCTGGGCAAGGACAAAGGAAAGTCTAAGATGAAATGATGAAAGTTATTTATGTAATAATTATATTTCCACATATGATGTGATGTAGTGATAAACGCTAAGTTTAAGTTTCAGTTTGTTAAAGGTTGTAAAGACTTGAGACTTTATTTTGAATAAGTATGTAATAGTTATTATTATTATTATTATTATTATTATTATTATTATTATTATTATTATTATTATTATTATTATTATTATTATTAGAGTTACTTAGATAGATGATGATGTATGTTATATCGTGAGCACCATGTCCTGTAATCGATGTTACACGAATTTGGGGGTGTCACAACTATACTGTAATTATTTTTTCACATGTATAGAACTATTGATTCACATGATGTACTATTAGGGGAGGTGGTGCAAGTTTGATAATACTTGTAGGACTAAATTAAAAATGAAGGAAAAGATGAAGGTATTATATTGTAATATTTCGTGCCCCAAAACGTGCAATTATCGAAACTATGTTTTCCTATAAATAGAAGCTCATTCTTCCTTCATTCTCACCAATTCACTAAGACTCATAAGAGCAATTATATAGAGAGAAGCTATAGAGAGAAAAAAGAAGAGAAGTCTGCTACTTCACTATTCCAGTATCCAGTCTTCTTCTGAGGTAAGGGATATTATTTGTTGTATTCGTAAAGGGTATTATTTATTTCATATTCTGAATAGATATTATCTTTCGTATTTGTATGAATATTATTTTCGTTCAATATTCGTAAGGAATATCATCTTCGTTCAATATTCGTAGGAATATAATTTTCGTTCAATAGTCGTAAGTGATATTATTTGTTGTATTTGTAAGGGGTATTATTTCTTTCGTATTCATTCTTTATTAAATTATGGAAATGATCTGTCTACGTGGATTACCGCATGACGAGTGAAAATCTATTTGCAGTTTCGTATATTCTATTATATTCGTATGAGATATCATTTCTTTTGTACTCGTCATGGAATATCGATTTCTTTTGAATTTTTCTTTTATGAGTACTATTCACGTAGTACTATTCATGGGTACTATTCACGTATACAGTACTATTTATGAATATGAGTTACTATTCACGAGTTGCTATTCATGAGTTACTATTCACGAGTTACTATTCATGAGTTATTATTCACGAGTTACTAGTCACGGGGTACTATTCACGACAAAATTGGTTTCTTTTTTGACCAAATTATCATTGATTTATGAATCTTTCTCTTGAAATTAAATCCATGCTTTAATCATATTGTTTTTATTATCATATATAACATTTTTATAATCTTGGTGATGAAATTTCTCTTTGACTTAAGTGTAAAGATGGGTAGATTATTGCTATGATCGTGACTATGGGTTCTCTTTGGCCAGTAGTGCAAAGATGAATTGTTGACTGGTATGATCATAACCATTGAATTTATAATTTAATATCTTTAGCTTATGTGCAAAGGTGAATTGATCAACATGGTTATAATTATTGTTTATATAAATTCTGAAATGATTATATATTTCTTTGAGATATTAATATCTTTAGCCGTAATGCAAAGATGACATGTTGTTGAATATCTTTGGCCTGTAGGGCAAAGATGAACTGTTAATGAATATCTTTGGCCAGTAGTGCAAAGATGAATTTATTAGTATGATTATGAACAGGTACTGTGATTTTGTATAACTATGATCTTTGATGTTTCAGGTAAAGAAAGGTGATGAAAATTATCTTCGTCTTGGGTGCGAATGTAACATTCCAAAATTTTAATTGTAATATTAAATATTTATTGAATTATATAAATATTTATGGATGTGTTTATCGTTGAATAAATATTTGCTTAATTGATTTGATTTTACTTGGTTAATTATTTGTTAAATAAATAATTAATGAGTTAAGAAAATTATTATTATATTGATATATATATTTGATGGTTAATTATTTGTATTGAGTTATGGGATTAAATGATTTATTTAATTAATTGTTATTTAAATAATTAATTAAATTAAGTATGAAAACTTGATTAAATATAGTGTGACAAATAACTATATTATAAGGAGTATTAAAATAAATTAAAGTAGTTTAATTTAGTTTTACCCAAACAAAGCTTAAGGATATAAACTCTTTAATTTTAAATGATTTCCCAAACAAAGCCCTATGGCTTTTGGATTTCTATTTTTGAATTTAAATAAAATAAATAAAACAAATTAAATTAATAAATATAATATATTTATAATATATACGTTTCTTTTAGTAACTGATTTTAGTTATTATGATTATTTAGAACATATCAGTTTTTTAGTTTACGCTTAAGTTAGTCTATATTGGCTATACTGAGAAGAGAGAAGAGAAGAGAGCTTGACAGAGAGAATTGAGAAAGGAGCTTGAGAGAATTTGAGAGGGATTGGTCTGCAATTAGCAAGGATTTCAAGATAAGTGAAGGTATTTTATCTAACCTTTGTATTATACATATATAGAGGTCGGATCAGGTCCGGGTTTCCTGACCGGACCAAAATTCGGACGTTTTTTTTTGTTTTTTTTAAAACAACTAAAAAAAATTAAAAAAATTATGGAATTGAAAATATTTCATAATACAGTGTTTTGGGTGTGATTTGGGTACGTATAACAAAACATGTATGTACAGTCTGTGCAGACTGTACCACCATTTTTTGGTATAGGTATCCAAATCACGCCCAAAACATTGTATTATAGAAAAATTTCAGTTCCATAAAATATTAAAAAAATTAGTTGTTTTAAAAAAAAGGAAAAAAAATATAAAGGTCCAGATTTTCTCCCAACCGGGAGTCCGGACCTGATCAAATTTCTACATATATATATATATATGAATTTACGGCAAACTTTTATATATTCTGTGAATTATAAATTTGTTGAATTGTTGCTATACAATGATGATTTTATGTGTTGGAGATGCTAGAGTATGTTTAAACAAGTAAATTGCATGCTAATTTCGGATAATTTCGGTTTACGGTAGAAAAGATTTCGATAGTGTATGTTTGTATGTATTTTTTTTATATGGCTTATATAAGTACCAATGTTGATAGTCAATTTTTATGTTAATGTGTGAATTGAGGCTTGATTATGCTAGTCTATTAAGAAATGCACATAACGTAATTTGAACGAAGTAATTTGGACAATAATCGAAGTCACAGTGTTCATTTTTGTGAAGAAACTTGAAAATGGAGTTTTAGTATAACAATACGAATTTTGAGAAATTAAAATAGTTAGAAGTGTTGTTAAATTGTGCTAAGTGGTTGAATATGTTAGCAAACATGTTTATGATAGTTGTATATTTATTTTACTCGTTAATTTCACTATTTGGTGGGTGAAATTCGTGTTAGTTGGGCTAAAACGGCTCATTGCTCATGTCGTGTATCCGCCTTTGTCATGCACCGCAGTGTAGGCTGCTACCGGTGCGAAGGCTAAAATTGCAGCGACTTCGCATACACATTGAAATGAAGCGGAAGCGATTACTGCTGCTCATGCGCGATTTAGGGATAGTGACGTACGTTGGTCTAGTGATGTGTTAGTATAATAAACATGTACTAATATAGATAAAACAAAATCGTGTTGTGTGGTTAGTAGATTCAAAGTTTGAATGATTAATAAGTGATGAACGTGGTATATTAAAACTTAGTGAGCATGATGATTAGTAAACAAGCGTTGTGAATGTTAACACTTGTAATTTCTGATATGTGCATGGTATCTTAAGAGTTGTACTAAAATAATAAGTCTAACTAAAAATCCGTGTTGTGTTGGAACGTGAATGTTAGTATATCTAATAGATGATGGTTCTAAACATATATGTAGGTGAACGTGAGTTAATATTATAGCTTACACTCGAGGCAAGTTTCTAAACCTATCTTTTTAAATTGAGCAAGTTCTTTAACTCTACTCTTATAATAATTATGCAAGTTTCCAAACTCTATACCTTATTGAGCAAGATTACTTTCGTTGAACAAGTCCTTGTATCTAGATTGTTTATAATGATGCAAGTTTTTCTAAATCTTATCTCTTAACATTGAGCAATGTTATTGTTTCTAATTCAATTACAATTACGCAATTTTTTTTAACTCTACATTTTCGTTGAGTTAGTTCTATTATTAAATTGGATAAGTTTTTCCTAAACCTAAACTTGTTATTTTAGAATGCAAGTACCTTTATTCTGATGAACAAGTTTATCGTTCAAGTTATTACTTATTATGCATGCTTAATATTAAATTCTAAGATTTTGACCTTAGCTTAGTGTTGTTCAAAGCAAGGTATGTGAATTATTCAACACATATGTTATTAGATTATTCCTAAAGCATGAACTTAGAATGCAATGTTTATTCAGTTGTGATTATTCCATAACATAGTATTGTTACCTTTTATTCAACTAATCCTTAGTTGATGTCCGTTGAATTCCAAATTACCTTGAAATGTATCCAAACCAAACTTACTTTGGTGCGGACTTGTAATCTAAAATACTGAGATGAACAACCCTATTATTAGGGGTTTACGCTTAGCGTTGAAATGCTTGTGCACAATACATTGTACGAAAAATTTATCCCCCTAAGTACGTGGAGTCCTTATAGTCATATGACTGTTAAAGTTAAAGTTGAAAGATTACTTATAACTATGGACATGGTTCGTGGTCATTAGACCCTCAGTAGTGTATTTTAGAATGTTAATAGAACATATCATTTAGTTCTATTGAGCCTATTATTTGGCAAATGTTGTAAAGTTATTCATTCTTACTTCAAGTGAGCTTTGTTTGCTCACTCTTGCTTATATAACCATTACAACTAAGGATGAAAAGGTAGATGTACCTAGCACCAGTAAGGGCAAGGGGAAGATGAACAAGTTTTGAAGACTTGTAATATGTTGACAGTTATTTATCAGACTTTAATTTGATTGATGTAATAAAGTATTTATTTAATTTACGCATTTGAATGATTGTAATTAAAGGCTAGATAACTTGGGAGATAATGTTTTTATTAATGTAATCCTGTATGGGCAGGTTTTATTATTCAATTATATTATGATTCGGTAGTTAGATATGAATGTTTTGATTAAGTGAACACCAAATCTTGAGGTAATGAAGTACCGAGATTTGGGGGTATCAGAGCGAAAAGGAATTTAGAATCACAATTATGATTATAAGTTATTCACATGATTGTGGATAGGAACTGTTGATTGATGTTACAGGAATAAAACATTGTTGGTGGACTTTTAACATGGAGAAGATAATAGATTTTATGGTCTATTTGACTCTTCTAATGGATTGCTCGTTCCGCTGCCACTATGGTTTAAATGTTTTATCATCTACCATATGTTCTAAATCTCTGATTTATTACTGACGAAGGCTATTGATAATTTAATTATCTTTAGTCATGATATTCTTTACTGGGCTAGTTGTGCTCACCCTTTTGTTTCACAATTCCTTTCAGGTAATAAGAGTGTAAATTTGGGTTGAGGGGGGGTATGAGGAATAAAAGCGATGGTCGATAGTCATTGAGGTTTCCCTAAAATAGTATGGAAATAATTTATTGAGAATTTTAGATAAGTGTGTCGTATTTTCTACGTCATTTTAACCGTTGATTTTGGTGAACCGAATAGGGTGAGGTGAACCCAACTTTGGAAGGGTATTTTGCCACTATCATACAAGATGCCTAATGACAGACGACTTCGTATTATCATAAGACAGGGTTGTGCACATGCATTTGATGATTATATCTATGAGCACCACCTATATAATCTCAGAGTTTGGTTGGAATATAATTCTCAATTGGAGATAATGGAGATACTTATATGTCAAGAGAAGACTCACTATTGGAAAGAACATGATAGCAATCTTCTCGTTTTTCATTGGGGACTATTGGGTCAACCAAGGATAATTCTGTGGACGTATGATAACTATTATAACTTAGACGTATGGTCTCCCATATACGAAGGCTTCCTTGAGCATTTTCCAAAGATTTTAATTTCTAAAACAGTTATTGACTGTACATTTATGTAAATAACCATTGTAAGGTGTTGTGGTCGAGACACCATGAGAGTTACATATATGTGTATTAAAATTCATAGCTTATATGTTGTCGTACTCTGCACGACAGTTCAACAGTTGTATATATGAAGTTTGTATTTGATTT
The DNA here is from genome assembly GCA_020205615.1 of Panax quinquefolius. NCBI lineage: Eukaryota > Viridiplantae > Streptophyta > Magnoliopsida > Apiales > Araliaceae > Panax > Panax quinquefolius. The sequence continues at coordinate 57,169,156 of CM035166.1, read as the reverse complement.
CTGTAGTGTGATATCTGGCGACTCAGAATGGGTGATGTATACCAATTTTTGAGGCGTCACAAATGGCATCAGAGCTTAGGGATATGGTCGTTCGCGGAGATATGAGTCTTAAACTAGGAGGGGAGAGATGAGTAATATACTTCGTTAGTGTGTAACTTACCTAAGCTGAAATTTTTTTACTTGATAAGTTGACAAATTGTGATATGTCAATTAACCTTTGTTTTGAAGATATATTCTAGAATGATATCTGAAATACAGGAGATGAGCAATGGGAAAATCATGATATAGAGGAAATAACTGGGAAGGTACAATCAGAAAAGAAAGCAAGGTATTCTAATCTCTTCGAACTACCAGGTACGTAAATTTCGAGGACAAAATTTCATAAGAAGGAGAGATTGTAAGACCCCGAATTTTACGAAATGAAATTATTCAATTTTCTGATAATTGTTATTCTATTTAGTAAATGGTTAAATTGCTAAAAGGTTAAAGTTAAGGGGGATATGTGAAAATTTTGCAAAGTAAGCAAGTGGTTATAAAATATTCAATTGGTCGGAGAATATTCGTACGACGACACAATCATTGGTGGACCCCACAACAGAAGTATTGTCGTAGTTAGAAAATGACATAAATATCTTTTTATAAAAATAACGGCGAAAGTTTTTTCCATGAAACTGTTGAAATACCCAGTGGTAAAAGAACAGTAATACGCGTGGTTGCATAATAGCACACGGTATTAATTATTGATGCTTACATGAGAAGTCACTCAGTTATACTCAATTATTGCTACAGTAATTGCTGCATCATATCTCTCGAGGAGAGGTTTGGTCACCTAATTACGCGCCAATAGGGAGAAATCCTTATCGGAAAGCCCCTTTCTAGGAATGATCTGGTTATTAAATATTGTGAGGTATACTATTAATGATGAATAAGTTCGTGTTGATTAAAGATAAAATTGATATTTCCATTGTGTTGGGATTATTGGTGTTAGTGGAAATCAACATTTATTCCGATAATAATTGATGTCTGGAGGTTATATTGACAAATCGGGTAATTAATTGGAAAAATGAGCAATTAATTGCTATTAATTCACATGCTTATAACTATTTATTCACATGTGTGTACTATTGATTCACATGCATGTACTATTAAGGGAGGTGGTGTAAGATTTATAATACTTGCAGGACTAAATTAAAAATAAAGGTATAGATGAAGGTACTATACTGTAAATATTTTTTCACATGTATAGAACTATTGATTCACATGATGTACTATTAGGGGAGGTGGTGCAAGTTTGATAATACTTGCAGGACTAAATTAAAAATGAAGGAAAATATGAATGTATTATATTGTAATATTTCGAGCCCCAAAACGTGCAATTATCGAAACTATGTTTTTCTATAAATAGAAACTCGTTCTTCCTTCATTCTCACCAATTCACTAAGACTCACAAGAGAAATTATATAGAGAGAAACTATAGAGAGAGAAGCTATAGAGAGTAAAAAGAAGAGAAGTCCGCTACTTCACTATTCCAGTATCCAGTCTTCTTCTGAGGTAAGGGATATTATTTGTTGTATTCGTAAGGGGTATTATTTATTTAATATTCTGAAGAGATATTATCTTTCGTATTTGTATGAATATTATTTTCGTTCAATATTCGTAAGGAATATCATCTTCGTTCAATATTCGTAGGAATATAATTTTTGTTCAATAGTCGTAAGGTATATTATTTGTTGTATTGGTAAGGGGTATTATTTCATTCATATTCATTCTTTATTAAATTGTGGAAATGATCTGTCTACGTGGATTACCGCATGGCGAGTGAAAATCCATTTGTAGTTTCGTATATTCTATTATATTCGTATGAGATATCATTCTTTTGTACTCGTCATGGAATATCGAATTCTTTTGTATTTTCCTTTTATGAGTACTATTAACGGAGTACTATTCATGGGTACTATTCACGTATACGGTACTATTTATGAATATGAGTTACTATTCACGAGTTACTATTCATGAGTTACTATTCATGAGTTACTATTCACGAGTTACTATTCATGAGTTACTATTTACGAGTTACTATTCACGAGTTACTATTCACATGGTACTATTCACGACAAAATTAGTTTCTTTTTTTGACCAAATTATCGTTGATTTATGATTCCTACTCTTGAAATTAAATCCATGCTTTAATCATATTGTTTTTATTATCATATATAACGTTTTTATAATCCTGGTGATGAAATTTCTCTTTGACTTAAGTGTAAAGATGGGTAGATTATTGGTATGATCGTGCATATGGGTTCTCTTTGGCCAGTAGTGCAAAGATGAATTATTGACTAGTATGATCATGACCATTGAATTTATAATTGAATATCTTTAGCTTAAGTGCAAAGGTGAATTGATCAACATGGTTATAATTATTGTTTATATAAATTCTAAAATGATTATGTCAGGAATAAACATGTGAATGATATTCCTATTTAATATATGATTTGATTATGATATATATGAATGAATATGCAAGTATGCTTGCATTAAGAAAAGTTGTAAAGTCCTTTGATAGATAATAGAAATATATGTACAAGGACTTAGAATGAATTGATCAAATATGTTAGGTTGATCCTACATAAGCAAAACAGCTTTGTAAAGTCCTTAAAAAATGATGTACAAGGACTATAAATATAGAAAGATCAAGCTTGTTAGGTTGATCTTATGATGTAATAGATAGGCTTGTCTGATCGTCGTAGAACCGCATGCGTAAGTCGTAAGAGTCCGCTAGGAGAGTCAAGGTTAACTCGAGAGCTATCGAGGCGTAATATGAGTATGCAAGATAGTAGATCTCGGGTTTGTAGACTTTCGGGGAAGCGAAGAAGGATCGTAGTGTGTCAGTAGAGCTTCCTCGGGATCGTGGTGTCTTTGAGGAAGTCGTGTTCGAATCGTGAGACGAATTTCGCCTCGGCCGACCAATCATCATCCGAGCGAAAGAGTAAACGTAGACAACACTCGGAGTCGTAGAGTCTATCGATGTCGAAGCCATGTCAAGGATCGTAGACTACACTCTGAGTCCGTAGAGTCTATTGATTACATGCAGAGATCGTAGTCGAGCAAGATCAGATGAAGACAACAGGCACAAGGCAGAAACCGTAGTGTCAAGATCTGATCTCAAGATCATAGTGTCTGCACAGCCGAAGACGAATCGTAGAGTGCAGAACTACGATCTCAACAGAAGTGCTCACAATGCATAGGCAGAATCGTAGAGCAAGTACGATTCTCAACTAATGAGCACTCCCAGAATATCCAAAGGAACAAAGCCTCTAGTTGGCACTGCAAAGATACATCCTACCTGAAGGGAACCAGAGAGCACTCAACGAATGACATTCAAGCTAAAAGAAGATCTAAGCACCAACCCAATCAGCATTAAGATTGAGTTGTGAAGCCATTCGAGATGAAGTCATCCACAAGATAATCATAAGAAGACTTTAGTAACTGACTAAGGAAAGTCAGCAAATGCAGTAGTTGTCAAGTGAACAGAAGACAACGATCTTGGAAGCAACCGAGATCGTAGTGTTTGCCAAACAAAGAAAGAACTGATGGAAAGTGAACCGAGATACTGGGTAGCCTCTGAAGAACAAGGAGAAAGCGAGCTGGACGCGCCACAAATCTGAAGTGTCTTGATATTCAAAGGGAACCAGAGCAAGGAGTTAGGCCATCAATATCTGAGAACAGTCGAAGCAAACAGAATTATTGAAGCACTGCACAATAGAAAGAAGAGGTATACTACATTGGAGATCCAATCAACACTCTTCAAGATCGTAGTGTTAACTCTACCAGTCAATAAGCAACACTCAACAAGACACTACGATCAAGTCCTCGAAGACGTGCATCAGAATCATAGAGTTTGAACACCCGAAGACTGAAGCATTGGCAACGGTTCAATCTGAAGGATGGTATTCGGAAAAAAGCTTATTGAGAGCATCGATGCAAAAGGACAACCTCTGATCGAGAAATTAGAAGGAGATAATAAAGTCTTCAACCTGCCCAAGACATTAAAGTGATACATCTGACAGGGTAGGTGAAATAGTAGACTGCAATGTCAGATAAAGTATGACATGTCACATCAGCAGTCTACCTCTGCCAACTCAAGATCTGCGAAGATATTTGAATAGCCTTCAACGGCTACTTTCCAACGGAAGGATTGGGAAGGAGTATAAATCTAGAAGAGCTTCAAAGATCGAGGGTTGCTGGAGTTGTCAGTTTCGGAGAGAAGGTGGACTGATCTAAACCATGTGAGATAGTGAGTCCGAAGGCTCACTCTACGATCCACCCAGAACACTCAGAAGTCAGATAAAGAAAGAAGTAGAAGGGTGAGTTCTACTATGTAGACGTGAGAGTTCTACTACATGAAGAGTGTTCTGAACTGCCGAGAGAAAGAAGAGCATCATGTCATCTTGATGTCCATCATGGGAAGACTCTAAGTACAATTGAGAAGAGCCTATAGTCATCTTAGCAAGTCCATCATGAGAAGGCATCAAGTAGCAAGAAGGGAGATCACAAATGCCACCTTGGTGTCAAGCATGAGAAAGCTTCTAAGAACCTAACAGAAGAACTTATAGTCATCTTAGAAGCCTATCATGTGCAGCCATCAAGTACCAAGGAGAAGGATCTTCAAGGCAGTTCATAAAGGGGTCATCCGAAGTGGTTGAGAAACCGAAGAAGCTGAGCATCATGCAACACTCAGCTGCACTTCAAGGATGATCAAGCCAAGCTGCTAAGGATAGAAGATGTTCAGAGCATAAATATATCTTAGCAGCTCAGCACCGACTCAAACAACAACAAACAAACAACTCAACAAAGCCAGGGCCTGAGGGGTCTTTGTCCGAAGGGACTAAACAAAGCAGGGCCAGAAGGGTCCTTGTCCGGAGGGACTAAACAAAGTTCTAAGCCTGTTGGGCTTGAAGAGTTCCCAGGAAACTAGAGGAGTCCCAAGGCTGCTAGCCTTGAAGAGTTCTTAGTGAACTGAAGTCCCAAGGCTGCTGGCCTTGAAGGAATCTTAGTGATTCATGGTGCTGCCCTTCCTTAGTGGAAATCCTGATAGTTGAAAGCAGAAGAGTGGATTAAGAGCTTGAGTCTCTGAACCACTTAAAACCCCTTGTGTCTTTTACATTATGTCATTTACATTATGTATTATAACTACTATAACTGCTATGTATGTTTTAACTGCTTACAACTAAACTTACTCTACGAACAATGTATGTATGATTATGAATATATTAATGAAGGGGATCTTTTACTTATTCCGCTGTGCTTGAAAAGATTCTTATGTTTATCATATGCTAATTTAATAGCTATATAAAATAATAGAGAAAAATATTTGAAATAAAAGGATCTATTCAACCCCCCCTTCTAGATCTATTGTGTCCACTGTGAACTAACAATTGGTATCAGAGCAGGTTCTCATGCTATATTCAAAACGTTAATCGCTTTGAGTCTGATCCCAGGCACTAACATTGTTCTAAACTTAGTTTAGTAGTAAGCAACTTGTTATATGCAGACGAGCTCACATATTGGAAATATTGTGTATAGGTCAAATGTGTATATACACCTGAAGCTGCTCAAATTGGTCCATGTTCTCGATTGTTACATCAACAAGACCAATCCTTGCATGCAGTTAATCTTGTGGTCAGAAGACCAGACGAGAGAAAGCTCAAGAGACATCTATGAGTCAAACATCCACCAGCCTGAAACATGAAAAGGCCATGCATGCTAAGAAATGATTATCAAGAGAAGAAAGAAGTTCTTCTCAGACATATGTCTGGTCAACCAACAGATGGATGCAAACCTTGGACACTGAAAGATGTCAAAGAACCAAATATGTGGAGATTCTCCTAGCATGCATCTTCAAGACCATGACTAATTGATTAAAAGGGCAACAGGATCAATAAGTTGTCAGGAACAAAAGCAAAGCTATACACATCGATACCTTAACTCAGTATATCTAAGATAAATGACTGTTAAGTAACTGACAGTAAAAAGGTACGGTTCCTCACTATTATAAATGCATACATCATAATTGCACCTTCTTATGAACTATAACAGTATTCTGTCAGGCAGTCATAATCTACCTAAAAAGGTGAAGAGAGAATGTAACCTGAGGATAGAAACTCAAATGACTATAAACTTTCTCTCCATCCAAGTTTTAGGTTGAAGATGACATCTTGAAGGAAATTTGAAATGGGTCATAAGAGTATCACAGGCCTAATGAACTTTATGTGAAGTAATCTTTGATGGTGGGTTAGTATGTGTGTACAAGCCTATGTTCTAAGTGTTTGACAACCCATAGAGTATGATCAGTTCTACAAGAGGATCCTGCTGATTTGTAGAAATTGATCACCTCCATGAATCAACTAGATACTCATAAATCGTGGAGTCGATTCTTACTCTGTGAACACTTAAACATTGTAAACATAACCCAGTAAATGATGAATCCATAATGAGTGCATTATTTAATGTCAAAATCCTTCGCACACTCACCATGCATCTCAAAAAGTATTATCTTACGATAATTGCATGCATGAATATGTCTGTTGGTGATAAATATGATGATTATCCAAATAAGAGGAACAGGGGTTTAGAAAACTAACCTAGTAGGACCCATTTAATTATGGGTACCAAAAATAGAAATATATTTAAACCTGCAGGTACTTGGTCAGTCTGACCACACTAAGGAATGATGAAGCAGAAGACTTCAGTCAAGAAGACTCAACCAGTATAAGGCTAAGGACAATTCAGAGATGATTCTGATAGAGTTCCTATCTATCCAAGCCTGTCCTTGAAGACCCTCTGAGCTAACCAGAATGGAGCTCACATGGCTGCTAATCTATATATGAAAGCAGGCCATTCAACCAAAGGTGAAAAGGGTCTTATGTGCTCAAAAGCTAGCAAAGAGTGCTATATAAGAAGAATCCTCATGGAAGCTCACATCAGAGGATCATCGAGCATCAGACAAGAGGAGTTAATTAAAAAGCAGAACTTCTCAACCTCAAGACTGTCCAAGAAAACTACGTTCGTAGTCCTGTCAAAAGATCATAGAGTGATAAGTCCTGAAAATACTCATCTCTACGATACAAGGAGATCTAAGTGATGATGATGATTCCAGCCAGAAAGAGATATGTTGGGCCGCCTTCAAATGAACCTGAAGAAGAGGGAATCACATCCATCTGGGAAGACAACGTCAACAATGAGGGAGCAGTGATTTGTTAAGGAAAAATAGCACTGAGATAAACTATGAGTAGATGTACCAGCTTCAGAGTCCCAAAACTTTATGGCTGATGAACCAAATGAAGATCTATAGTCAGTAGGAACGTCTCAAAACGTACTACTTATAACCTCTCAGCCACCCAACCCAATATCGTGAAGTGCCTACGATCAAACATATGATCGTAGTGTAGGAGCAGGAAGACACCACGATTTCAGCAATGCAATTGTCTAAAGCTGGTAGAAGATCTCCCCACCAGAAAAGGTCGAATGGGATGTTAGTACAAATTACTTCTATAACATTTCATCTGAAAAGCGCCTCAGGGATAAACCTAACCCTTAGCTCACTCTAAGAGGTTGGCCCTTCCTAAGCTACCTTGTCCCAGAAGAATTGCTTGATCAATTTATATCAAGGACCAAGTCAGTCAACGATCATAGAGTCGAGGCTGAAGAGAACTCCAAAATCGCAGTGCAACCTCAACGATCGTAGAAGACAACTCGACGATCATAGTTCTACCAAAGGGTACTCCAGTTTACAAGAAGATTGAAAAATGAGACAATTGCTCAGCCATTCAAAATGAGGAGATAAGTTCGAATATCAGTGATTGTGCTATGCTGCATAAATGTAAGGATAGAAGTCAAAGCCATCCACTGCAGCATCTCTCAGAAGTTGATCGTTGAGTTAACAAAGGAAATCGTAGAGTCTATAGCTGTCTTATCATACTACTCTATGAATCAAAAGGTCAACGGTCAAAGCCACGTCAATTAAACGCCTACTCTTCTAAAAGGAAATATCTAATTGAAAAGTTTTGGGGAGTTACAGCTCATTACTGGGCAACGTGCAACCAATGGACAGTTGACACATCACTTAGTATGCAGAGTTAGAAGGAACTGCTATAAAGACAATTTCAAATCTGCAGACAGTTACCAAAAAGCTATCGAACCTTTCTCCCTCCCATTTTTAAAACCCTAGAATCCTCTCAAGAGCCAAAAATAGTTAACCCTCCAGAGCCTTACCAAATCACAATCAGCCATCTCTTATAAACTTCTCTAAATCAAATACCCACATTATTCGAAATGCTCAAATGGAAAACTGGCAAGTAATCACTGGCATTCAGCTCGAAACCAAATCGTTTGAGAAATTTGAAAGGAAGTTTAGGGACATTCTCGAGCTTGTGAAGAAGGCTGGATTCTCAGAATGCCTTGAGGCAAGTACTCGAGTATACATCGACTTGGTTAAAGAGTTCTACTCAAACGCCTCCATAAACTCTGGAACCCTGTCTACCAAGGTTAAAGGTAAGTCTCTGAAGTTGAAGTCTTCTGACCTCAATCAATGCCTAGGTTTTCCTAACCAAGGGCTGAAGAACCCGGATGATTTTAATAATGAACAAACAAAGGAGTTCATGGGGTACCAAAGAAACCCTAGCCTGAAAGACATGAAGAAGAAGGAGTTTCCAGAAGAGTGTGAGTTCCTTGCTGAAATAGTTGGAAAATGCATACTGTGCAAGAACACTGCACATGACACAATGATCGACCAACTATAACAACCCGGAATTTTGGATTATCCAGAATTTAGGTTTAAAGAATTAGTTATTAATAAAATGAATTTTTATTAATACTATTATATGCTATGTGTTTATTAATCGTTCTATAACCTAGAATGATTATAAGTCGAGAGTATTCTGGCTATTAGCTAGATTGAATGAGTAAGAATTTTCAAGACAAAAATGAAAGTTTTCCGGAAACAAAATATTTTTTGGGGAAAAAGACGATATAGGCACTATTCATCCGTTTCTTCTCGGAGAGTTATTTTGAAATTCCGAGAAGTTAATGATTACGTAAAATGTTGAAACGTGATGGAATATTCAATAATATTTCAGTTATGGCAAAAATGAAGTTTTCGCCTGTGGACTCAAAACCTAAGGGTTAGGAAAAGTGAGTTCCGAGAATGTAATGAGTAAGTATAATAACTAGGGTTATTATGCGTGAGAAATACGAGTATGATACGAGTTATTATACGAGTATAGAAAGAAGAATAGTATGACGTATAATACGAATATCGTACGAGCTAAATACGAAGAGATTACGAGAATACGATAATAGAATGCGTAGAATACGATTAGTCTTAATGGACTTTGTGTTCATAGACTTTGTAGAATCCAATTAGACTTGGATTAGGTCAACCCTAATGATTTGAGAAATCAAGCCCAAGATAGGCCCAATAAGAATTAGGGTTAAGGCCCAAACCAAGAAAAGAAACCGTGGATCGAACCGATGGGTAAACGGATGGGTAATAACCATTGGGGCAACCCATGGGGTGACCCAAGGGGCATGTGGGGCTGCCACTTGGCCACCAAGTAAACTTGGTGGCTAAGCCATGAATAGTAAGGAGGTGGGGGCGAAATGATCAAAATGCCCTAAGCTTTGAAAATCTATAAATAGAAAGCTAAATTTTCATTTTCTAGGATTTTGAAAAATCCTATAACTTGAGAGAGAGAGAGAGAGAGAGAACTCGGATGAAGAGGAAGAGGAAGAGCATGAGCATGAATGCTCAGATCAAAAGTGATCATGAAATAGAAAAGCTAGCGAATCGCCGGCTTTGTATAACGGAAGAGGATTAAAGAAGAACGGTAATCCGAACCCTAGTTTCTTCTCATATTTTCTTTAAGTTTCTATGCTTAAAACATAGCTTAATGAGAATAGGGAGAAGATGATGTTAGAAATGATTTCATATGGTTGAAATCATGAGAAAATAAAGAAATAAGAATTAGAAGTTTAGTTTATAAATTTCTTAAGGAAGTATAAGATTCGTAAGGGTTTTGAGCAATCCGAATGAATCTTATGAATGAGTAGGTGAAATAAGTATGGAATGATGTTCTATAACATCAAATTCCAAGAAATAGTAGAATCGTAATCCAAAATATTGATTAAAATGAAGAACAAACGAAGAACGCGAAGAATACGCGAAGAACACGTAGAATGTTGTTGATGGACAAATTTAAAACTATCGTAGGATAATTGTTGTTGATGGACAAGTTTAAAACCATCGTGTATAAGTTAGTTGCATATTTCTTGGTTAGGACCGGTAGAAACATTCATGAAGAAAGGATTAAAACTTAGCTATAACGAAGTTATAGCGAAATTTTCGTAAAAGACGAACGAGAATTTGAAAGTTAGTAAATGAACCCGAACATATAGGGTTTCATAAGAATGTAAGAGAACATAGAAAACGTGAGTCGTGGATTTGAGAACGAATGAGTTTCGAGTTCGGATGACCAAATTACGGACGAACGAGCGAAGAACGTTAAAAACGTAAAATGAACAAAGGGTGGAGATCAAGCCAATCGAATGGCACGTAACGAATTTAGAATGGATTTCTACTCAATGGGTATTAAAGTACATAAGATAAGGAAGAGAATGGCTTTGGAACAACCTCATTCTAAGTTATAACGAAGGAGTTATGAGATCGCGAATTAAGCATCTCAGAATTGATTTAACACTTAGAAATAATTTTCTAGGGTTTAAGCTCGGCGCCGCAGCGCCGACTGAGCTTTGAGAAGTGGCGCCGCAGCGCGAACTCGGCCATAAACTTCTGGAGAGTGGCGCCACAGTGCGAGAAATAATAAAGGGTTTGGCGCCGCAGCACCAGACCAAGGAAAAAGGTGAAGTAGAGCGCAAGTGACAGCCACGAGAAAGGAAGGGACACGGCGCCAGCCAGCAGTACGGCAGGCAATGCCCGCCCAAATGAGATTTTTATTTCTCAAGTACTAGGGGATGTGAAAGAAAGAAGTATGAACACGTAGTTCACATAATGTAACACCTAAGTAAGTGTGTTAAACCTTTAGTGAAGGTTGAACGAAAAGATTTAACAAGATTAAAAGATAGAGAATGTAAACGCTAGATTACGTAACCGATAGCCGGGACCGTAGTCGTGATAAATGAACGCGAGGGATTACTGTGATTGTGATTCCTTAGACGTTGAGTTACGAAGGTAATGAATAACATTTCGATGTTATGTCATGGTAATGAGAGATAAGTGTAAAGCGTATAGACGCTATGAACGCAATGTTGTTGCGATGAACGATCGGTCTTAGCATACAACGGACCGTATGGCTTTGACATTAAGAAAGAATAATGAACATGGAGTTCATGGGATGGATAACGATGAATGCAATTGAAACCTTGAGTAAAGGTTGAGTGAGTGATTAAGAGACGAGCAACGTGAACGTCGAATACGTAAACGATCCTCATGAATCGTAGTTGCGTCGGATGAACGTTCTAAGTGTACAATGGTTGTATGACTTGGACGTTGACGAAAGTAGTAAGTAAGATATGAATGGTATCAAGGAAAGCCGTAGAGAATGGTAATGAGATTAATGAAAGTCCGAGGGTGAGTCGGATAGAGAATGTTAGAATGAATGTAAGCGTTAGACACTTAAGCCAACGTAAGGGTTGAGTGTACGTGATTATTAAATGTGCAGAACCTACACTCCATGTATGGTTTGACTGTAAGGTAATGAAGAATGTTGTTTAACCGTTAACGGTGAAGAAACTGAGTTAAGGATAATAACGTATAACGTTAAGAAGCTGAGTTAATAAGTATAACTTGGACAACGTTCCGAATCGAATGAACCGGACGTTGTAAGGTATGAATAAGTTAATATGAAATGTTTAACGCTATGACCTCATAGTATTGACATTGAATGATTGTTCCGAAAATACAAAAGACTATATGACTTAGACGATAAAGAATGAATCCTGAGGTATAACATTTAGTTGCTAGAAAGCCATAAGGAATAAGAAGTTGACTTAACGAACATTATAGTTGAATGGTTCGTATAAGTTAAGAGAAGTTAGGTTGTGGTACAATCATAACTTTGATAGTTGACATATGGGAGCTGGGCTAAACAATTCCTTCAGAGAGCGAAGGTATATGCAAAACTGACAACCGATCTAACTCACTGTGTAGACAGTGTAGATAAGACGGAAACTTGTTTTTTGGTTGTTTGTGGGAAACCACTTAGAGTACCATATGGACTACTAGCAGAGAAGCATTGTATGTTGAGTACTAGAGAAGTTATAAGAAGAAGATAAGAATGTAAAACATGAAAGATGATGTACGTTTTGAGTAAGACATCTTCGTATGTCGTGAAGCCGTAAACCGGTAATGAAAGTTAGTCGCATAAACTTAGATTACAAGAACGCAAACCCTAAGAAGTAAATTTAAGTAAACCAATGCGTAAGTCAAGTATATGACTAATTGGTGTACGTGTATTTCCTTATGTGTTATATAGGGATTTGGAATGAGCAGTTTAGTGTAAGCTGTAGCTGTGCGTAAGGCAAGTTTTCTAACTTCATTCATGCTATATGAATGCTAGTTTCTTAAACTTCTCAGATGTTGTACTTGAGAAGTTATGTCTATGTGCGAATGTGCGATGTTTGTACAAGGTGGTAGAACATTTGAGGCATTGAGCCATAATCTGAACACTTCGGTGTTTCTATGATATGAAATGTTCTGTGATTGAGTTGTTCAATACAAGTATGCTCGATTTATACATGAACCGTTATTGTTAAGTCTGTGCTAATGATTCTAGCCAGACAGGATATGTATGGAAAAAGGTAGAAGAATGAAAGTAGTGCAAAGAGTATGTCATGGATGTTTTAAGATGATAGGAATCGAGACTATTCCTATTATTCAAGCTGCTTCATAACCTTTGTTCGGTTATTGAAATTCTGAAAAATGTTTAAACTCTTGAAGTTGTTTGTTTAACTGTTATGACTTACTGGGCAATTTAATGCTCACACTTGCTTTAAATGAAAAACATTTTCAGTGAACGATGTTAGAAAGAACTTAAGGATCCCGTAAAGATCAAGCTGATCGGTATCCAGATGAAGTGCCATTCAGTATGTGAATGTGCGTGCAGAGCAAGTGAAGACTTGTAATATAGAATGATAGAATTAAACTATAGACTAGTTTAATGAACAGTTATGAATCCTTTTTGGCGGATGAAAGTCACTCGTGTAAGATGTAAAGAATAATGTAATTATCATTATTTGTAATGAAAGAGGTTTTAAGGTTTCGAGAACCTGGGATTTTAGAATATATGTTATTATATTTAACTATATAATGACGTGTATTTGGAAGGAAGTGGAATAGTGATACACGGAGTCTGGGTCTAAAAGTAGACCGGATTTCGGGGCGTCAGTTAAAGATAATGTCAGCAATAGTTCTGAAGAAACAAATTGACTTTGGAGCTATCTTGATCAATCAAATGTCCAAGTGGATAGAGAAAGCTGAGAAGAAGAAATCCACTGAAAAACCCCTAACTAAGGTGTTTCATGGTAAACTGCTGAGTATTGTGCTGAAGAAGAAGCTAGGAGGAAAAATCAAGGATGATGAGGGAGAAACTTTGAATGTGCACAAAGTGATGTCTCCACAATTATTTGTGAACTGGAAGAAGAACCCAAAGGAGAACAGAAAGCTGACAACCGGGAGCAGTAGCAAAGCCTCCGTAAGGAAGAGGAAAACAGAAGAAACAGAGAGCTCTGAGTCTGATGACTCGGTACCAGTATCAATCACACCAACCAAGAAGAAATCCAAAGGTGTGAAGAAAACAAAGGCCCCATCAAGAAGTCTCTCCTCAAAGGACAAGGATAAAGAAGAAAAATTCCTAACTGCTGGAACAACAAAAAGGAGAAGCAGCAGGTTGCTTCAAGGGCCAGTCAGCAAGAAAGCTAAGGTGGAAGACAAACCAGCCTCAGCTTCCCAAAATAGTACATCTGCTGAAGAAAAGGACGTAGAGTCAGCATAAGGAAAAGAGACAGATGTCAAAGCAGAGTCCAGCAATGAAGGTGAAGCTAAAGTGATGAGTGAAATTGCAGCATCTGCTGATGAAGAGGAATGCTCAAGCCCTATGGCTAATTCTCAGAGTAGTCACTTTGATGATGATGAAGAAATTCGAAATGACCCAATTGCATTCCCAACTGCAACTGTCCCAACAAGCCCAGATAATGGGTCAGATAATGATGATTCAAGAGATGAAGAAAATGCCCCCTCAAATCCAGAAAGCCCCCATGATAACTCAGAAGGTGATGAATCCAAAGAAGAAGGATATGCCCCTGCCAGTGCTGAACCACAAAGAAGTCTGTTTGTTGAACCAGAGGAGTCAGAGTCTGAAGAAGAAGAAGAGTCTGACTCTCCCAAACCCGAATCTCCAAGAAGAAGGAAAAGCTACAGACTGCAAGCTAAGTTTGCCTCCAAAAGGAGCAGTGGTCAATCAAATGCCATCATTGAATTGAGTGATGATGAGTCTGTATCCCAGGGAGAAAGTGCTAAAAATGAAACAAGCAATGAAAAAGATGAATCTGAAGAAAACTTTGCTGAAGAAGGATCTGGGAATGAAATATAGCAAGAAGGATTCTCTGGTGAAAATGATCAAAACAGTTCTGGCTCCAAGAGAGAAGAAATGGAAAATGATTCCAATTCTGGAGATCAGGAATCAGAAGAACCAGAACTCTATCCTACTCTATCTCCAGCAAGATTCACCAGGAGAATACTGGTAGAGGTCCCTAATGAACCACCAGAGACTCCACCTGAAAGATGTGTAAACTATGGAGAAGAGCAGCTCAAAGTAGTAAGAATGACTACTTTTGACTTAGCTAAGAACTGGAACAACATGGAGCTAGACTGCTCAACCATTCTCTACAATCTGAATGATCTGCTAATGAGATGGTTCTTCCAGTGGATGCCATGGCTAAAGGCTCATACTGAAGGAGATGGAAGCTACCTCAGCTGGTGCTACTCTCACTTTTCAAGCATGGAACTGGTGTCTCAGAACTTTCCAAGAGTAAAGAAGTTTGCCACCAAACTGATCAAAGACCAGCCCCACTTTAAAGTCTATCGCCATGCTGAAAATTTCTATATCCCCTACGATCGTAGAGTGGATTCTGAAGGACGAAGAGTCATGACAAAGGAGCTGATCGTAGAGTCTGTTCACTCTACTGCTGATGATGTTCA
Organism: Panax quinquefolius; assembly: GCA_020205615.1. NCBI lineage: Eukaryota > Viridiplantae > Streptophyta > Magnoliopsida > Apiales > Araliaceae > Panax > Panax quinquefolius. Next base: position 57,153,885 of record CM035166.1, on the reverse strand, counting down.
AGCCCAAAACCAGAAGCCTCCTTATGTTTAAGCACTACTATCAGACATTCCCTCATCCTCAACCAGTGATTGGAACTCAACGATTATTTAGATTCTCCAGACTTTAAAAAATTTGTCTAAGGATGAAAATCGTAGAGTCCAAACTGATGCTCAACCAGCTGCTGCCCAACAAAAGGATCAAACTACTTTGGAGCAGGAACTACAGAAAAGTTCTGATGATCTAAGCGAGAAAGTATCTCTGCTCACTGAGGAATCACGAAGGCGGCGATGGCGGAGATAATTCCTTCCAAAGACAAGCTTGTTACTTATGGTGATGTATCTCTCAAACTCCAAGAGAGAGATAACATCTATCAGAAGGTCATACAAGATCAAAAGGTTGAAGCTCTACGAGTTCAGAAGGCAAATGAAGAGCAGATTCAAGCCCTATCTGACAAGATTGAATATCTAAAGCAGTCATTCTCAGTGCAACTTGAGCTAGGTCAGCAGGAACTCAAGTTTGAAGTTGCCAACTCCTCCTACCTGATGGAGCAGCTTATGTCCAACATGGAGCAGCTCTATCAAATGATTAGTGATAAAAGGGGGAAAAAGAGGCATAGAAAGAGGAAGAGCAAGAAGAGCAAGAGGCACTCAAAGAAGAGCAGAGGGATAGAAGAAAAGAAATCAAATAAGAAGACATCAACTGCAGAAAGTGTATCATCATCTGAGGGGGGGCCAAAAGATGATGATCCCATGATCGCAGAGTCTGAGGGGGAATATGATCAGAAAGAAGCTGAAGGGGAGCCAAGCAAAGACAGAAGGTCATCATCTCAGGGGGAGCGAGGATAAGAAGAACAATCAGATGAGTAGCTGATCAACAAACATCCTGGAAACATACAAGGAGCCAAAGAAGTACATCTCTAACTTGTTAGGTATGTTATGGATCCAGGATGTAGAATGTCTTAATATATAAATTGTCATATCAATATAAATGACATTCATAATTATCTGTTTTAGAAATACTGCTGTTCACTGTATATAAGATTCATTCATAACATGCATATGTGTTGGGTAAATTCTAGTTATGCACAACACGCAAGTATGCGTGGTCAACAAGTAATAAAAAATAAGTAAAGTATCGTTCCCACAGAGAATTAACTAAGAAATTTCACCAAGCATTAGCCCATAACCATCTCAGTCTTATTTAAACGAATGATATTATATTTTATATTTAAACTATGAGATTAAATAAACCTAACTATTTCTAGAGTGAGACTAGATAATGAAGACCTAAGATTACAATTTCATCTATTGAATAATTTAAATCAACGCACTCCCTGTTAAGCTAAATTATTTGCACTAGATTGCTAGTTGAGAACACAAAAGTGAAGTATAGCCATCTCTCGATGTACCATACCCATATCAAATATAATCCCCAGTTGAAAGAATACACATGAACACCCAAATTACCTAAACCACTATATGTCTATGTGATTTACAAATAATTAGGGTTGAAGCCCAAGTTCTCAATTGACTACGAGCGATGCTTCGGTATATGTCTATTCTAAGCACGAATCATATATTTCATCACCATTTAGAACACACAAACACAAGCAATCAAGATCAAATCTAAACCCATACTCCATCTTTCAAGTTCATATGGGTTATCCCAGTAATTGATGGACAATCAACTAAGCAAATAAGCATGAATCTTAATAGACAATCCCATGGCAATCAATAAGGCTAACAATGAAGTATGTCAAAATAAACTAGGCAATAGATTCCATTACAATCCCAAAATAGAATTTAACTCATCATAGAATCAAAATCCATAATCCACAATTGATTATACATTTAGAAATAAAGATAGAAGTAAAGAGAAGTTAGGGAATTAGGAATGTAAATCTGAGATTCTTCTCTTGCTCCAATTCTGAATTTCCAATGCTCTTCGATTGCTTCAATCTTCAACTCTAATCTAATCTAGGGTTCTAATCTAATCCAAAAAGAAAGAGAAGAAAAGAAAACAATAGTAGCTTTAGCCCCCAAGGGGTGGAATGTCTCTTACATGATGGAAATACGTCTAATATATAAGCCCTAATTGAATCCCCCTCTCCGTTACGCTTCAATTGCACTATTTAATGAAAAGTCAGCTTTGGTCAACACCAAGTCGCATGCGGCACGCAAAAAGAATTGACTGAAGTTGTTATGCTACTGCGAAAAGCTGAAAATCACGTTTTTGCTTCAGAAATCGCTGCCGCCATTTGGAAATCGCTTAACGCCCACGAGGTTGATTTTCTGGTGTAGTGTGATATGGTAAAATGACCATAACATTTGATCCGGGAAGAGTTATGGGGCTTGCCACCTATCAAATCGAAGATATCGACGAGCTCTACAACTTTCCTTCTTTGATGATTGAGCAATTCCGGCCGTATGAAGGTTGAAATTGGGCTGGAAGAGACTGCTATGAAAATGGCTAACCAAAACAGCGAAGTTTGACGTCCGTTGGTACAAAGATCATAACTCTTGCATCCGAACTCCGATTAGAACGATTCAAGATGTTCCGGAAAGCTACGAAGACGCTCTACAATGTATGCTAAGTTCCAAAACAAGAACATGAAGTAAACATGAAAGCCTAAATGATGTCCGGATTGCTTTTCTTTGCATTTTCCTTTCTTTTCCTTACCAATAGTCGCTCACACCGCTCCCAAACATAAGATCTACAAAATTAACACAAAATGCATGAAAAAGTAACTAAGACACATAAATATAAGCAACTAATTCAAGTAAAAGATACCGGATAAGTGTATATAAAATCCACTTATCAAATACCCACAAACTTAAACCGTTGCTTTCCCGCAAGCAACACAATATAATGCAATCTACATGTTATGCAAGCTACACTACTATGACAATGATTCTCCGAATTTTTACTCAGGTTATGAATTCTAGTGAGACATGCCTCAGAGAAATATCAAGATTCAAGAACAAAGCATCAAACTAAGCTAAAGGCATAATGACATACAATCAGATAGTCCTAACCTGCTATAAAGATGTGTGTGTGTGTGATGTGTTCACAGATAAGCTTGACAAAGGTGAAGATACCACATGCTTTATTGCTTAAGGCAAAAAATTGAAGTTTAAACCAAGAACTATGCATACAAATGAAACAACAACTACTCCAACACATCAGTACAAACTAAGGTTCAGCAAAGGGTTTATTCTGCTTTATTTTTACTCACGGAGCGATTTTTACACTTTCCCGCGGTGTTTATTGATTATATATATATATATATATATATATATATTTCACATGACTGTGAAATGTCTCATTCCATTAGGCTAACAGTGCTACCCCTTAGCGAGCTTTCAACCAACGACTCCCAGACCATTAAGACCTTAGGTAGGGCGCTAGGTGTAGAGACAATCCCCTCGGGCGTACTTACTCAAGTAACAAAGGCCCCGAAACAAGACTAGCCACGGTAATTATTCGATTTTTTTTTCTCTTTTTTTTTTATATAAAGCAAGCATACCCATGCGTTCCCAAAACTTGAGTTTAAGTGTCTTCATAGTCATTACTCATTTCCTACACAATTCTATCATTAAAAATAACATTTTCCTCTCAGTAGACAAGCATGCTAATCTTAGCCAACAAGCAAATAGGAACATTGTCGTGCTACCTGGTAACATCTAAACAACAAGCATGAATTATATCTTGTATAAAATTATAACTAAGCTCAAGATATCCACTTAATTCAAAAATCTATCAAATTTCTATGTCATCATTGGCCAAATTAGAATTCAACTAACTAAAAGCCTGGGATTATGCAATGTTATGCAACTAAACACATACTATGTAAACAAGACAAAAGAAAACTAAAACAATTCATACTAAAATACCCCTACTATGCAACTTAAATATGCAATCAAACTATATGCAACTAACTATATGCAACAACTACTCACTACAACCCAATACCCCCAAACTTAAAATAAACAATGCCCTCATTGTAATTACAAATGAAAGAATACTCCCCTAAGTGGCAATGTCATCTCCGTTTGCCTCCTCATGATCCGATGGTATATCACGCGATGGCTAAGTTTGAGATATTCTATAGTTGGAGACTTAGTGTGGGCTTCTAACTGTCCGAATGCTTGAGTCAGAAATTCTAAAAATTTAACATATTTTTTTGGTGATCGAGCTATGGCGCTGATCATGGCATGTTTGTTTAGTAGTTGAGTCGTGCGCTAGCCACCACAATACTACATCTCGCAATTTCAGCTTTTTTTTTGACTTCTGTTTGATCCTAAATTCTTATAGCAATTGGATTGAACCTGAGAGGAGAAACAATAAAACTATTATTAATACTTACAACTATCTAACATCTACTAAATATGGAAATGTAAATAAGAATTAAACAGGGAAGGATAAAGATTGGATGGGGTGCCTCCCATCGAGCGCTCGGTTTATAGTCTGTTAGCTGGACTCTTTTCTTGACACCGCTATTTGATTCCTCTACGATAAGATAAGAACCCGCCATCCATTAGAACCGCTATGTGCTTTGGTAGGTTCCCCATCATGAGAGTCTTCGGATTGAAGTCACCTAGCATATTTCCTGTACATGATGTCTCCATTTCTATTGCATTGCCAGGTGCTTTTCCCGTTGTATCTGTGAATAGATTTTTGCATTGAGGCATGACAAATACAACATGATTTTCTTCTTCTATTATCTCTTCCTCAGCCCACCATGGTTTGTAAGAGGCCTCATAATCGCAGAAATTGTTGTTTTGGATGTGACTACCAAGGGGACATGGGTGTGCAAATTTCATTGAATTTTTTAACTCTAACTGAGAAGGCACTTGGGGTATTATACACATCAGCTCATGATCTTCATTTTCCATACCCCCAGTTGTTTCCTCAATGTCCACTCCTTTCAGTTCATTCAGTGGCATGAACACCTTTGGCTCTCCATCAGTTTCATCGTCCATGTCATAGCACCAATTGTTTGGAGGGCGATTGTTCAAGGCTTTAAACATTTGATCCATCTGATTCTAAAGATTTTGAATTGACCTCTCTTGCTCAATCATCTTCTCCTCACTTGATGCTACATAGTTGAACCACAAATCCTCCAATCTTGAATTATCTTGTTTAGTTTCAAAATCCATGTATTGAGGACCATTCATTGAGGAGTTAATGAGTTGGTCCATCTGTTTGTTAACATTTTGGCTTGATAACTCCTGACTCATTATCATCTCTTCATGGTCTGCTATGCTTTTTGACATGAATTCCTTCAACCTTAAATTTTCCTCTAGTTGCGTTGAAGGTGGATATGAGAAATCTGATGGATGTGTTGGACTTGGGCTGCAGTATTGGTCGGGATAGTTATAACTCAATTCATAATCTGGGTGATACCCCCAACCTTGTTGATAATCAGGATAAACATCGTTGTTGAAGTAATCACCCCCAAACTGCACTTGTCCAACCTTGATGTTGCACTGATAACTCGGATGCTCGCCAGCATAGTATTCACATGTAACTACTATCTCTTGAGTGCATTGGGCTGCAAGAATATCCAACCTCACCGAAAGTGTTGCAATTTGTGTTGACAATGTACAAAATACATTGAGTCTCTCAGTGTTTGTGTCCCTTGGTTGAATCATATTTGTATAAGGCCATTGATAAGCAAAGTCACCCATGGTACCTGAAAAGAGAGAAATATAAGAAGATAATTAAAACAAAAAAAATGTTTAAATTATGACTAAGTTTATTAAAATTAATGTTGGCAAAAATTTATTAAGCTAATTCCCCAGCAACGGCGCCAAAAACTTGTTGGGTAAATTCTAGTTACGCACAACACGCAAGTATACATGGTCAACAAGTAATAAAGAGTAAGTAAAGTATCGTTCCCACAGAGAATTAACTAACAAAGTTCACCATGCATTAGCCCATAACCATCTCAGTCTTATTAAAATGAATGATATTATATTTTATATTTAAACTATGAAATTAAATAAACCTAACTATTTCTAGAGTGAGACTAGATAATGAAGACCTGAGATTACAATTTCATCTATTGAATAATTTAAATCAACGCACTCCTTGTTAAGTCAAATTACTTGCACTGGAATGCTAGTCGAGAACACAAAAGTGAAATATAGCCATCTCTCAATGTACCATACCCATATCAAATATAATGCCCAGTTGAAATAATACACATGAACACCCAAATTACCTAAACCACGATATGTCTATGTGATTTACAAATAATTAGGGTTTAAGCCCAAGTTCTCAATTGACTACGAGCGGTGCTTCGGTATATGTCTATCCTAAGCACGAATCATATATTCCATCACCATGTACAACATATAAACACAAGCTATCAAGATCAAATCTAAACCCATACTCCGTCTTTCAAGTTCATATGGGTTATCCTAGTAATTGATGGCCAATCAACTAAACAAATAAGCATGAATCTTAATAGACAATCTCATAGCAATCAATAAGGCTAACAATGAAGTATGTCAAAATAAACTAGGCAATAGATTCTATTGCAATCCCAAAATAGAATTTAACTCATCATAGAATCAAAATCCATAATCCACAATTGATTATACATTGAGAAATAAAGATAGAAGTAAAGAGAAGTTAGGGAATTAGGAATGCAAATTTGAGATTCTCCTCTTGCTCCAATTCTGAATTTCCAATGCTCTTCGATTGCTTTAATCTTCAACTCTAATCTAATCTAGGGTTCTAATCTAATCTAAAAAGAAAGAGAAGAAAAGAAAACAATAGTAGCTTTAGCCCCCAAGGGGTGGAATGTCTCTTACATGATGGAAATACGTCTAATATATAAGCCCTAATTGAATCCCCCTCTCCGTTACGCTTCAATTGCATTGTTTAATGAAAAGTCAGCTGTGGTCAACACCCGAAGTCACGCGGCCACGCAAGAATTGACCTGAAGTGGGGCGCGCCAGTGCGAAAGCTGAAAATCACGTTTTTGCTTCAGAATCGCGCTGCCGCAGGCGAGAAATCCTGCGCCCATGAGGTTGATTTTCTCGCTGCAGCAGGTGTCTTTGTGGTAAAATGGTCATAACGTTTGATCCAGGAAGAGTTATGGCGCCTGCCACCTATCAAATCGAAGATATCGACGAGCTCTACAACTTTACCTCTTTGATGATTGAGCAATTCTTGCCGTATGAAGGTTGAAATATGGCTGGAAGGGACTGCTATGAAAATGGCTAACCAAAACAGCGAAGTTTGACGTCCGTTGGTACAAAGATCATAACTCTTGCATCCGAACTCCGATTAAAACGATTCAAGATTTTCCGGAAAGCTACGAAGACGCTCTACAATGTAAGCTAAGTTCCAAAACAAGAACATGAAGTAAACATGAAAGCCCAAATGATATCCGGATTGCTTTTCTTTGCATTTTCCTTGATTTTCTTTACCAATAGTCGCTTACACCGCTCCCAAACATAAGATCTACAAAATAAACACAAAATGCATGAAAAGTAACTAAGACACATAAATATAAGCAACTAATTCAAGTAAAAGATACCGGATAAGTGTATATAAAATCCACTTATCAATATGCACTTATTATTTTTGTCATAATCAAATAGGGGGAGATTGTCAGGAATAAACATGTGAATGATATTCCTATTTTATATATAATTTGATTATGATATATATGAATGAATATGCAAGTATGTTTGTATTAAGAAAAGCTGTAAAGTTATGACGCCCCCAAATCCGGGTCTATTCCAACCCGACAGATGGTGCTCCACGGTGCTACAGTTCACACAACCATTCAATTGAAATGCCTCAAAAGAACGAATATGTCTTATATATATTCCAAAACAATACTACCATTCCCCGGGTTCTTTATAACTGTTACATTTGTTCTTATCATAATTTCAAATATTATCATTACAAACCTATACTATTACATAGGTAATCTACACGTTCGCTTTAGCCTTCACTTTAACCTTGACGAATCCTTCAATCCATTTGGTCTAAGCTGCATTCATATGGTTCAAGCAAGAGTGAGCATAACAAGCTCAGCAAGTACAACAATTTCATTTTAAAAAGCATGCTTGAAACATAGGAATCGTATATCTTCAATAACTGGATGATAGTTACGAAGTACTATCAATAACTTAAAATAGCATTTTTTTTTCCTTCAAAACGTTTTACAATAACAATATTCATCAATTCTGGTTCAAGACGTGAACGTCATATAGTTTCTTTGAAAAGGACAACCCGGAACGAAGTCCGTAAGTCCGGCTTATCTTACGAGCACTTCTAGGTGATCAGCCTATAGTACTCTATGTTGATCAACACTACATCCATTAAACGTGTGTACGTTTAACTTGTGGCAACCTCACGTGCCCATCGAATACTCGATAAAAATACATTTGTTTATTCATATTCAGGCTTACCTTGAATCCGTACTAATTAGTTGGCGTAGGATAGCGTTAGCAATTTTATATTGAAAGACTTGTAAATAGTTTAATCAATCTATCCAGATTAGTCTAGCCGAGCTAAAACTGCCATCGACTCTTTCTTCAAAACCATACATGCATCTCATAATTTAAATCATTTGAAAACCTGGCTAACACGAAGGTTAGACAAGCGTTTAAGAAAAACTTGCCTTCAGTGTCTGCTACAGTATAATTATTTTCCCTTTTGAATATTTACAGTCTCTACAACATATAACCACATAACATACCACATTAGGTCATGATTGAATATATATAGTTCCTAAATAATCTTACCATTCTTCTCAATCTAATCCCGTATTAGATTTGTTATTTATTGGTTCCGGCTTTCCGTCATTCTTTACATCATTCTTACCAACTTCGTTCTCTTAACTGAAATTATTTCGTTAATACAACTCTGTTCAAGTTAATTATCCTTCCTCACGGCTTACTAACGTCCTTACGTTATTTAATCAAAACTCGATCGTCATTGATTAAGTACGCTTATTGCATACCGTTTGCGTTCATCTTCAATTGACTTACTTTAACTTTAAGTCATCACACTTGAGGTTTAGTTATGACTTAACAATATTTTATTAAGTCCCTTAGTTCATTGCTAAACAATTTCCCTTCATACTCTATTTGTAACCATTCTTGTCTTTTTTATGTTTTAAGGTCATGCTATAGCATGCCAGATGTTCCTTCATTATGCCACACTGCGGCGTCGCCCATTAGGGCTTGAAGACCGGACTCGGTGCACGTAAGATGCGAGTCTTAGTGTTAATCGTGACTGCAAGCGAGAGAGACTCAGTGGTTGAGGCTCACTTTGGCGCTGCGGCGTGACTTATTTTACCTTGATGGCCATGCATTTCCAATTCTCAAAGACGTAAAATTTTAACAGTTTTTCTTTTAGGTGAGATTACCGGCCTCGTAACTTCTTCGTTATAAGTTCGAATTGGCTCGTTCAAGAGCCTACGATTCACAAATTATGTACTCTATGCGTTCATGCAAGAATTTTACCTACTCAACTTTGTTTGCTAAAAATTCACCTATTAGTCCATTTTTAACGAAAACGATAAACGTTCGTGAACGTTCAACGCTCGTTTCTTCGTTCTAAGTCAGAATCCAGCCATTTTCGAGTCCGCAACTCTATAATGTTAAATAAGACTTGTCTCCATTGAAAACCAACATTTCCAATCTCAATATCAAAATTCGACTTCCATTCCGAGAATTTCACGAATTCAACGATTATCGTTCAATCGTGTTAATTCCGGCAAAGCTTCGTTACTTGAGATTTTTAAACCGTTTCAATTGGATTCAATCCATTATACTAATATCTTGACATACATGATTCATTAACTCATAACATGATAAGTTATTACTTATTCTTGATAAATTTGTAACTTATGAAAATATAAATTATTTATATTTTCATTACTCATGACTTATGTCTTCTTTTCATATGACTTATTAATGAGTTAAGTCCTTTAATCATTATTCTTACATCTTATTAATCATACTAATTTTATTAATGTAAACATGTTACAAGTTCTAACAAGTTCTTATACTTTCATTATAAGTTCATAACTTATTTACGAATGAATTTCTTATTCATGACTTATTCGGCTTATTTAGACTTAAGCCCTTTGATTCATTATTCCAACCTCTTCTTAGCATGTTTGTTCTACCAATACCCCCTTCTCTAACAATAGAAGAGAAAGAGAATCATGACTTAGGATTACTTACTCTTGATGTTCTCTTGTTAATCCTTCTTCTTGCTCCTTGAACTATAAACTCTAGCTTTTCTAACTTTTGTAGCTTATTCTCTCAAGAAAATAAGCACTTAAAATGTTGGATGAAATACAACAACCAACCAATGAATCCAAGCTCTCTCTATTTATAGGATTTCTAAGGTTAGGGTAATAAAGTCATTAAGCCATTCCACCTCCTTAAATCACCTCTTTACTATTCCATACTTTGTCCCTAAGTAAACTTGCTCACCACATAAACTTGGCCATCACACTTACTTAATCATTAAGCATACTTGTTAATCACACATAAGCACTTTGCCATTAAGCTATCTTGCTCCCCACACTTTTTGCTTAGCCATTAAGTTAGCTTTACTTGCTTATCACTTTGAATTATCCATGGTTTGCCCCATGGGTTTAAACCACCCCCTAACCCATTGGATATTTACTTTGGGCTTTAGCTTAATTAGTTTAGCTTAATCATTTTGGGCTTGCAATAAATTTTTTTGGGCTTTACATTACAAATACTTAGGCTTAATATTAATAAACACTTGGGCTAAACATTAATCTATCTTGGGCTTGCCCTTAAAGTTTATGGACTTGCATTTCATACACAATCCACAATTCTATTCATAGATGGCTTATAGCCTTATAACGCATAATTTACGTATTAATCTCACATCCTAACTCATATACTTATTCAATACATACAACATACCATCATTCATACGTACTCGTATAATACCCCGTATCATACTCGTATTCATTACTTCGTATAATACCTACGTATTATACGATTATTGTTTAATTCATTAATCGCATTACGTTTCCTTCACGTAAATCATTTTCCTTAAACGTTAGGTTTTAAGTCCACAGGCGAAATATTACGTTTTCTATAACTGAAATATTATTGGATATTCCATCTCACATCGATATTCTATCATTACGTATTTCTCGGAAGTTTAAAAATAATTCCCGAGCAGAAATGTGTGAATAGTGTTTTTCAGAAAATTTCTCGAAAAGCTTTTATTTTCGTCTTGGAAATTCAAACACTTTAATTCTACCACGTAGCCAAAATCCTACGATGTTCTGACATGTCTAGGTCATATAACGACCTTCAATTAGCTTGCTCCATAAATAATCAATTAAATTTATTTAATCATTATAATTAAATAAAATTTTAATTCTTCTAAAAATTTGATTTTTCTCGGGCGTTACATTCTTCCCTTCTTATAAGGATTCTGTCCCCAGAATCTCGCTAATAATTATATAAACAAATGAGAAAAAGTTTTCTTCATTTTAAATCTTTAGTTCCCACAATGCTTCTTCGACATTGGGGTTCTTTCATTTCACCTTCAACAAAGGTATTATCTTATTTCACATGACTTATTACTTCCTATCAATAATTTGAGTTGGAAGTTAAACACTTACTAACATATTATGCTATCTTCTTTTTATTAGTCCTTCTTTTAACTTGGATTTATATGAAACTTAAATTCCTCCTTCAAAATAAGACTATACATAGTCTTCTATTTATCATGCGTCCTCTTCTTCATCTGCTTGCATTCCTCGTTACCTAGTTGTACTTAATTAACTCGTTCCATTATCGTGGATTGAGTCTATGTTGTGAATAACATTTCTACCCTTTCATTCCGTAATCTGACTTCTAACTCCATTCTCGCCATCTCTGTTATTAACTCATTCTGAGTCGCTAACTTTGATAGCTTTCCCTACCCTTCCTACTTAACGCGTTGGCTACAACGTTTACCTTCCCTGAATGATCTAAGATATCACAGTCCTCTCTCTACTGTATTTTCAACTTCTCCTATGTGGAGATATATTTCAGACTCTTACAGTCCGTGTATATCTCACAATTCTCCGTATAAATACTATCTTCCGATTTTTAATTCAAAACTACAACTGCCAATTCTAGGTCATAAGTAGGATAGACCTCCTCATAATCCGTTAACTGGCGTGATACATACACAATGACATTGCCATGCTATAAGAGCACGCAATCATGTCATCCATGCAAAACATCGAGATACACCACAAAATTCCTCGTATCATCTTATAAAGAAAATACAGGTGCCTTACTTAACCTTTTTCTTAAATCTTGTGACGCTAATGGTACCTTCAACCCTAGCACCTCACAAGGGTACCTATCAATTTGCCACTGACCTATTCGGTGCCCCTTAAGGAAATCTAGCTTCAGTACATTAGTCAACCCAAATGACATAACCAGAAACTCGTCATAACTATAACGAATTCTGAACGTCATCTTAGGTCCCTCCTCCTTCTTCTTTACTTTCAACCGACTATACCCCGTACACAAATCTATCCTAGAGAAATTCTTTGCCCTTCTCAACTGATCAAATAAATCATTGATCCTGGGTCATGGGTATTTATCCTTAATCACTAACTTACTCCTATCACGATAGTCGATACGCAACCGTAACAACTCATCCTCTTCTTTAACATCCTACTAACTTACATCCAGGTTAGACGACAAGGCGTCTCGGTGTTTTATTATCATAAATTACTACCTTGGGTTTTCTGAAAAACTGAAAATTCATACTTTTCTTATAACTATTTATTATAGCTATATGGTTAATCCACCCGTCTATATCGAGAATTACTTCAATTTCTCTTATCTTTATTATTGATGAAACCATTTCCACGAATACAATTAACGGAAGTTATTTCCTCCTACTCTACCTTAATGTTTTAAAGGTACTTATAACCCCTTTCAGACAGACTCCTAGATGAGTCTTTCTACATGCTTTACACACTTCGATTCTACGCTTAGAATCCCCTTGTCCCACTCTAGTATTCCCAGAGTTAAAATTTCTTTCTTTTTGGCATACTGCCACTGGCATTCTCTGCCTTGGTTCCTCCCTCTCCCTTGCTCTCATTCTTTCCCTATTTGTGGTATTGAGTCAACGTCTCACTACCATCCTCTGCTATAATTACCTTCTCCAGAATGGTCCCATAGGAAACACTCTAGAACATCGACATCCTACTATAGAGCCAAGGTTTCAGGCCCTACTCAAACCTACGAGCCTTCCTCTCCTCAGTGTCCACTTAATGTGGAACAAACCTTGTCAATTCATTGAATTTGGCCGCGTGTTGGGAACCGTCATGTCCCCTAGTTTAAGTCCTAAGAATTTAATCTCCATCCTCCCTCGCATGTTTGTAGGGAAATAATTCTCGAAGAAAACCTTCTTGAATCGTTCCCATGCTACCGCATATGTTCTAGCCCCACCCTGGTGAGCCTCCCACCAAAAGTTGGCTTCTCTATTCATCGTGCAAGTCGCAAAAGAAATCTTTTGCGCCTCACCTATGTTTGTAATAACAAATGTCTTCTCTATTTCTTTTACCCAGGTCTGGGCCTATTTTGGGTCCGTCGTTCCTCTGATCTCCGGCGGACCTATGCCTTTAAACTCTTTTAAAGGTAGTCATTCTGACTACTCTAGGTTTTCTGCGGTTACTCAACCTCTGGTTTGGTTAAATACAGTCGCTAATAAATTAACGAACTCTTGCATAGGGTTGTTTTAATACCCTTGATTATTATTATGTGATTCCGCTTCTTTATTACGTTATCTTCTTCTTAACGACATTTTCTGATAAAATAAATAAAATTTCATTATTATCTATTTACTTACTTCATTATTAATTGCCAAATACCAACTCGCACCATAACAAATCATTTCCATGAAAACTTCATTATATTCATATACTTCTTCATAGTTTAAAACTATTTACAATTTGCATTCATAGCCAAAAGCTATTACATTTCTATCCCGCAATTGAACTTCACAAAAGTTGGGATTTACAAAAGAATACCCTGTTATACAAAAGAGGGTTTTACGTCACTACACACATACTTATAACTATGGACTTCTAATAATGCATAACAGCATCCTCGTGTTTCTCATTTGCAATCATCGCTACAGTATCCCGTCTAATCGTATGACGGGTTTGTCCTAACTCATTGGAATAACAAGCAACCTTCAGCTTGAAATCCTTATGAGCACTCTCATTCATGTAAGACATCCGTGCTATCTTCCGGTCCTTCTCCCCCATTTCTTTACGAAGCTCATCGATCTCCTTCTTAAAATCCCTAGCCTTATTTATCATGAGCACCTTTTCATCATGTTCTGACTCAAAATCTGCTTCTGCAGACTCCTTCGCTACATAAAGAGCACTAATCTCTTCATTCTGATTCTGCACAACTGCACTTAGTTGCACATTCTTGTCAAGCTCTGCTAGATACAATGATCTCATTGCATCTGGAGGTGATAACTCTAGTGCAGGTACCACCGTTTCAACTGATGTTACCTCCATTCCTTCCTCCACATCGTTCATCATACAAAGGTATGATGCTATATCCATTTCTCCCTCGGAGTAGTCTTCCTCAGAAAAGTACTCCCTGTCTCTGACTTCTCTAAAATCACTATTGGTACCTCTGCCACTGGCATGGGTACAGGCTCTACTCGGTTCACAAGCTCTTCGCTTCACCACGTGTATATCTCTATACATCAAGCTATCGATCGACATCCTACAATAACACATAACATGTTGATTAGTACATAACACAAAATAGTATAAACACAAATCACATTTAATTTATTTAGGGTTACTTTCCATCTTTTAAATCTTTTGGTACTGAGTTTCCTCAATACCTTATTAACTCATTCGACTCAAGTAAAGCTCGAGTTTACTTCATTCGGACTTCTCTTCCTTAACGAGGTTATTAGCCTAAGGTTCTTCCCCCCTTAAGTTTTAAAACCTAATGCTTTGATACCAACCTGTGATGCCCCCAAATCCGGGTCTATTCCAACCTGACAGATGGTGCTCCACGGTGCTACAGTTTGCACAACCATTCAATTGAAATGCCTCAAAAGAACGAATATGTCTTATATATATTCCAAAACAATACTACCATTCCCCAAGTTCTTTATAACCGTTACATTTGTTCTTATCATAATATCAAATATTATCATTACAAACCTATACTATTACATAGGTAATTTACACGTTCGCTTTAGCCTTCACTTTAACCTTGACGAATCCTTCGGTCCATTCGGTCTAAGCTGCATTCATATGGTTCAAGCAAGAGTGATCATAACAAGCTCAGCAAGTACAACAGTTTCATTTTAAAAGCATGCTTGAAACATAGGAATCGTATATATTTAATAACTGGATGATAGTTACGAAGTACTATCAATAACTTAAAATAGCATTTCTTTTCCTTCAAAACGTTTTACAATAACAATATTCATTAATTCTGGTTCAAGACGTGAACGTCTTATAGTTTCTTTGAAAAGGACAACCTGGCACGAAGTCCGTAAGTCCGGCATATCTTACGAGCACTTCTAGGTGATCAGCCTATAGTACTCTATGTTGATGAACACTACATCCATTAAACGTGTGTACGTTTAAGTTGTGGCAACCTCACGTGCCCATCGAATACTTGATAAAAATATATTTGTTTATTCATATTCAGGCTTACCTTGAATCCGTACCAATTAGTTGGCGTAGGATAGCGTTAGCAATTATATATTGAAAGACTTGTAAACTGTTCAATCAATCTATCCAGATTAGTCTAGCCGAGCTAAAACTGGCATCTACTTTTTCTTCAAAACCATACATGCATCTCATAATTTGAATTATTTGAAAACCTGGCTAACATGAAGGTTAGACAAGCGTTTAAGAAAAACATGCCTTCAATTATTCCTTTCACAAAGATAATTACTTTCCTTTTGAATCTTTTACACGCCTCTACAACACATAACCACATAACATACCACATTAGGTCATGATTGAACATATATAGTTCCTAAAGAATCTTACCCTTCTTCTCAATCTAATCCCGTATTAGATTTGTTATTTATTGGTTCTGGCTTTCCGTCATTCTTTACATCATTCTTACCAACTTCGTTCTCTTAACTGAAATTATTTCATTAATACAACTCGGTTCAAGTTAATTATCCTTCCTCACGGCTTACTAACGTCCTTACGTTATTTAATCAAAACTCGATCGTCATTGATTAAGTACGCTTATTGCATACCGTTTGCGTTCATCTTCAATTGACTTACTTTAACTCTAAGTGATCACACTTGAGGTTTAGTTATGACTTAACAATATTTTATTAAGTCCCTTAGTTCATTGCTAAACAATTTCCCTTCATACTCTATTTGTAACCATTCTTGTCTCATTTATGTTTTAAAAAATCATGCCGCGATGCCGATGTTCCTTTGTTATGTCGTATTCTATGGCATACGCCCGATTAGGGCTTGAAGACCGGACTTCATTGACTGCAGTACATGTGAGTCTTAGTTTTAAATCATGTCGTAACTGCGGCATGAGACTACAGGGGATGAGGCTCACTTTGGCGCTGCGGCGTGACTTATTTTGCCTTGGTCAGCCGCGCCACCAAGATTTTCAACTACCGAAAAATTTTAACAGTTTTTCTTTTAGGCGAGATTCCCGGGCTCGTAACTTCTTCGTTATAAGTCCGAATTGGCTCGTTCAAGAGCCTATGATTCACAAATTACGTACTCTATGCGTTCATAGAAGAATTTTATCTATTCGACTTCGTTTACTAAAAATTCACCTATTAGTCCATTTTTAACGAAAACGATAAACGTTCGTGAACGTTCAACGCCTGTTTCTTCGTTCTAAGTCGGAATCCAGCTATTTTTGAGTCTGTAACTCTATAATGTTAAATAAGACTTGTCTCCATTGAAAACAAACGTTTCCAATCTCAATATCAAAATTCGACTTCCATTCCGAGAATTTCACGAATTCGACGATTATCGTCCAATCGTGTTAATTCTGGCAAAACTTCGTTACTTGATATTTTTAAACCGTTTCAATTGGATTCAATCCATTATACTAATATCTTGACATACATGATTCATTAACTCATAATGTAACGCCCCCAAAATAGGTCCATTCCATCCAACCCATTCTGAGTCGCCAAATACATGGTACAGAAAACAACTACAACTTTATTACAACAATTGTCGTGCAAAATACAACAACACATATGCTGTGAGTTTGGATACAAATATATATCAACTGTGACTCACATCCCAACTGTGGACAACACCTCATAATGACACCTTACATAAAGGTATAGTCAAAAATTGTTTTAGAAATTAGAATCTTTGGGAAGTGCTCAAGGAAACCTTCGTACATGGGAGGCCATGCGTATAGGTTATGATAGATATCATATGGCCACAGAATTATCCTTGGTTGCCCAATAGACCCCAAAGAAAAATGAGAAGATTACTATCATATTCTTCCCAATGGCGAGTCTTCTCTTGACATATCATTATCTCCACTGTCTCTAATTGAGAGTTATATTTCAAATAGACTCCAAGATCATATAGGTAGTGCTGGTAGATATACTCAGCAAGTGGATGAGCACAACCCTGTCTTATGATGACACGAGGTTGTATGTCATTAGACATCTTGTATGATAGTGGCAAAACACCCTTCCAAGTTAAATTCACCTCACCCTCAACATCTATAGACCACCGTTCTATTCCCTTGTTATCCCCCGCTAGACCCAGCTTCACTTTTATTACCTGAAAGGAATTTTGAAGTAAAAGGGTGAGCATAACTAGCTCAGTAAAAAATATTATGACTAAAGATAACTAAATTATCAATAGCCTTCAACAGTAATAAATCAGAGATTTAGAACATATGGTAGATGATAAAACTTTTCAACCATAGTTGCAGCGGAACGAGCAATCCATTAGAAGAGTCAAATAGACCATAAAGTCTATTATCTTCTCCATGTTAAAAGTCCACCAACAATGTTTTATCCCTGTAACATCAATCAACAATTCTTGTCCACAATCACGTGTATAACTCATAATCATAATTGTGATTCTAAATTTCTCTTCGCATTCAGGACGAAGATAACTTTCATCACCTGTCTTTACCTGAAACATCAAAGATCATGGTTATACCAAATCACGCCTCTGCTCATAATCATACTAATAAATCCATCTTTGCACTACGGGCCAAAGATATTCATCAATGACCATCTTTGCACTACAAGCCAAAGATATTCAACAACAGTCATCTTTGCACTCTGTGCCAAAGATATTCATCGATTAGTCGTCATGTTCATCTAAACACATGTTCATCTTTGCTCCATCGCCAAAGATATTCATCGAAATCATTCATCTTTTGCACTCACAGCCAAAGATATTCGATTATATCATCATTTAGGATCGAGGATGATGAAAAGAAAAGAATCCAGTGAAACAAAAGAATAAATATTAAGGATTCGTATTTCAGCTATTCCATGTCCAAAAATGCCTCATAAAATAATCATAGTGGAGTAAACTTCAAGAATGATCAAAACATGGATACAATCAAAGCTAGTATCTAGAATAGATATTTTGGACAAAAAGAGGAAAATTTTATTTTTTCGATGAATAGTGTCGTATTCGTGAATAGTGCCGTATACGTGAATAGTGTCGTATACGTGAATAGTAACTCCAACACCAAAAGATAGAAATTTCACAAAAAACATCATCACGCTTCGTGAATAGTACTCGTGAATAGTAACTCATGAATAGTAACTCTTGAATAGTAACTCATGAATAGTAACCTCGACATGAAAAAGTTCTAAATTTGATAAAAAAGTTTAAACCAATATTTCAGCATAATAATATTGAAGAAATAATATCATTTATGAAGAAAATAATCTCCCTTACCTCAGAAAGAATAGTACTTCTGACTGGAATACTGGATATAGTGCTAAAAGAACTTGCACCGTATAACAATACTCGAAGTACTAAAATACTCACAAAATATGCTCGATATTATAGAGAGAGAAAGAGAGAGAAATCTTTAGTTTCTGGTGTGATTTTCAATTCTAACCTAAGCACCTTATTTATAGGAAAATGCTTAGAACACCAAAGCAGAAAATTTAATAAAATATTATTATTATTTAATAAATTTTCTACGCACACTCAAGACATCAGATTTCAGCAATTAACATGTGCAACCAACTTGTTAAAAACGTTTTTTTTTAAATAATTAATTAAAACTTCCAAAAATCAATTATTTCGAAACTTCAGAACTTCAATAATTCATAATAAATAGCCCTTTTATCAGAAAATTTGAATCTCACGACTTTTTATAGGAAAATCAATTCTCTACAACTTTGCAGAAGATATTGTTTTCCAAATTCCAAACAAAAATTGACCGAAATCCATAAACGGGCGATTTTACATGCTATAATCAAATTTCAATCAAGAAATGGGTCCGCCAACATGTTTAACATGTTTTAAACAACTTTTGCAACAAAAATACTCTTCCTCCTCATAAACTCATATATCCCACATTCATTGTAAAAATATCATCATTATTATATTATAATAATATAATAAAATATTATTTTATCAGAAAAGATAAAATATCGATTTTCAACAATTGTCACTTTCAAAATTTTCTCCATCTATATCAACATAAAATGAATATTTTTCTCATCATATAAATCAATAATTTAATTATTCACAAATAATATGAACTATTAATCTTATAATGGAAAATATCGTATCTCGACAATTATTGAAACAACAATAATATAAAATATCAACGCAAACAATTATTGAATCAATAAAATAAAATAATTTGAATAATAGAATTACTTCGTAATAATTATTGAGTAGTGCCTTCTTACGTAAGAATCAAATAATTCAAAAATACTTTGTGCAATCTTGTGTGCTATCGCAAGAACAACAACGCGTATTACTTTACTTTACCCAACGGGTATTCCAACAATGTTAACGGTAGAATTACTACTACCGTTATTTATAAAAACTTTAATTTGTCTTTTCTTCATCCGATGCTTATTACATTATGGGGCCCTAAATGGTCATTGCTACTTTGCATTTAATATTCCTTTACGGAAAGAATATTCCACGACCAAACGAATATTCCCCGATAACAATGAATATTTTATAACCACTTGCGTATTTTTGAAAAAAAATTTCATATATCACCCTTAACTTTAACTTTTTATCAATTTAACCATTTACCTAATTGTAATTATAAGAAAAATTGAATACTTTTATTTCATAAAATTCGGGGTCTTACACATAACATGATAAGTTATTACTTATTCTTGATAAATATGTAATTTATGAAAATATTAATTATTTATATTTTCATTACTCATGACTTATGTCTTCTTTTCATATGACTTAGTAATGAGTTAAGTCATTTAATCATTATTCTTACATCTTATTAATCATACTAATTTTATTAATGTAAACATGTTACAAGTTCTAACAAGTTCTTATACTTTCATTATAAGTTCATAACTTATTTACGAATGAATTTCTTATTCATGACTTATTCGACTTATTAAGACGTAAGCCCTTTGATTCATTATTCCAACCTCTTCTTAGCATGCTTGTTCTACCAATACCCCCTTCTCTAACAATAGAAGAGAAAGAGAATCACGACTTAGGATTACTTACTCTTGATGTTCTCTTGATAATCCTTCTTCTTGCTCCTTGAACTATAAACTCTAGCTTTTCTAACTTTTGTAGCTTATTCTCTCAAGCAAATAAGCACTTAAAATGTTGGATGAAATACAACAACCAACAAATGAATCCAAGCTCTCTCTATTTATAGGATTTCTAAGGTTAGGGTAATACAGTCATTAAGCAATTCCACCTCCTTAAATCACCTCCTTACTATTCCATACTTTGTCCCTAAGTAAACTTGCTCACCACATAAACTTGGCCATCACACTTACTTAATCATTAAGCATACTTGTTAATCACACATAAGCATACTTGTTAATCACACACTTACTTAAACATTAATTCATTAATCGCATTACATTTCCTTCACGTAAATCATTCTCCTTAAACGTTAGGTTTTAAGTCCACAGGCGAAATATTACGTTTTCCATAACTGAAATATTATTGGATATTCCATCTCACATCGATATTCTATTATTACGTATTTCTCGGAAGTTCAAAAATAATTCCCGAGTAGAAACGTGTGAATAGTGTTTTTTGAAAAATTTCTCGGAAAGCTTTTATTTTCGTCTTGGAAATTCAAACACTTTATTTCTACCACGTAGCCAAAATCCTACGATGTTCTGACATGTCTAAGTCATATAACGACCTTCAATTAGCTTGATCCATAAATAATCAATTAAATTCATTTAATCATTATAATTAAATAAAATTTTAATTCTTCTAAAAATTTAATTTTTCTCGGGCGTTACAAAAGTCCTTTGATAGATAATAGAAATATATGTACAAGGACTTAGAATGAATTGATCAAATATGTTAGGTTGATCCTACATAAGCAAAACAGCTTTGTAAAGTCCTTAAAAAGAAATGATGTACAAGGACTATAAATATAGAAAGATCAAGCTTGTTAGGTTGATCTTATGATGTAATAGATAGGCTTGTCTGATCGTCGAGCACTGCACCAGAATTCGTAGTCTGCCAGGAGAGTCAAGGTTAACTCGAGAGCTATCGAGGCAGAATAGGAGTATGCAAGATAGTAGATCTCGGAGTTCGTAGACTTCCAGGGGAAACGAAGAAGGATCGTAGTGTGTCGAGTAGAGCTTCCTCAAGATCGTAGTGTGCTGAGGAAGTCATGTTTTGAATTGTAGAGACAGCCTGCCTACGAGCCGATCGATCATCTGTCAGAGCCAAGACAGAAACGTAGACTACACTCGGAGTCGTAGAGTCTATTGATGCTGAAGCCATGTCAAGGATCGTAGACTACACTCTGAGTTTGTAGAGTCTGTTGATTACATGAAGAGATCGTAGTCGAGCAAAATCAGATGAAGACAACAGGCACAAGGCAGAAATAGTAGTGTCAATATCTGATCTAAGTATCGTAGTGTCTGCACAGCCGAAACCAAATCGTAGAGTGCAGAACTACGACCTCAACAGAAGTGCTCAGAATGCATAGGCAGAATTGCAGAGCAAGTATGATTCTCAACTAATGAGCACTCCCAGAATATCCAAAGGAACAAAGCCTCTGGCTGGCACTGCAAATATACATCCTACCTGAAGGGAACCAGAGAGCACTCAACGAATGGTATGCAAGCTAAAAGAAGATCTAAGCACCAACCCAATCAGCATTAAGATTGAGTTGTGAAGCCAATCGAGATGAAGTCATCCACAAGATAATCATAAGAATACTCCAGTAACTGACTAAGGAAAGTCAGCAAGTGTAGTAGCTGTTAAGTGAACAGAAGACAACGATCTTGGAAGCAACCGAGATCGTAGTGTTTGCCAAACAAAGAAAGAACTGATGGAAAGTGAACCTAGATATTAGGTAGCATCTGAAGAACAAGGCTGAAGTGATTAAGTGTAGGATCAGTCCATTGATGATAAGTGAACGGGAGATCACAAGGAGAAAGAGAGCTGGACGCGCCACAAATCTGAAGTGTCTTGCTATTCAGAGGGAACCAGAGCAAGGAGTTAGGCCATCAGTATCTGAGAACAGTCGAAGCAAACAGAAGTATTGAAGCACTGCACAATTGAAGGAAGAGGTATACTATGTCAGGTATAAACATGTGAATGATATTCCTATTTAATATATGATTTGATTATGATATATATATGAATGAATATGCAAATATGCTTGCATTAAGAAAAGCTGTAAAGTCCTCTGATAGATAATAGAAATATATGTACAAGGACTTAGAATGAATTGATCAAATATGTTAGGTTGATCCTACATAAGCAAAACAGCTTTGTAAAGTCCTTAAAAAGAAATGATGTACAAGGACTATAAATATAGGAAGATCAAGCATGTTAGGTTGATCTTATGATGTAATAGATAGGCTTGTCTGATCGTCGAGCACTGCACCAGAAGTCGTAGTCTGCTAGGTGAGTCAAGGTTAACTCGAGAGCTATCGAGGCAGAATAGGAGTATGCAAGATAGTAGATCTCGGAGTTCGTAGACTGCCAGGGGAAACGAAGAAAGATCGTAGTGTATTGAGTAGAGCTTCCTCGGGATCATAGTGTGCTAAGGAAGTCATGTTCAGAATTGTAGAGACAGCCTGCCTACGAGTCGACCGGTCATCTACCGAAGCCAAGACAGAAATGTAGACTACACTCAGAGTCGTAGAGTCTACTGATGCCGAAGCCAAGTCAAGGATCGTAGATCACACTCTGAGTTCGTAGAGTCTATTGATTACATGCAGATATCGTAGTCAAGCAAGATCAGATGAAGACAACAAGCAAGGCAGAAAATGTAGAGTGTCAAGATCTGATCTCGGGATCGTAGTGTCTGCACCAGCCAAAGCTGAATCGTAGAGTGCAGAACTATGACCTCAACAGAAGTGCTCACAATGCCAAGGATGAATCGTAGATCATATACGGTTCTCAACAAATGAGCACTCCCAGAATATCCAAAGGAACGAAGCCTCTGGTTCAAGATGCAAGCTACATCCAAGGAAACCATAGAGCACTCAACGAATGGCATGTAGGCTAACAGAAGATCTCAGCACCAACCCAATCAGCATCAAGATTGAGGTGTAAGGCCAGTCGTGATGAAGTCTTCCATAAGGAAATCCAAAGAAGACTTCAGAAGTTGACTAAGGAAAGTCAGCTTATGCAGTAGCTATCAAGTGAACAGAATATAATGATCTTGAAAGCAACCAAGATTGTAGTGTTTGCCAAACAGAGAAGGAACTGATGGAAGGTGAACCAAGATATCTTCAGTCGACCAAGAAGAAGCAAGGCTAAAGTGATTAAGTACAGGGTCAGTTCATTGATGATAAGTGAGCGGAAGATCACAAGGAGAAAGCAAGCTGGACGCGCCACAAATCTAAGGTGTCTTGATATTCAGAAGGGGACCAGAGCAAGGAATTAGGCCATCAGTCTCTGAGAACAGTCGAAGCAAACAGAAGTATTGAAGCACTGCATAATACATGGAAGAGATTTTCTACATTGAAGATCCAATCAACACTCTTCAAGATCCTAGTGTTAACTCTACCAGTCAATGAGAAACACTCAACAAGACACTACGATCAAGCCCTTGAAGACGTGCATCAGAATCGTAGAGTCCGAATAACTGAAGACTGAAGCATTGGCAAAGGTTCAATCTGAAGGGTAATATTTGGACAAGTGCTTATTGAGTGCATCGATGCAATAGGACAACCTCTGATCGAGAAATCAGAAAGAGGTAATAAAGTCTTCGACCTGCCCAGAACATTAAAATGTACATCTGACAAGGTAGGTGAAACAATAAACTGCAGCGTCAGAAAAAGTATGACAAGTCACATCAAGCAGTTTACATCAAGCAACTTGAGATCTGTGAAGATATTTGAATAGCCTTCAATGGTTACTTTCCAACGGAAGGGTTGAGAAGGAGTATAAATGAGGAAGAGTTTCAAAGATCAAAAGCTGCTGGAGTTGTCGAGTTTGGAGAGAAGGTGGACTGATCTAAACCATGTGAAACAGTGAGTCTGAAGGCTCACTCTACGATCCACCAAGAACACTCAGAAGTCAGATAAAGAAAGAAGTAGAAGTGTGAGTTCTACTATGTAGAAGTGAGAGTTCTACTACATAAAGAGTGTTTAGAACTGCCGAGAGAAAGAAGAGCATCATGATATCTTGATGTCCATCATGGGAAGACTCTAAGTACAATAGAGAAGAGCCTACAATCATCTTAGCAAGTCCATCATGAGAAGGCATCAAGTAGCAAAAGGGAGATCACAAAAGCTATCTTGGTGTCAAGCATGAGAAAGCTTCTAAGTACCTAATAGAAGAGCCTACAATCGACTTGAAGCCTCTCGTATGCGAATCATCAAGTACCAAGGAGAATGATCTTCAAGGCAGTTCAACAAGGGGTCATCCGAAGTGGTTGAATAACCAAAGAAGTTGAGCATCATGCAACACTCAGCTGCACTTCAAGGATGATCAAGCCAAGCTGCTAAGTATAGAAAATGTTTAGAGCATGAAGACATCTTAGCGGCTCAGCACCGACTCCGACAACAACAAACAAACAACTCATCAAAGCCAGGGCCTGAGGGGTCCTTGTCCAGAGGAACTAAATGAAGCAGGGCCAGAAGGGTCCTTGTCCAGAGGGACTAAATGAAGCAGGGCCAGAAGGGTCCTTGTCCGGAGGGACTAAACGAAGTTCCAAGGCTGTTGGCCTTGAAGAGTTCTTAGTGAACTTAAGTCCCAAGGCTGCTAGCCTTGAAGGAATCTTAGTGATTTAGGGTGCTACCCTTCCTTAGTGGAAATCCTGCTAGTTGAAAGCAGAAGAGTGGATTAGGAGCTTGAGTCTCTGAACCACTTAAAACCCCTTGTGTCTTTTACATTATGTCATTTACATTATGTACTATAACTGCTATAACTTCTATGTATGTTTTAACTCGCATAACTAAACTTACTCTACGAACAATGTATGTATGATTATGAATATATCAATGAAGGGGATCTTTTACTTATTCCGCTATGCTTGAAAAGATTCTCAAGTTTGTCATATGTTGATTATGAACAATATAATATAAACCAAAAAAGTATTTGAAATAAAAAGGATCTATTCAACCCCCCCTTCTAGATCTATTGTGCCCTCTGGGAACTAACAATTGGTATCAGAGCAGGTTCCCATGCTATATTCAAAAGCTAATCGCTTTGAGTCTGATCTAAGGCACTAACATTGTTCTAAACTCAATTTAGTAGTAAGTAACTTGGTATATGCAGATGAGCTCACATGTTGGAAATATTGTGTATAGGTTAAATGTGTATATACACCTGAAGATGCTCAGATTGGTCCATGGTCTCTATTGATACATCAACAAGATCAATCGTAGCCTGCAGTCAATCTTGTAGTCCCAAGACCAGACGAGATCACTCAAGAGACGTCAATGACAAAGAGTCAAGCACCCACCAGTCTGACAAATAAATAAGCCATACAAGCTAAGAAATGCTTATCGAGTAAAGAAAGAAGATTTTCTCAAACTTATGTCTGGCCAACCAACAGCTGGGTGCAAACTCTGTCAGCTAAAGGATGTCAAAGATCTTAATGCTGAGATTCTCTTGGCCTATATCTTTAAGACCACTACTGATTGATTAAAGGCCGACAAGAGCAATAAGCTGTCAGGAGCAAAAGTAAAGTTATACACATCAATACCTAAACTCAGTATATCTACGATAAATGACTGTTTAGTAACTGACAGTAAAAAGGTACAGTTCTTCACTATTATAAATGAACATCATAATTGCATCTTCTTATGAACTATAATAGTATTCGGTCAAGGAGTCATAATCTACCTAAAAAGGTGAAGAGACAGAGTAACATGAGGATGGAAACTCAAATGACTATAAACTTTCTCTCCATCCAAGTTTTAGGTTGAAGATGATATCTTGAAGGAAATCTGAAATGGGTCATAAGAGCATCACAGGCCTAATGAACTTTATGTGAAGTAATCTTTGTTGATGGGTTAGTATGTATGTACAAGCCTATGTTCTAAGTGTTTGACAACACACATAGCATGATCAGTTTTTGCAAGAGGATCTTGCTGATTTGCAGAAACTGATCACCTCAATGAATCAGCTAGATACTCCTAAATCGTAGAGCTGATTCTCACTCTGTGAACACTTAAACATTGTGAACATAACCCAGTGAATGATGAAACCATCATAGATAGAGAGTGTGTTATTAGATGCCAAATCCCACACACACTCACCATCATGCATCTCAAAATGTATTATCATAAGATAGTTGCATGCATGAATATGTCTGTTGGTGATAAATATGATGATTATCCAAATAAGAGGAACAGGGGTTTAGAAAACTAACCTAGCAGGACCCATTTAACTATGGGTACCAAAAATAGAAATATATTTAAACTTGCAGGTACTTGGTCAGTCTGACCACACTAAGGAATGATGAAGCAGAAGACTTCAGTCAAGAAGACTCAACCAGCAGAAGGCTAAGGACAATTCAGAGATGATTTTGATAGAGTTCCTATCTGTCCAATCCTGTCCTTGAAGACCCTCTGAGCTAACCAGAATGGAGCTCACATGGCTGCTAATCTATATATGGAAGCAAGCCATTCAGCCAAAGAAGGAAAAGGTCTTATGTGCTCAAAAGACAGTCAAGAATGCTATATGGGAAGAATCCTCAAGGAAGCTCACAACAAAAGATTATCGAACATCATTCAAGAGGAACTTATTGCGAGAGTAGAACTTCACAAACACAACTGTCAAAGAAGACTACGTTCGTAGTGCTATCATATAATCGTAGAGTGAACAGTCCTGAAAATATTCATCCGTACGATAAAAGGAAATCCGAGTGATGATGGAGATTCTAGTCAGAAGGAGATATGCAAGGCTGCCTTCAAATGAACCTGAAGAAGAGGGAATCACATCTATTTGGAAAGACAGCGCCAACAATGGAGGAGCAGTGATCTGTTAAGGAACAACAGCACTGAGATATACTATGAAAAGTTATACCAGCTACAGAGTCCCAAAACTTTGTGGCTGATGAACCAAATGAAGATCCATAGTCAGTAGGAACGTCTCAAAACGTACTACTGATAACCCTTCCGCCACCCAACCCATAATCGTGAAGTGCCTACGATCAAACATATGATCGTAGTATAAGAAGCAGGAGGACACCACGATTTCAGCAATGCAGTTGTCTAACTAGTAGAAGACCTCCCACTCAGAAGAGGTCGAATGAGATGTCATTAAAAATCACAGCTATAGTATTCCATTTGGAAAGCGCCTCAGGGACAAACCTGACCCTTAGATCACTAAGAGGTTGGCCCTTCCTGAGCTACCTTGACCCAGAAGGAATGTTTGATCTAGTTCATCTCAAGGATCAAGTCAGTCAACGATCGTAGAGTCAAGTTTGAAAAGAACTAAACGATTGCAGTGCAAACTCAACGATCGTAGTGCTACTTCAACGATCGTAGCACAACCTCAGCAATCATAGAAGATTACTCAACGATCGTAGTTTTACCAAAAGGTATTTCAGTTCACAAGGAGCTTGGAAAATGAGACATTTGCTAAACCATTCAAGATTGAGGAGATAAGTTTGAATACATCAGTGATTGAGCTATGCTGCATCAAAGTAAGGATAAAAGAAAAATTCATCCACTGCAGTATCTCTCAGAAGATGATCGTTGAGTTATCAAAGGAAATCGTAGAGTCCATCGCTGACTTACCATGTTACTCTATGAATCAAAAGGTCAACGGTCAAAGCCACGTCAATTAAACGTCTACTCTTCTAATAACTAAAAAGTTATGGGGAGTTACAGCTCATTACTGGGCAACGTGCAACCAATGGAAAGTTAACACATCACTGAGTATGCAGAGTTAGAAGGAACTGCCATAAAAATGATTTCAAATTTGTAGACAGTTACCAAAAAGATATCGAACCTTTCTCCCTCCCATTTTCAAAACCCTGGAAAGCTTTTCAAGAGCAAAATCAGTTAACCCTCCATAGCCTTATCAAATCACAGATAGCCATCTCGTATAAACCTCTCTAAATCAAACACCCACAGTCTTCGAACTATTCAAATGGAAAACTGGCAAGTTATCAGCAACATTCAGCTCGGAAAAAAATTGTTTGAGAAATCTCAGAAGAAGTTCAGGGACATACTTGAACTCGTGAAGAAAGTTGGGTTTTCAGAATGCCTTGAGGCAAGTACTCGTGTGTATATTGACCTGGTTAAAGAGTTCTACTCAAACGTCTCCATTAACTCTAGAACTCTGTCTACCAAGGTTAAAGGTCAGACTCTTAAGCTGAAATTTTCTGACCTCAACTAATGCCTAGGTTTTCCTAACCAAGGGCTGAAGAACCTTGAAGATGTCTACACTGAACAAGCAAAGGAGTAGATGGGGTACCAAAGGAACCCTAGTTTCAAAGACATGAAGAAGGAGTTTCCTGAAGAATATAAGTTCCTAGCTGAAATTGTTAGAAAGTGTATATTGTGCAAAAACACTGCATGATACAGTGATTGACCAACAGTTGAAGATAATTTCAGCAATAGTTCTAAAGAAACAAATTGACTTTGGAGCTATTTTGTTTGATCAAATCTCCAAGTGGGTAGAGAAGGCTGAAAAGAAGAAATCAACTGAAAAGCCTTTGACCAAGGTATTTCATGGTAGGCTTTTGAGTATTATACTGAAGATGAAGCTAGGAGGGAAAATCAAGGATGATGAAGGGGAAGCCTTGAATGTGCACAAAGTGATGTCTCCACAGTTATTTGAGAACTGGAAGAAGAACCCCAAGGAGAACAAAAGGTCGACAATGGGAGCAAGATAGAACCTCTGCAAAGAAGAGAAAGATAGTAGAGGCAGAGAGCTCTGAGTCTGATGACTCTGAAGCAGCAGAAATCACACCACCCAGGAAGAAATTAAAAGTCATGAAGAAAGTTTGGTGATGTGAAGAAAGCCCAAAGCCACACCAAGGAGAGTCTCATCCCCGAACAAGGACAAAGAAGAAAAAGTCCTAATCAATGAAACAACAAAGAGAAGAAGCGGCAAGTTGCTTCAAGGGCTGTCGAAGAAGAAAGCTAAGGTGGAAGACAAACCAACCTTAGCTTCCCAAATCAAGATACATCTGGCCAAGAAAAGAGACATAGAGTCAAAGAAAAGAAAAGGAAGCAGATGCCAAGGTCCAGTCCCCACAACAACATCCAAAGAATGAAAATGAAGTCGATGGGATGGAAGAAAGTCAAAGAATCAACGACAAAGAAGAATGCTCAAGCCCCATGGCTAATTCTCGGAAGCGATCCTCTCGATGATGAAAAAGAAATCCAAGATGACCAAATTGCATCCCCAAATGCAATCGCCCCAATGACCCAAGATGATAGGTCAAGTAATGCCATGTGCGAAGAAGAACTTTCCCCACCAATCCAGATAGCCATCTTGCTGAACCAAGAGTTGATGAGATGACAGAAGAAGAGTCTGTTCATACCAGTGCTGAACCTCAAAGAAGTCTGTCTGCTGAATCAGAGAAGTCAGAGTCTGAAGAAGAAGAAGAATCTGACTCTCCCATACCTGAACCTCCAAGAAGAAGGAAAAGCTACAGACTGCAAGCCAAGTTTGCCTTCAAAAGAAGCGGTGATTAATCAAATGCCATCATTGAATTGAGTAATGATGAGTCGTATCCCAGGGAGAAAATGCTGAAGAAGAAACCAACAATGAAGAAGATGAATCTGAAGAAGATCTGGCTGAAGAAGGTTCAGAGAATGAAATGCAGCAAGAGGAATTCCCTGCTGAAATTAATCAAGAAAGTTCAGGCTCCGAGAGAGAAGAGATTGAAGAAGATTCTGGTTCTATACCTCAAGAAGCAGACGAACAAGAAGATTATCCAGTTCCTTCTCCTGCAAGATTTAGTAGAAGGATCGTAGAGGAAGTGTCAAATGATCTAACAGATGCTTCACTAGAGAGATGGTTCTTCAAGTGGATGTCATGGCTAAAGGCCTTTACTGAGAAAGATGGAAGCTACTTCAGTTGGTGTTATAAGCAGTTTCCAAGCATGGAACTGGTGGCTCACAACTTTCCAAGAGTAAAGAAGTTTGCCACCAAACTGATCAAAGACCAGCACCACTTCAAGGTCTATCGACATGCTGGAAATATCTACATCCCTACGATCGTAGAGTGGACTCTGAAGGACAAAGAGCCATGACCAAGGAGCTGGTCGTAGAGTCTTTTTCTCTCTGCACCGATGATGCTCAAGCTCAAAACAAGAAGCCTCCTTATGCTGAAGCATTGCTATCAGACATTCCCTCATCCTCAACCTCAACCAGTGATTGGAACTCAACGTTTATCCAGGTTATCCAGACCTTTAAAAATCTATCTAAGGATGAAAATGGTAGAGTCCAAACTGATACTCAACCAGCTGTTGCCCAACAAAAGGATCAAATTACTTTGGAGCAAGAACTACAAAAGAGCTCTGATGATCTAAACAGGAAGATATCTCTACTCACTACAGAATCACAGAAGCTAACAGCAAAAGGGGATGACTCCCTTCAAAATGCTATGGCTGAGATATCGCTCAAACTCCAAGAAAGAGATAGCATCTATCAGAAGGCCATACAAGATCAGAAGGCAGAAGCTCTACAAATTCAGAAGGCCAATGCAGAGCAGATCGAAGCCCTCTCTGACAAGATTGACGACCTGAAGTAGTCATTCCAAGTCTGAACTTGAGCTAGGCAAAGAGAACTCAAGTTTGAAGTTGCTAACACCTCCTACCTAATGGAGCGACTTAATTCCAACATGGAGTAGCTCTCTCAAATGATTGATGACAAAAGAGGGTGAAAAAGAGGCATAGAAAGAAGAGTAGCAAGAGGCACTCAAAGAAGAATAGAGGGACAAGAGAGAAGCAGTCAAAGAAGAAGACAGTAGCTACTGAAAGAGTATCATCATCTGAGGGGGAGCCGAAAGATGATGATCCCATGATCGCAGAGTCTGAGGGGGGGCGTGATCAGAAAGATGATGAAGGGGAACAAGAGTAAGAAGAAGAAACAGATGAGTAGCTGATCAACAAGCATCCTGGAAACATACATGAAGCCAAGGAGGTACATCTCTAAACTGTTAGGTATGTTCTGGATCCAGGATCTAGAATGTCTGAATATATAAATTGCCATATCAATATAAATGACATTCATAATTATCTATTTAGAAATACAGCTGCTCACTGTATATAAGATTCATTCATAACATGCATATGCATTTAGTCATAATCAAGTAGGGGGAGATTGTCAAGAATAAACATGTGAATGATATTCTTATTTAATATATAATTTAATTATGATATATATATGAATGAATATGCAAGTATGCTTGCATTAAGAAAAGCTGTAAAGTCCTCTGATAGATAATAGAAATATATGTACAAGGACTTAGAATGAATTGATCAAATATGTTAGGTTGATCCTACATAAGCAAAACAACTTTGTAAAGTCCTTAAAAAGAAATGATGTACAAGGACTATAAATATAGGAAGATCAAGCTTGTTAGGTTGATCTTATGATGTAATAGATAGGCTTGTCTGATCTTCGAGCACTGCACCAGAAGTCGTAGTCTGCCAGGTGAATCAAGGTTAACTCGAGAGCTATCGAGGCAGAATAGGAGTATGCAAGATAGTAGATCTCGGAGTTCGTAGACTGCCAGGGGAAATGAAGAAGGATCGTAGTGTATTGAGTAGAGATTCCTCGGGATCGTAGTGTGCTGAGAAAGTCATGTTCAGAATCGTAGAGACA
This sequence comes from Panax quinquefolius, assembly GCA_020205615.1. Lineage (NCBI taxonomy): Eukaryota > Viridiplantae > Streptophyta > Magnoliopsida > Apiales > Araliaceae > Panax > Panax quinquefolius. The sequence goes on along the minus strand of CM035166.1, from coordinate 57,121,436 downwards.
GCCTGCCTACGAGTTGACTGGTCATCGGCCAAAGCCAAGACAGAAACGTAGACTACACTCAGAGTCGTAGAGTCTACTGATGCCAAAGCCAAGTCAAGGATCGTAGATCACACTCTGAGTTCGTAGAGCCTATTGATTACATGCAGAGATCATAGTCAAGCAAGATCTGATGAAGAGAACAAGCAAGGCAGAAAACGTAGAGTGCCAAGATCTGATCTCGGGATCGTAGTGTCTGCACCAGCCAAAGCTGAATCGTAGAGTGTAGAACTACGACCTCAACAGAAGTGCTCACAATGCCAAAGATGAATCGTAGATCATATACGGTTCTCAACAAATGAGCACTCCCAGAATATCCAAAGGAACGAAGCCTCTTGTTCAAGCTGCAACCTACATCCAAGGAAACCAGAGAGCACTCAACAAATAGCATGTAGGCTAACAGAAGATCTCAGCACCAACCCAATCAGCATCAAGATTGAGGTGTAAGGCCAGTCGTGATGAAGTCTTCCATAAGGATATCCAAAGAAGACTTCAGAAGCTGACTAAGGAAAGTCAGCTTATGCAGTAGCTATCAAGTGAACAGAATACAACGATCTTGGAAGCAACCAAGATCGTAGTGTTTGCTAAACAGAGAAGGAACTGATGGAAGGTGAACCGAGATACTGGTCAGCTTCTGAAGAGCAAGGCTAAAGTGATTAAGTACAGGGTCAGTTCATTGATGATAAATGAGCAGAAGATGACAAGGAGAAAGCAAGTTGGACGCGCCACAAATCTGAGGTGTCTTGATATTCAGAAGGGGACCAGAGCAAGGAATTAGGCCATCAGTCTCTGAGAATAGTCGAAGCAAACAGAAGTATTGAAGCACTTCATAATACAAGGAAAAGGTTTTCTACATTGAAGATCCAATCAACACTCTTCAAGATCCTAGGGTTAACTCTACCAGTCAATGAGAAACACTCAATAAGACACTACGATAAAGCCCTTGAAGACGTGCATCAGAATCGTAGAGTCCGAATAACTGAAGACTGAAGCATTGGCAAAGGTTCAATCTGAAGGGTAATATTTGGACAAGTGCTTATTGAGTGCATCGATGCAATAGGACAACCTCTGATCTAGAAATCAGAAAGAGGTAATAAAGTCTTCGACCTGCCCAGAACATTAAAATGTACATCTGACAAGGTAGGTGAAACAGTAGACTGCAGCATCAAAAAAAGTATAACAAGTCACATCAAGCAGTCTACATCAAGCAACTTGAGATCTGTGAAGATATTGTAATAGCCTTCAACGGTTACTTTCCAACGGAAGGATTGGGAAGGAATATAAATGAGGAAGAGCTTCGAAGATCAAAGGCTGCTGGAGTTGTCAAGTTTGGAGAGAAGGTGGACTGATCTAAACCATGTGAAACAGTGAGTCTGAAGGCTCACTCTACGATCCACCAAGAATACTCAGAAGTCAGATAAAGAAAGAAGTAGAAGTGTGAGTTCTACTATGTAGAAGTGAGAGTTCTACTACATGAAGAGTGTTCAGAACTACCGAGAGAAAGAAGAGCGTCATGACATCTTGATGTCCATCATGGGAAGACTCTAAGTACAATAGAGAAGAGCCTACAGTCATCTTAGCAAGTCCATCATGAGAAGGCATCAAGTAGAAAAAGGGAGATCACAAAAGCCATCTTGGTGTCAAGCATGAAAAATCTTCTAAGTACCTAATAGAAGAGCCTACAGTCAGCTTGGAAGCCTCTCATGTGCAGTCATCAAGTACCAAGAAGAATGATCTTCAAGGCAGTTCAACAAGGGGTCATCCAAAGTGGTTGAGTAACCAAAGAAGTTGAGCATCATGCAACACTCAGCTGCACTTCAAGGATGATCAAGCCAAGCTGCTAAGTATAGAAGATGTTCAAAGCATGAAGACATCTTAGCGGCTCAGCACCGACTCCAACAACAACAAACAAACAACTCAACAAAGCCAGGGCCTGAGGGGTCCTTGTCTAGAGGGACTACATGAAGCAGGGCCAGAAGGGTCCTTGTCCAGAGGGACTAAATGAAGCAGGGCCAGAAGGGTCCTTGTCCGGAGGGACTAAACAAAGGCCCAAGGCTGCTGGCCTTGAAGAGTTCTTAGTGAACTGAAGTCCCAAGGCTACTGGCCTTGAAAGAATCTTAGTGATTCAGGGTGTTGCCCTTCCTTAGTGGAAATCTTGCTAGTTGAAAGCAGAAGAGTGGATTAGGAGCTTGAGTCTCTGAACTACTTAAAACCCCTTGTGTCTTCTACATTATGTCATTTACATTACGTACTATTATTGTTATAACTGCTATGTATGTTTTAACTGCTTACAACTAAACTTACTCTACGAACAATTATGTATGATTATGAATATATCAATGAAGGGGATCTATTACTTATTTTGTTGTACTTGAAAATAGTCTCATGTTTGTCATATGTTGATTATGAACAATATAATATAAACCAGAAAAGTATTTGAAATAAAAAAGATCTATTCAACCCCCCCCCCCTTCTAGATCTATTGTGCCCTCTGGGAACTAACATACTACATTGGAGATCCAATCAACACTCTTCAAGATCGTAGTGTTAACTCTACTAGACAATAAGCAACACTCAACAAGACACTACGATCAACTCCTCAAGACGCGTGCATCGAATCGTAAAGTTCGTGTGACAACCCCAAATCCGGTACTTTATTCCCACGAGATTCTGTTCACTTAATCAAAACATTCATTTCTAACTACCCAATTATAATAAAATTGAATAATCAAAACCTTCCCATATAGGATTAAACTTAAATAAAAATCTCCCAGGTTATCTAACCTTTAATCATCTTTCAAATGCGGAAAATATTACATAACTTCTTTTAAATAAAGTCTAAGATCAACATAATAAAAGTCTAACATCTTAATCAAAGTAAAAATTACAAGTCTTCATCACTTGTACATTTTTCCCTTTCCTTTGCTAGTCGAAGGTTCACCTACCTTCTCTTCTTTAGCTGCAAAAAGTTTATAAATATGCAAGAGTGAGCAAAACAATTGCTCATTGGATATAATATGGAATCAACAGGAGTATAACAATAATAACTGTCAAAATAGGCTCATCAAACTGAATAGTACTCTATCAATAATAATCAGAAACTGAAATCCTAAAATATGGAAAATACACATCACTGAGGGTCGTAAGACCATGAACTACGTCCACAGTTGCAAGTAATCTTTCAACTCCAACTTTAACAGTCGTAAGACTATAAGGACCTCGTACTTAGGGGGATCAGCCCTTCGTATAATGTATTGTGCACAAACATTTTAACGCTATGCGTAAGTTAACCCCTAATCATAACAATAGGGTTGTTCATCTCAGTATTTAGAGTACAAGTCCGCACCAAAGGAAGTTTGGTTTGGATAAGCTTTCAAGGTGATTTAGAATTCAACGAACATCAACTAAGGGACTAGTTGAATAAAATTAATGACATTATACTATAGAATAATCATGATTGAATCAATCATAGTAACTAAAATCATGCTTTAGGAATAATCTAATAGCATACAATTTGAATAACTATAGCATAACTTGCTTGAACAATACTAAGCCAAGGTTAATTAGAATTGAATACTAAACATGCATAGGAATTTAGTTATGCATGCTAAACAACAAGTGAAATACAAGAATAACTTGGTCAACATCAAACCAAAGTTTAGACAACTTGCATCATTATAAGGTAATCGAATTAAAAACAATAATTAGTTCAATAAGATAAAGGGTTAGAAAACTTGCCTTGCTCGTAGGCTAAATCAAATCAATTTGAATCACAATACCCTATATATATATATATATATATATATATATATGTCATCATGACATAGTTAGTTACTACCACTTTACAAACTTAACTAACTACATTCATCATGTATGTTTGATTATTTAATCACATAATCAAGTTATAACACAAGTTAATCTTTAATAACATAATTATTCATAGTATAGAAATACTAAAATCAATATTTTACAAATCTACTATCATCATCACATATGGTTTTTCTTAAAATTTCGTGTACAAAAAGTACACTGTCAGACCCTTCTACTAACTCACGCCGCGGCGCCACAGTTTACACTATGAATCGCGTTACATGCGGTGATCGACCGCCATGATGTGATGTGATGGTCTTTGCTTGTGCAGTGAATACACCTCTGGCCGTTGGCTGCATGGTGGTGATGATAATGCATGGCGCCACTAACGTGATATTCTTGAATCATTGCCCACAAGGTGCAAAACTTCAATGATCGAATCGACTTCCGACAATAATAGACAAGAAAAAGTTAATTTGGCCTATAAGCTCGTTTCTAACAGACTAATTCAAATGCAATTCCTATAAAAACTTCATGTAGACATAATTCAAGAACTTTTAACATGTTTCTACCCATACAACAACATAATCAACGAATTTAAAACATCCAATTTCACTGTTTTTGACAAAAACTCCATTTTTGATATTTCAATGAAAACCAACATTGTAAATTTTGTTTTTCAACCAAAACAATTAATTCCAAGCATCTTATCAATAATTATACATACTCTATCAAATTAGATGATCAATTTATCAACTAAACAACTAATTAACCCTCAATTTCTACTTTAAATTAACCCATACTCATTCACCAAAAACTCTCTGTAAAAAGGTTTTCTTCACAAACTACATACATAACAACAATACATTGACTATAACTTATGAAAATCGCTTTTAACATCACTTCTAGTATGTCATATAAAGCCACATAGAAACAAAAATTCATGTTTACACGAAGATTCTACAGAGAATTTGGGAAGAGAAAAACTAAATTTTTAAAAACTAAGAGAATAGAGAAATACCTTGAAGAAGATGATGATGGCTATTCTTTTCATTCTCAAGATTCTTCTTCTTTCAATCTCTAGCCTTTCTTCCTCTCTTCTCTTCTTCTTCTCTTCTACTTCCTCCGAGTTTTTCTTTTCTTCTCTAACCTCTCTCCTCTATTCTTACGCCTTATGATATAACGTATAAGATGTAATATTTATTTATTATATGATATAAATATAAAACATGTAATCGATATCGCTTATTTGAGTTTTGAAAATCAAAAGCCATAAGGCTTGTTTGGCTAACCACTAAAAATATAACCAATTAATCCTTATGCCTTGTTTGGAAAAACACAATTATATTAAAGACTTAATAGGCATTAGGCATTGTTTGGAAAAAAGCTAATTAAACTCCTTTAATTTATTTTAACAACTCCTTTATAGCAAGGTTATTTGTCACATTCCTTATTAAATTAAATAATCAATTTAATCAATTAAAATATTAATCTATTAAATTACTTTAACACAAATCATTATCACAAAACTATAATTTTTTATAATTGTAATTTTATTCAACCAACTAACACTTTATTTTAATCACAAATTCCAATTAAAATATTATAATTCATTTAATCATTATTAGATCTCTAACTTAATTATTAAATTAAATTAGTGTATAATCTCATAGCAAATAAATTTCTTAGCTCCTAAATTATTTATTCAACAAATAATTAACTAAACCATATCAACTCAAATTGCCATTAAATACTTATATAATTCAATAAATATTTAATATCGCAAATAAATATTTAATATATATTATTTAATTATTTATTCAACAAATAATTAACTAAACCACATCAACTCAAATTGAACAATTATTTATTCAACAAATAATCATATCCATTAAATACTTATATAAATTAATAAATATTTAATATTACACTTTAAAATTCTGGAATGTTACATCATTCCTTCCTTACAAGGATTCTGCTCTAATCACAACTCAAACAAATCATTCGTTACATTCTTCCCTACTTACAAAGATTACATCCCCGTAATCGAAGACACAATTAAACAAATAACTCGTGGTATTCTTTCAACATTTTCTCTTGAGTTCCTACGTAGCTTCTTCAGCGTTGTGGTTCCTCTATATCACCTTCATAGATGGTATCACTTTATTCCTGAGCACTTGTTCTTTCCTGTCGACTATCTGGATAGGAACCTCTTCATAAGACAAATCTTTCTCAAACTGTAACGATTCATACTCGATCACATGTTTGTAGTCTAGTTTATATAGTCGTAACACCAAAATGTAAAAAACATTATGAATGTTCTCCAACTCTGGAGGTAGAGCTACCTTGTAAGCCACTTCTCTCACTCTTTTCAGCACTTCAAAGGGTCCAATATACCTCGGGCTTAGCTTTCCCTTTTTACCGAAACAAATTTTCCCCTTCCAGGGAGAAACTTTTAGGAATACAAAAGTTCCTACGTCGAATGCACGATCTTGTATGTGTTGATCAACATACTTTTTCCTGTCTCTTCTTGGTCGCTACTAATCTTGTCTCGATGAGTTTGACAACGTTCGCGGTTTGTTGCACCAGCTCGTCCCTAACAGATTTGGCGTTCACCGACTTCATCCCAAAGACAAAGGAGTTCTCAGCACTTTCTTCCGCATAATGCCTCGTAAGGTGGCATCTGCCGATGCTCAGCGTGATAACCGTTGTTGTAAGCAAATTCCACCAACGGTAATTGTTCTTCCCAGCCTTTAAAGTCCATGACACACACGCTCTAAGCATATCTTCCAATGTCTGAATTGTTCGCTTCGCTTTGGCCATCTGTTTTGTGGATGATAAGCCATACTCATTCACAACTGTGTCCCCATGCATTCTTGTAGTCTCTTCCAGAAATTTGATGTGAATCGCAGATCTCTATCGGACACAATTGATACTGGCACTCCATGCCTCAAAACGATCTCTTTAATGTACAATCTTGCAAACCGATCAAGATTGAATCTAATCTTTATTGGTAAAAGTGCGCCGACTTCGCGTCGGTCATCCTTTCACCTAAATCGCATCAGATCTTCTCTGAGTAGTTGGAAGACCCACCACAAAATCCATCGTGATGTGTTCCCACTTCCATTCTGGTATTTCCAACGGTTGAAGTAATCCGCTGGGTCTTTGATGTTTGACTTTTACTCTTTGACATGTCAAGCATTTCGCTACGCATTCTGCGATGTCCCTTTTCATATTCGGCCACCAAAAATGTCGGCGCAAATCTTGATACATTTTCGTGCTTCCTGGATGGATTGAATATTTTGAGCTATGAGCTTCGGTCAAAATTTCTTCTTTCAGCTCTGGTGTTCTTTGGAACCCGATTCTTCCCTCAAACCATAGTAGTCCTTCTAGATCGATCTTGTACTTTACATCACTACTCTCAATCGATTCTCTTGATTTTCCCACACTCTTCATCTCAGTAGTTGAGCATTCTTCACTTTGTCCACTAAAGTTGAACCACTTCTATCCGGAATAGTTGTTCGTCAAATTCTTTTGGAAATTTGATTTCCAACTCCAGTTTTGTCATTCTTTGAAATGAGCTCCTCCTGAGTTGTTATCGAAGATCAATTTTTCCCCGACCTTTCCACTTAAAGCATCCGCCACCACATTTGCTTTACATCTTGATGATAAAAGATTTCACAATCATAATCTTGTATCAATTCCATCCACCTTCTCTGACGCATGTTCAGATCCTTCTGAGTGAAAATATACTTCAGACTTTTGTGGTCTGTGTAGATCTCACATTTCTCTCCATAAAGATAGTGTCTCCATATCTTTAGAGCAAATACAACTACAGCCAATTCCAAATCATGAGTCGAATATCCCTTCTCGTATTCCTTCAGTTGTCTTGATGCATATGCAATAACTTTGTCTTTCTGCATAAGAACACAACCCAACCCTTTGTGTGAGGCATCACTATACACCACAAAATTTTCTCAGATATCCGGTAATGTCAACACAAAGCCATACTTAACTTCTTCTTCAAATCTTGAAACTCTCTTCACATTTCTCCGTCCAAATGAATTTTACAGCTTTCCTTATCAAATTTGTTAGCGGAGTGGCTAACTTAGAAAAATCTTGCATAAATCTTCTATAATAACCAGCCAGTCCCAAGAAACTCCTCACTTCGATGGTGTTCTTGGTTGTTCCCTAATTGATCACAACTTCCACTTTTGATTTTGATCCACCGAAATCCCATCTTTGTCAATAACACGACCCAAAAATTATACACTATCGAGCCAAAATTTGCACTCGTGAGAATTTCACGATAGCTTTTCCTTTCTTAGTGTTTCCAATGTCAAACGTAAATGTTCCACGTGTTCTTCTTGAGTTTTGGAATACACCGAAATGTCATCAATAAATACCACTACAAACTTGTCTAAGAATGGTTTAAACACCCTATTCATCAAATCCATGAATGCGGCGGGGGCATTTGTTAAACCAAAAGACATCACCGTAAACTTCGTAATGTCCGTGCAGGAGTTCGAATGTCGTTCTAGGTATATCCTCCTTTCTTACCTTCAATTGGTGATACCCACTTCTCAAATCTATTTTTGAGAAATATTTAGCACCCTTCAAATTTGATCAAACAAGTCATCTATTCTAGGCGTGAGATACCTATTCTTAATAGTGACTTTGTTTAACTCTCTATAATCAATGCAAAGACGCATTGATCCATCCTTCTTCTTAACGAACAAAACCGGCGCTCCCCACTACGCGATACGCTTGGTTGAATATATTTCTTGTCCAAAGAACTCTTGTTACTATACCATCGGTTCCTTCATTTCTACCAGAGCCATTACAGATGGGGCCTTCGATATTGGTCTTCTTTCCGCAAGAAGTCGATCACAAACTCAATTTCTCCACAAAGGTGAAGTCCCGGTAAATCCTCTGAAACACGTCTTCGAATTCCCTCACTACTGGTATTTCTTCCATTTTCACATTCTTCTTCTGAGTATCGACTATGTAAGCTAAATAGCCCACACAGCCTTGACACAATAATTTCTTGGCCTGCATAGTCGTCAGACATTTCATTTATCGAGGCGACTTGCTACCATAAAATATTACCTTTGACGGAGTCATAAGGTTTACACACTTCTTTTGGCAATCAATTAATTATCTTTCAAGTATTTGAATGTACCAATCCATTCCCAAAATTACATCAAATTCCCCGAGTCTAATCGGAATCAAATCTACCAACAAGATATTCTCCATAATGTTCACCCTACAGTTCTTGTATAAGAATATAACAGTGATTACTTCCTTATTCGCAATTTCTATGTTCAAAGGAAAATTCAGTTCTTCTCTAGGCAATTCTAACCTCTTAGCAAATTTATCAGATATAAACGAACAAGTAGCACCCGAGTCAAATAATACATAAGCATTTATATCATTGATTGGGATAATACCTGACACCACATCTTTGATTGCACAGCATCTTGCACAGTCATGTTGAAGGTTCTGGTTGTGGGTTTATTTGATGTTGTAGGTCCTACAATGGCCCATGTACCTCCATTGTTACCTCCATTTCTTCTGGTTGTCACTCCATCCTTCTTTCTAGGGCACTCACGAGAAAAGTGATCCTTGGATCCGCACGTGAAGCATACATTCTTCTTCGGTTGAGTGCAATTTGGGGCAATGTGACCCTCCTAGCCACAATTGAAACATACTCGCTTCCCCATCAAGCACGCACCCTTATGAAATTTCCCACACGTCGTACATGCTTCAAACTTTTTGTTCTGCTGGTTACCCTGCTGGTTTCCAGCACCCATGTTCCCATTCCACTTCATCTTCAAGCTATTGTTGCTGTTGTTGTTGTTGTATCCACCGCTTACCACCTCCATTCTTAATCTCATTCTCATTCTTCTTCTTCTTTTGTTCTGATTGAACTTTGTCACTGCCTCGCCTCCACCTTCAAATGAGTCTTCGCTTTCTCCATCACCATTGCAAATGTCTTCAACTGGAACAGGGAAACCCTATTGTACAGCCAGGGCTTCAGTCCCTGTTCAAATCTCCTCACCTTACGCTCGTCTGTGCTGACTTGATATGGCGCAAACCTCGCCAATTCATTGAATTTCATGGCATACTCAGATACCGTCATCGTTCCCTGCTTTAATTCTAGAAACTGCACTTCTAGCTGACTCTTTGAACTCTCCAAAAAATAGGTCTCGAAGAACAACTCCTTGAACCTATCCCAGGTCATCACTCCTGGCCCTTCACGAGTTTTATTGGCCTATCACCAATAACTAGCTTCTGTTTTCAACATGAATGTTGCAAGCGATCTTACGGTCATCCCCTACCCCCAGCGACATCAAACACCTTTTCTATCTCCATAATCTAGGTTTGTGCTTCGATTTGGATTCATGGACCCACCAATTCGTGTGGTCCAACCGCCTTGAAATCCTTAAACGTTGTACCATGATTTGTGGTTGATTCTCGCAACGCTCTCACATTAGTAGTGTCACTAGTTGTTGAACAGGTTACCTTCAACATTGTCGTTATTGGTAGTTCTCTCATTGTTTTCTCCGTCGAGGTGGTTCACGTGTGGGAGGCATTTTCTGTTAAAACAAAACATCCATTAGACTATTACTCAGCTTCTTTAAGTATTTTCTAATTAACTTGCCTCCATAAAAGAAATAACCACATAACACATAACACTTTGAATAAAGTAACAACTTTTATTTATTCATAACCTTTTTGAAAACATAAAACAATAGCATCTCTGCTATCTACATTACTTTCCTGAACTACAAAAGTTTTAGGACAACATCATAGTCATATCCCATAGGTTGCATAACACTTGGGATTTATAATTTATTTAAACTTTCACTCATCGTACAACAGCTGCGATGTTCTATTAATATACTTCTTAGCCCTATCACGTTCTTCCTCCATGACTCGAAACATTGTTCTTCGATCTAACATGAACGATGGCAGCGTCTCGAACTGAATCGGATATCCCATGACCTGATCTTGAGCTCGATTAATTGCTGTGTTAAATACTTTATCCATCTCTTCCATCTTCATCCTCTTTGTTTGCGTGTCTCTTCGCTAATCTGGTTCGTTGAAAAGCTTCCTCATAAGCATCTTCACTCTTGCCCTCTTAAGCGACTTTTTCTCTCTCAACTTGTTCTTCTTCGATTCGACCACTTCGATCGATTGCTCTTTCTCTCCTTCAGTCTGTACTAGTTTCTCCTCGACATTTGTCAATCGTTCTTCACGATCCTGGATCTCGCCGTCTTTTTGTGTCATTGCAGTCTGTTATTTAGTTACTATCTCCTGCAACTCCTCAACTGTATCCTGAAGTTTCACGTTACGGTCATGCACCTCATCGTATATACGGCCTGCTATCAAGTTAAGTGGAATCCTTTCCTCGTCATCCTCATCCTCCTGTGGTAACTCAACGAGATCCTCCTCATCTATCTCCACATCATCATCCTCATCTTCAACTCATCGCCACTAACTGGGTCGACTCCGTGGCAATAGTTGTTCCCAAAACTACACAATGTCGCGAGGCTCCTCCTCTATAGGCACTTGAGGTCCCTCCTCCCTAGCTTGACTGGATTCTCCGACATTAGTCATCCTGACAACAAAGTTTTAAAGTTTTAATTATTAATCATTACTACTCGACACTCACGAGTACATAAACTATAAACACATAAGCACATAAGTGTTTTATTACTTCTTCCTTAAAACTTGATAAGAGTTATCTCCACTATCTTTTCAAAGGTTACTTCCTAAGGCTTTTCCAACCACCTAAGGTTCATAACCTAAGGCTCTGATACCAACTTGTGACACCCCCAAATCTAGGTACTTTATTCCCATAGGATTCGGTGTTCACTTAATCAAAACATTCATTTCTAACTACCCAATTATAATAAAATTGAATAATCATAACCTGCCCATACATGATTAAACTTAAATAAAAATCTCCCAGGTTATCTAACCTTTAATCATCATTCAAATGCGGAAAATATTACATAACTTCTTTTAAATAAAGTCTAAGATCAACATAATAAAAGTATAACATCTTAATCAAAGTAAAAATTACAAGTCTTCATCACTTGTACATTTTTCCTTTTCCTTTGCTAGTCGAAGGTTCACCTACCTTCTCTTCTTTAGCTGCAATGAGTTTATAAATATGCAAGAGTGAGCAAAACAATTGGTCACTAGATATAATATGGAATCAACAGGAGTATAACAATAATAACTATCAAAATAGGCTCATCAAAGTGAATAGTTAAATTAATACAATAATAAAAATTCTCTACATTAGTTTAATAAGCTCACATAATCACATACTTCGATAATAAAAATTCTCTACATTAGTTTAATAAATGTAACACATATAATTAAATTAATCTACTACAATTGTATCAATTAATTATTTAATCTAATAATTAAATCATCAAAAATATTTATTTACTTCAATAAATATTAAGAATTAAATTACAAAAATCTCGTTCGTCACATCTTTCCCCCCTTAAAAGGATTTTGTCCTCAGAATCCCGACTCAAAAATTTTGACCCGTTACATTCTCCCCCCCCTTACAAAGATTCTGTCCCCAGAATCGCTTACACATAATTAAGTAAATAAATGAGGGTAATTCTTTATCATATTCTCTTCGAGTTCCCACGTAGCTTCTTCAGCGTTGTGGTTCCTCCAAATTACCTTAACAAAAGGTATTACTTTATTTCTGAGAACTTGTTCTTTTATGTCGATAATTTGATCAGGAATTTCTTCGTAAGATAAGTCTTTTTCAAAATGCAGGGGTTCGTATTCAATTACATGCTTGTAATCGGGTTTATAGGTCGTAACAATCAAAACATGGAAGACGCGTTGTGGACATTCTCGAGTGATGGAGGTAGGCTACCTCATATGCAACTTCTCCGATTCTTCTCGATTTTGAATGGTCCAATGAATCTTGGGCTCAATTTCTCGTTCTTTCCGAACCTCGATCTTTCCCTTCTAAGGAGAGACCTTCAAGAAAACATAACTACCTAATTCAAATTCGATATTTTTACGATGTGGATCAACAGATTTTCTTACCGCTATCTTGAAATGCTACCAACAGTGCTCGGATAACTTTGACTATTTCTGCATCTGCCTGTTTGTACAGATTCACGCCCTAGCAATTGTCTTTTCGCCAACTTCATCCCAAAGAAAGCGGAGTTCGCACTTTCGCCCATATAACGCTTCATAAGGCGGCATCCCAATACTAGCGTGGTAACTATTGTTATAAATTAACTCTACTAACGGTAAGTGATCATCCCAATTTCCTTTAAAGTCCATCACACAGGCTCTTAGTATATCTTCCAATGTCTGAATCGTTCTTTCGTTCTGTCCGTCTATTTGAGGGTGGTATGCTGTACTCATTCGCAATTGCGTACCCATGCATTCCTGAAGACGTTTCCAGAAATTCGATGTGAAGCGCGGATCTCTATCAGAAATAATTGACACCGGAACTCCGTGCCTCGAAACAATCTCTTTTACGTATAACCTCGCCAACTGATCTAAGTTGAATCTAATTTTGATCGGAAGGAAGTGTGCGGATTTCGTCAGTCGGTCAATGATAACCCATACTGCGTCGTAGCCTTTCTGAGTCGTCGGAAGGCTAACCACGAAGTCCATTGTAATATGTTCCCATTTCCATTCTGGGATCTCTAACGGTTGTAGCAATCCACTTGGTCTCTGATGTTCTGCTTTCACTTTGTGACAGGTAAGACACTTAGCAACACATTCTGCAACATCTCGTTTTAAATTTGGCCACCAGAAATGTTGTCGAAGATCTTGGTACATTTTGGTACTACCAGGGTGAATCGAATATCGTGAACTATGAGCCTCACTCAAAATTTCTTCCATAATCTCTTGTACTGGCGGAACCCAAATTCTACTTTCAAATCTCAGTATTCCTTCCTTATTCATCTTGAATCTCGGTTCAGTTCCTTCAGATATCTTCTTTGTCACCTTTTTGCATTCGTCGTCCTGAAGCTGAGCCTCCTTTACTTTATCTAGTAGAGTTGTACCAGATTGCATCTGAAATATTTTCTCATCAATCTCCATAGGATACTTCACTTCCAACTCCAGTTTCTCCATTTCTACAATTAGCTCCTCCTGAGCAGTCAACATCATCAATTTTCTCATGACCCTTTCTACTTAAGGCGTTGGCAACCACATTTGCTTTACCCGGACGGTATAAAATCTCACAGTCGTAATCCTTAATTAATTCCAACCATCTTCTTTGACGCATATTCAAATCCTTCTTTGTAAAAATATATTTCAGACTCTTGTGGTCCGTATATATTTCACACTTCTCCCCGTAGAGATACTGCCTCCAAATTTTCAAAGTAAAAACAACTGCAGCTAACTCCAAGTCGTGGGTCGGATATCCCTTCTCGTAATCCTTCAATTGTCGTGATGCATACGCAATGACTTTGCCGTCTTGCATCAGCACACAGCCAAGTCCTTTATGTGACGCATCACTATAAACAACAAAATTTCATGTATCATCCTAAGAGATAACACACAAAATAGTACTCAACCTCTTCTTCAATTCTTGAAAACTTTCCTCACACTTATCCGTCCAAACAAATTTCATAGCTTTTCGAGTTAAATTCGTTAGCGGAGTTGCAATCTTGGAAAAATCTTGAATGAATCTTCTATAATACCTTGCCAATCCAAGAAAACTTCATACTTCCGATGGCGTCCTCGGCTGATCCCAGTTAAACACGGCTTCAACTTTTGATGGATCTACCAAAATTTCGTTTTTATCGATCACATGCCCAAGAAATTGCACTCGTTCAATCCAAAATTCGCATTTCAAAAACTTGGCATATAACTTTTCCCTTCTCAATAGCTCCAACGTTAATCTCAAATGCTCTTCGTGTTTTTCTTTGGTTTTCGAATATACCAAAATGTCTTCTATAAATACCACTACGAATTTGTCCAAAAATGGCTTGAACACACCATTCATTAGTCCCATAAAAGCTGTAGGAGCATTCGTAAGACCAAACGACATTACTAAAAATTTGTAATGACCATATCGCGTTCTGAACACTGTGTTCGGTACATCCTCTGGCCTCACCTTCAGTTGGTGATAACCACTTCTCAAATCTATCTTTGAAAAGTATCTTGCTCCCTTTAACTGATCGAACAAGTCGTCTATTCGCGATAAAGGATATTTGTTCTTAATCATGACCTTATTCAATTCTCTATAGTCAATGCAGAGCCACATCGATCCTTCCTTCTTTTTCACAAATAACATCGGCGCTCCCCACGGCGAGACGCTCGGTTGAATGTACTTCTTGTCCAATAATTCTTGTAGTTGTACCATTAGTTCTTTCATCTCTACTGGTGCCATTCGGTATGGTGCCTTCGATATTGGAGCAGTTTCGGGCGCCAAATCGATCACGAAATCTACCTCTCTATTCGGTGGAAGTCCAGGCAAATCGTCTGGAAATATGTCGACGAAGTCCCTTACAATCGGTATTTCTTCGATTCTCTTTTCGACTGTCAACTATATAAGATAAGTATCCTACACAGCCTTGTCTTAATAACTTGCTGGCCTGCATCATCGTCAGACAACTCGCTTGTCTAGGCGACTTGCTACCATAAAACACAACCATTGACAGAGTTATAAGGTTAATACGCTTCTTTTGGCAATCAATTACAGCCCCGTAATTGAATAACCAGTACATTCCCAAAATAACGTCAAATTCCCCAAGTCAAATAGGGATAAGATCTACGTTCATGATATTACCCTTAATATCCACCCTACAGTTCTTATGTACGTACTTAACAGGGATTATTTCTCTATTCGCAATTTCTATGTTCATGGGGTAATCCAATTCATCCCTAGGCAAATCTAAATTCTTAGCAAAGTCATCGGATATAAAGGAACAAGTAGCACCCAAATCAAATAAAACATAAGCGTTAATTTTATTGATCGGAATGATACCTGACACCACATCACGGGATTGAACTGCATCCTGCACCGTCATGTTGAAAGTTCTAGCAGTCGGTCGGTTAGTTGCGGTTGGTCCGGTGATAGTTAAGGCATTTCCACTGTTGTTTCCCTAGTTTCCTCCTGATCCCGACCCTCCCGATCCCTTTTAGGATAGTCTCTTGCCGGATGGTCCTTTGAACCACAGTAAAGCAAGCACCTTCTTTGGGTTAGGGACGAGTTAGGTGCTATGTGGCCTTCCCCGACCACAATTGTAGCACACTCTTTTCCTTTCATACAAACTCCCGGATGGGCTTTCCCGCAGTCCGGGCATGCTTCGATTCTTTTCTTCTGACTACCTTGCTGATTCCCCGATGATGAGTTGTCATTCCACCTTTTCTTCTGATTAAAATTTCCACCTCCTCTGCCACTTCCACTAGCCTTGATATTTACTTCAACTTCACTCTTCTTCTTCTTCTAATCTTGATTGTACTTGGTCATCGCATCGCTTCCACCTTCAGCGAGGAGGGCCTTTTCCAGTACTCCGGCAAAAATGTTTATTTGAAACATTGATACTTTACTGTATACCCATGGCTTTAGTCCTTGTTCGAATCTTCTGGCTTTTCTCTCGTCTGCATTATACTTGATACAAGCGAACCTCGCTAATTCATTGAATCTAGCCACATAATCAGGTACGCTCATATTTCCCTGCTTCAATTCCAGAAATTGAACCTCCATCTGTATAAGACCCCAACTTTTATAAATAAAGATGAATTTTCTATAAATATTATTTTTGAATATTATGGAATAAATTTGATATAATGTTATAGTTGTGGGTAATATTTATAAATTTTGCAAAGTAAGCAAGTTGTTATAAAATATTCGTTTGGTCGGGGAATATTCTTTTTGTCGGGGAATATTCGTACGACGGCTCAATCATTGGTGGACCCCACAACGGAAGTATTGTCGTAGTTAGAAAACGACAAAATTATCTTTCTATAAAAATAACTTGCGGTGGTGTTACCGTTAAAACCGCTGAACTACCCTAGTAGTAAAAGTACGATGTCTGGCGTAGTTGTATAGTAGCACACGATATTGATTATTGATGCTTACGTGAGAAGTCACTAAGCTATGCTCAATTATTACTTTCAAATAATTGTCGTGCATCATATCTCTTATATTATAGATTCAATTATTATCACAAGATCATCTCGTATAATATGTTATAGTATTAAATCAATAATTGAGGCGACAAGTTATAAATGATTAATAATTGTTGAAAGATTAAATATGTGTTGATTAAAAATAAAATGATTTGTGGTAATATTTATTCAATCCTTGATGTATATAAAGAGTCTGCATTATGAGGCGTTTGTGGTAAGTTTGATTATTTTATGGGGGGCCATATGTCATCATCTAAGAGTCTCTTCATCAATAGTAATTACCTTCGTCGATAGTAATTACCTTTGTGAATAGTAATTACCTTTATCAATAGTAATTACCTTTACCGCACGTCGAACCACTTGTCGTTTCACATTACGGTGTCGAACCACTTGTCGTTTCACATTACAAAGGCGAACCAACCACTTGTCGTTTCACATTACAGCGTCCGAACCACTTGTCGTTTCACATTACATGCGCGTCGAAACCACTTTTCTTTTCACATCACCGATTCGTCCAGCCACTTGCCTTTTCACATGGCGGTCTTTAAGCTAGAAATCTTCTATAAATAGAGGCCTAGTGCTTCATTATTTTCACTTAATTCATTCAAGCTATAGAGAGAAAAGTATAGAGAATAAGAGAAAAAGAAGAAGAGTATTTTGTTACTACACTACTGCGTTATTCAATCTCCTACCAAATGTAAGGGGTGTTATTCTTTCTTATTCATGAAGAGAACTGTTGTTATTCCATTGCTTATTATTCATTTGGAATAACTTTGTATCGTGGTTTACCCTATACTTGGTGACATTCTTCTATTATTACTGCGTTGGAACATCCATCATGTGTTTTACACCGACTGGTTCCGCTCTTTATTATTATTCTATTGGAACATCCTTGCTGCATGTGTTTTACACCTGACTGGTTCCGCCTTTATTATTATTACATTGGAACATCCTCATGCATGTGTTTTTCGCTGACTGGTTCCATTCTTTATTATTCTGTTGGAATATCCTGTCTGCATGCATTTTACGCCGGACTTTATGCAATTTATGCAACAGCAGGTGAGAGCGACTCCTGTCCAAAACGTAGGGTGGAAACACGGAAAACTCTCGGGCGGTCACCGCTAAACAATTCAAGGAGCTGGGACCACCGGAGTTTAAGGAGAGCCAAAACCACTTCTAAGCGGAAGCATGGATAAAGCAGATTACCAAGATATTTGATGTCTTGGGATGCTCCGAGGAGCAAAAGGTTCCCTTTGCCGCGCTTTTATGTTGCGCGGAGAGAGGCGATTCTTGGTGGGAATCGGTAAAACATACTCAACTTTCTTTGTCTTTGAAGATATCTTGGGAGAAGTTCCAGAGTCGCATTCAACGACAAATACTTTCCCGAAAGTATTCACCACATGAAGGAGGTGGAGTTTATAAAATTGGAACAAAACAATATGGCCAGTGTCGCAATACGAGGCAAAATTTGCGAGTTATCACGGTTCGTCCCCACTTGGTGGATAATGAAGAGAGAATGGCGCGAATGTTTTAAGAGGTTTGAAGTCGGAGATACGTCAACATCTTATTTCTCATAAACTGTGTTTGTATTCAGATGTTGTAAATAGGGCTCAGTTAGTGGAGCGCGATAACGAGTCAACGCAACTAAAAGAGAGCATCCGGCAAAATTATAATACCAGCGAGAGTAGTCATCGAAGCGGTGACAACAAGCGTGGAGGGAATCAACAGGCCAGATATGGTAACCACTTCGGTGGTAATCAGGGCCAAAACAATAAGAATGGACATTTCAAGAAAAGGAGATTCAACAATGATGGAAAGACGTACGACACCAAAGACCCGTTGTTAAGGAAGGAGAAAGACCACCTATCATATGCTTCAAATGCGGAAGAAAGGGACACATCGGTCAAAGTGCGCCATGTCATCATTCAAAGCATGTTATAATTGTGGAAGAGAAGGTCACTTAGCTCGATTTTGTCGTTTCAAGACAAATTCAGCTAAGATGGAGGCACCAAAGGCCATCCCGTAAAAGTCAAAATCGGTAGTCTGAGGAGAGCGTTTGTTGTGACCTCCCGGAGAGCAAGAACCCGAATGAGGTCATCACGGGTAAGCTTATCATAAACTCTAATGAAGTCTATACTTTATTTGATACCGGTTCTACCCATTCTTTTATTTCTCCTACTTGCGCTCATCGATTAAATTTGACTCCGGAGAAATTAGACTTTGACTTATCTGTGGAAACTCCGTTGGAAGAAACCTTCATTACATCCATCGCTTTATAAGTCTTGTTTGGTTCAAATCGGTACCCTCACATTACTCTATCGATCTTATTTCATTAAAAATACTTGCATTTGACGTGATTCTAGGGATTGATTGGTTAACTACTTATCATGCAAAAATTGATTGTTTTCGTAAGGTTGTTAGCTTTCATATTCCTAACCAACCTATTATGCAAATTCAAGAGACCAAACCATTAAAATCAATCACGGTCATCTCAAGCCATAAAGCTATTCGTTTATTGAAAAACGGATGTCAAGCTTTCTTAGCTCATGTCACAGATTTAAACAAAAATACGTCAGTTTTGAACGATATTTCTATTGTTAATAAATTTCCTGACGTATTCTCAGAAGAACTTCCTGGCCTACCCCCAGAGCGTGAAATTGAATTTTGTAACGACCTTGAACTCGGTACAAAACCTATTTCCAAAGCCCCATATCGAATGGCTCCTATTGAACTTCAGGAGTTGAAGACCCAACTGCAGGAATTGTTAGACATTGGCTTTATTCGTCCTAGTACTTCTCCTTGGGGTGCTCCTATTCTATTCGTGAAGAAGAAAGATGGGAGTATAAGACTTTGTATTGATTATCGGGAGTTGAATCATGTCACCATCAAAAATAGGTATCCATTGCCACGTATTGATGGCTGTTTGACCAACCAGCAAGGAGCCAAATTCTTTTCAAAGATGGATCTTCGTTAGGATATCACCAATTGAAGATTAGAACCGTTGACATTCCAAAGACGGCTTTGAACTCAATGCGGGCATTATGAATTCCTAGTCATGTCCTTTGGATTGACTAATGCTCCTCTTTGCCTTCATGGATATGATGAAGCAGTATTCAAGGAATATTTGGATCACTTTGTGGTCATCTTTATTGATGACATCCTTATTTATTCCAAAAGCCGTGAAGATCATGAGCAACACTTGAGGTGACACTCCAAAAGCTTCGTGAATATAAGCTTTATGCCAAGTTGAAGAAATGCGAGTTACGGCTTGAAGAAGTAGCATTCCTTGGGCACGCGGGTATCAAGTCATGGAATATCTGTTGACCCAAAGAAAGATTGAAGCTATTCAAAGTGGGAACAACCTAAATTAGTGATCGAAGTACATAGCTTTCTCGGTTTAGTTTGGTTATTATCGGAGATTCGTGGAAGGATTTTCTCGAATCGCTACTCCATTGACTTCGGTGACTTCCTGAAAGATACAAAGTTCTATTGGAGCGAAGAATGTGAGAAGAGTTTTCAAGAACTCAAGAGGAGACTTATTTCAAAGACCGTGTTCTAACAATACCATCTGTCTCGGAGGATTTGTCATCTCAGATGATGCTTGAGCAAAGGGTTGGGATGTGTTCTCATGCAACATGGAAAAGTTATAGCCTATGCCTCACGACAACTCAAAGAATATGAGAGGAATTATCCTACTCATGATCTAGAGTTAGCATTTGTTATCTTTGCACTTAAAATTTGGAGGCATTACTTGTATAGGGAGAAAGTGGAGATCTTTACGGATCATAAAAGCCTCAAATATTTCTACACTCAAAAGGAACTCAACAT